>PVJL010000508.1:287622-401693 GCA_004026885.1 Lyroderma lyra | reverse complement strand
TTTTTTTTTTTTTTTTTTTTTTTTTTTTTCTTTTCTTTTCACCCTCTTAATCACATCACTTCGTTTTCTCCCAGGTCTTGGAATTGACTCTACTGCTTATTCACTGACCTATATTTTCAAACTCTTGTCTGTTACACTCTGTTCTCCCTTTCTGTTTTTGCTTTGTGGATTATTCTCATTTAATCTGTGGTTGTTTAACGGTAGTATTTCCGAAGGTTCTGTTTTTTTGTTTGTTTTTTGGGTTTTTTTGGTAGTTCCCTTGCTGGGAGTTGGAACCCAGGTCGTGGCGTTGAGAGTGCCAAAGCCTAGCCAGCCACTATGCCACCAGGGAACCCCTCTAAGATTGTTTTGTCTTCTTAAAAGTCTATAAACTTTACCTAGACAATCTCATCTTCCAGCACCAGTATGATTCATAGGTATATACCACTCACATCTTTATTTCTACACCTGACCTCTCTTGAGTTTAGACTCCATATTCAAAGGATTTTTGGATATCTCCAGGTAGATGTCTGAATTTATTATCTTTCACTGCAGATAAACTCTTACTTTGATAATTGACTTTAACTTTCACCCAGTACTAAAGACAGAAATCTGGGCTTTATCTCTTACTTCCTTTTTTCTACTTCACAGGTACAATTAATGATCAAGTCGTTTTCTAGTTTATTTCCTGTTTGTCCCTGCTGTGATTGACTTAGTTAATAAGTCCTTATCTTCTCTTGAATATTAATGCTTGAATTTTTGCATTTGGGTCTTACACTCTCTCTGTACCCCATTTCCCACAGCTATTGACAAAAATCTGATCATATTATTTCCCTGCTTAAAACATTTCCTTGGAGTTCTCTGGTGGTGTAGTGGCTTAAGTCTTCGTCGCTGGCACTGTTAGCGCTGCGGCCTGGGTTCGATTCCCGGCCAGGGAACTATCCACATACAAACAAACAAACAAATAAATAAATAAATCCTCAGTTTCTAATAAAAAGTAATTTAGAAAACAAAAAAAAAAAACCAAAAAAAGAAACATTTCCTTGTTTTCAGAATAAAGTCTGAATTTCTGATACGTCTGTATGATCTAGAGATCCTGTTATCTCTCTCTCTTTTTTTTTTCTCTTATTCTTTTCATATGTGGGTAGTTCCCTGGCTGGGAATTGAACCGAGGCCACAGCGCTGACAGCGCCAGCACTGAAGCCTTAAGCCACTACAACACCAGGGAACTCCCCTGTTACCTCTTTAGTTCTATCTGAACACCTTAAACATCAACTTTATTTAGAAAATGTTGATTTTTTAATGTGTTGATATTCACAGAGGATGATTAATAATATACAAATTTTTTAAATGTCTAGAATCTTTATATACTTTTGCTAAATTGTTTGTGGTTCCTTTTCTTGCTTTGTAGGTTTTACTATCTAAACTTACACTGTCCAATGTGGTAGCCATATATGAGTATTGAACATATCAAATGAGGCTACCCAAATTAAGATGTGTGTTATAGGTATAAAATATACATGGGATTTTGAAGATTTAATGTAAACTACAGTGAACTCTCAGTTAACTGACACCCATGGGGATTGGTAGATGCAGGATAAATGTAAGTTGACTCTCTGTTAACCAGAACCCAAGCATCTGGCACTCTCAAGCCAGTTTTGCTGGTTGATTGAGTTTCAGTTAACAGAGAGTCTGTATGTTAATTTTTTATATTGATTATATGTTGGTTGAAATGATGCCTTGGATATATTGGGTTAAATAAAATTAATTTCTTTGTTTTGCTTTACTTTTTAAAATGTGGCTACTAATAAATTTGGAGGGTGCCTTATGTGTTCTCTGATTCTAGAAAATTAAAATTGAATTTAACCGTATTCATCTGCTAATTTTTTTTTTTTTTTAATGTTATAGGTGTTAGAATTGATATGCACTCGTGAGTCAGGAGCAGTCTTCGAGGCTGGTGGTTTGAATTGTGTGCTTACTTTCATTCGTGACAGTGGACATCTGGTTCATAAAGATACCTTGCACTCTGCCATGGCTGTGGTATCAAGACTCTGTGGCAAAATGGAGCCTCAAGATTCTTCTTTAGAAATTTGTGTAGAATCTCTGTCTAGTTTATTAAAACATGAAGATCATCAGGTAAGTAAATCACTGTTGTGTATTTTGATTTCAAAAGTCATTTTATAGTGTTCCTTATTTATAATTGTGATATACTGTAATTTGGACTTTTCTTTTGATGGAGTAGAGGTAATTCCATCTTCTCTTTCTCTCATTTTATGTCTCTATATGGTAATCTTTTTGTTTTGTTTGTTTTTTGTTTTATGTGGGTAGTTCCCTGTCTGGGAATCGCAGTGTTGACAGCTCCGAAGACTAGCCACTACACCACCAGGGAACTCCCATCTTTTTGTTTTGACAATGAAACATTTTAAATTATAAAAGTGATAATGTGTTTATTCTTCAAATTTAAATGTTTTAGAAATATATAATTTTTAAAGTTGCCCTATACTTAGTGTAATTTGTTGAATCAGCACAATTTTGTTGCATTAAAAAGAGTTCTACTGAAGTAAAATAACACAGTATTTAAAATCTTACAAATGCATACTTACCGGGCGATACCATGATCACGAAGGTGGTTTTCCCAGGGTGAGGCTTATCCATTGCACTCTGGATGTACTGACCCCTGTGATTTCCCCAAATGTGGGAAGCTTGACTGTATAATTTGCGGGGACTGTGTTGGTGCTCTCCCCTGACCAAAAAGAAAAACAAAACAAAAACAAAAACAAAAGAACTAAAAAGAAAAGAAAAAGAAATAAAACCTTATAAATGTAAACTTGTTGAATTAGCATATGTGAGAGAATAAAACTTGACTTTTAATTCCTTTTTACCATTCAGTATTAATTATTTTAAACTGATATTCATAGATTATCTTGGCATAGTCATATAATAAAGTTAATATTTATTGAGGTGTTGCTGTCCATCTAGGTCCTTTATGTATGTCATCTCATTAAAATTCAGACAGTGAATTATAGTTACGATTATTCCCATTTTACAGATAAGTAAATGAGGCCTTGAGCAGTTACCATATTTTGCTATGTGTAATGGGGCCTTTCTTGTCCAAATTTGTGAGGGAAAAGTAAGGATGCGCATTATACATGGGTAGTACTAATTCCATATCTATATAAATGTTTTTAATTCTTTTATTTATGCTTATGAGTTAAAAATGTAACTCTAGAAATCATTAACAATGTCCATATGCAAAATAATATCCTGGAATATGATAATCTTTTTTTCGGTCTTTTTTTGTTTTTTTTAATATTAAAAAAATTTTATACATACAATTTCTTGTACCTTGTATCTGTTCTTGTGTTTTGTAATTATTTGTTACATAAAATTTCTTGTGCCATAATATGTTAAAAATTAAAGGCTAAGATTCCTTTATAATACAAAAAACAAGTACCTAAATATAAACAAATAAAAATTTGAATTAAAAATTTAAAACGAAAGATCTTTTTCCCCTCCAACTTTGGTCCAGAAACATGGGTGTACATTATACACAGGAATACATTATACATGACAATTCTCAGGTCATACAGTTAGTAAAATATGGAGCCAGATTCAAATCTAGATAGAGCGTATGCCTTATCTTTTTGTTACAGCTGCCTTTCTTATAGCCTAATATTGAAATTAGCAGTACTGACCCTTTTTATTTAGGTGAAGTTTGTTCATATGCATATTTTTTACATTATTAGGTTTCAGATGGAGCTCTGCGATGTTTTGCATCACTAGCTGACCGATTTACCCGTCGTGGTGTTGACCCAGCTCCATTAGCCAAGCATGGATTAACTGAGGAGCTGCTATCTCGAATGGCTGCTGCTGGTGGTACTGTATCAGGGCCATCATCAGCTTGCAAACCAGGTCGCAGCACCACTGGAGCACCTTCTACAGCTGCAGATTCCAAATTGAGTAACCAGGTGTCAACCATTGTAAGTCTGCTCTCAACACTTTGCAGAGGCTCTCCAGTAGTAACACACGTAAGAGTATTTTTGAATCTTTGATTTTATAATCTTTCAGAAAAACTGTTTTTTATAATGCAAATAAATATATTAAACTTCTCCCATTCTTTTTCTAGGATCTCCTGAGGTCAGAGCTTCCTGATTCAATTGAAAGTGCATTGCAGGGTGATGAAAGATGTGTGCTTGATACCATGCGTTTGGTTGACCTTCTCTTGGTGCTATTATTTGAAGGACGAAAGGCTTTGCCAAAGTCTAGTGCTGGATCTACAGGGAGAATACCAGGACTCCGGAGATTGGATAGTTCTGGAGAGCGCTCCCATCGGCAGCTTATAGACTGTATTCGAAGTAAAGATACCGATGCACTTATAGATGCAATTGACACAGGAGGTTGGAAAATATTTTTTTAAATATAAAAAGAAAACTAAGATAAGAAATTAAAGGCAATTTTTAGTTTCTAGATTTTGGTCAGTATTTTTAGCAATTGTGTCAGGTAACAGAATGGCTAACCTCTTCCATATCTTCCCTTCTCTCCATGTATATAATTATTAGCCTGGTGTGTAAGACCTGAGTAAATGCTTGATGAGTGAGTTTATCTCCAGAGGAGATCATACCAGTTCTAAGGTGGACCGCATATTGAATTTAGGGCTGTTGTTTTCTCAAGATTAATGAAAACTGACACTAGTGAATTATTTAAAATACAGTAATTTTTTTTAGACTGCTTCATGAGGTAATGAGCAAATATAAATTGGTGAAAGATGCTTCTGGGTCATTAGACTTGTCTTTGTGTTCTTTTGAATTATAGATGTGGATTAATTTGTTTTCCACAGATGGCATGAGGCAGCTAGTACCCTTTGAGATGTGTTACATGTTTAGTTCTTTTCTTTCTTTCTTTTTTTTTTTCTTTCTTTCTTTCTTTCTTTCTTTTTTTTTTTTTTTGTATGTGGGTAGTTCCCTGGCTGGGAATCAACCCAGGTTGCAGCGTTGACAGCACCAGCTCTGAAGCCTTAAGCCACTACACCACCAGGGAACTTCCTCTTTCTTATTTTATGTTTATTTTTAAGGCTTAAAGTCTTTTGAATCCTCAGTGGTTTAAAATTTTTAGAGTACTTTTTCTTTTTTTACAATACTTTTTCTTAAATTTACATTTGCTGATTATTTACTACTTTATAGTTGACTTAAAGTTTAAAATTGGCTCTGTATACAGTGATTATTAATAACAGCTTTAAATGATACCCACTTTAGAAAAGTTCAGTATTTCTTTGCTGGCTTTTAAAAAATTTATTTTTTTTCCTTCGAATTTCTAGCCTTTGAAGTAAATTTTATGGATGATGTGGGTCAGACTCTATTAAACTGGGCCTCTGCTTTTGGAACTCAGGAAATGGTAAGCTAATAAATAAAAGCTGATATTTTAAATAAAATATAGAAGTATTAATAAAGCAACTTTATGATTCTTCATCATATTATAGGTAGAATTTCTTTGTGAAAGAGGTGCTGATGTTAATAGAGGTCAAAGGTCATCATCGTTACATTATGCTGCATGTTTTGGAAGACCTCAAGTAGCAAAGGTAAAATTCAGGTTTTGAAATTACTATGTTAATATTTGACATTTGCATGGTTCAAGAATTAGTATGATAGAAAAAGTTTTATTCTGTTATGTCATGTTTCCATGCCATCTTCATTCACTCCATTCCCCCTTTCCCCACTATAGGTAAGCATTCTTTATTGTTCTTTTTGTTGTTTATTTTTTTAGTTTCTTAATACAGATACAAGAGAAGAAAATATATATGCTTATTACCTCCTTTTTTATACAGAATGTAACACTCTGATTTATCCTTTGTAAATGAAAGAATTTTTATATATTTGGAGAGATTTTCTATATCTGCATACTCACTATGTGGATGTACTTGCAGGTTTATCCAACCAGTCACCTACTGCTGAACACCTGGATGTTTCCAGTTTCTTACTCTGGGCAAGAATAACTTTGTATAGGCATACCTCACAGATATTCTGGGTTTGGTTCCAGAACACTGTAGTAAAGCACAATTATTGCAATAAAATGCGAGTATCCTAATAAAGCGAGTCATAATCTTTTTGCTGGTGGAGGGTCTTGCCTTCAATTAATAAAAAATGTGGTATCAGTGCAGTGCAATTAAGTGAAAAGCAATAAAACGAGTTATGCCTGTATGTATTTTTGTTGTTTCTATTTAACAATGAAGCAAATAATTTATTTGCAAATGAATCATAGTATGTTTGATTCTCAGTTTACCCAAGGACTTTGGAGGGTCATTTTTACAATGAGGAGAAATTGAGGTTCTCAGGGGTCAAATGATTAAGGGTTGAACCAAATGTATGATCTAGATCTCTAGAATCGTCCTTTTGTGAAGTAATTTGGCATAGTGCAATGTTAGTTGGCTGCAGAGTCAGGCACACTGGGATTCAAGTTTCAGCTCATTAACAAAAAAGGCTCTTGTGGCCTTGGACAAGTTTCTTAAGTGTGACTTGCAGTTTTATCAATAAAATATATGTGTATTCCTAGCATGATTATTGTGATAATTAGAAAAAAATCCATGAAAAGCACTTAGTATATTAGATGCTCAAATTGTAGTTGCTGTTACTGTCATTTTTACATTATAAGAAAATGTTTAGTAATAACTTAGTTTTCTAAACTGTGAAAAGCAGTCTCTTCAAGCTCAAATTCTATCAGTTTGAATTAGGTTTTAGAAAGAATGATGCTTCTAATGGTGATAACAATTCTTACTGAGCCATTTGACCTTTAGTATTTTGTAGTTATGAGTGGCTGAGTGCGAGAGGAACCAAATGAATTGTGTCTGACCCTAACCTGTATTACTTAAGACATCAGCCCACAATGAGCTGTAGCTGCCATTCCTAACAGTGATACAATAGGTAGTACTTACTAGGCTAAACTTATTCTGTGCCAGCCAGTGTCTTAAGTATTTAACACGTTTTATCATAATCTTCACAGGTTCTTCTGTTTTTAATTCTAAGATAACACCTCCACATTCTTCCCCTCCCCACATACACATTTTAACATCTCTTACATAGGAAAATGTTTTATAATTGCTTTTGGACATACAGAAATTGCAACATAGTATCTGTTTATGCAACAAATTTTGAAATGGATTTTAGTAACTCAAATGAAAAATCCTGTTTGACAGAGGAGCACTCTCGGGAATGCTGTGTTGATAGTGCTCTTTATGGCACTTATGACAATATTGTATATGGAAACACAAATATTAGTGGCTTTGAATCAAAAAGTGATTAATTATGAAGAATTTTACTCAGAATATGAAGAAGTTATAGAAATACTGCATTGTATTTCATTTATATTAATATTTTCTAATTTATGTTTGTCTAAGTAATATATGAAAAAACATCTTAAGTTTAAAAAGGTTCTTTCAATAAGTTAAAAAAATTAATTCCAAGCAATAAAAGAGCACTGTTGCAAAATTTAATTGACCTTGTTTTTTCTTTCTTAGTGGTAATTAAATGATATATCGAATAATCTGTGGCACTTGGAGTTGATGAATTGTGATTCAGACCCCAGCAGTTTGGAATTTTTAGCCAGTACCGCATACTTTCCTGATGCACTTATTGTATGCACTTATTTGTCAGATAGATTTATTTATTCCATCATAACACAAGTGCAAAGAAACTATACCTCTGAGGCTGATAGGAAAAATGTGAAATGTATTCTGTGTTCCATAGAGCTTACAGTTTGCTGGGGAGAGAGTCCAGTGTCTGTTAAAAATTGGTGAACAGTATGGATTAGTATTTAAGACTATAATTTTGTAGTTCATTCTACAAGAATTGATTTAACTTTGTTATTGGCTATGTGTAGGAAATAATGAAGATGATTACCATATTAAAACTGAATCTAGTAGCTTTTTTGAAGTAAAGAAATTGGGAGTAGTAGTTTGGTAGAGGTGACAGGTTCAATATGAATATACATACTTTGAGTTGTTAATAACCAAGTAAAATCAGTCTTATTTTTTCAGGTTATAAATAGGCCACTTTTGTGGTAATGTACGTGTAGGCAGATATTTGAATTGGTATCTGCTTGATTAAGTAATTCTTTAAGTATTTTATCTAAAGCATATGGGTGTAATTTAAAGATTGCAGATCTGGATGTTAAAAAAATAAAGTATTGCTTGTTATATCCAAATTAAATGTTTTTCTTTTTTAGACTCTATTACGGCATGGTGCAAACCCAGATCTGAGAGATGAAGATGGGAAAACTCCATTAGATAAAGCTCGGGAAAGGGGCCATAGTGAAGTAGTAGTTATTCTTCAGTCTCCAGGTGAGTGGTATTAACATTATATTTATGAACTATTTCTATGAAGTCAAATACACACACACACACACACACACACACACACACACACACATACATATCCTTATATTTGATAAACCTTAAGCAGTATACTATTCTGTGTTCTTTGTGACTGTGACTGCATGATTTGAAAGTGACCAAATCAAAAGTTTAAGGGGTATGGGAATATCATAAAGAATAGTTGGATATTGTGTAGATGAAGTACTTTGACCAAACTTTCAGGTTTTCACAGAGTAGATGAATGGAGAGCCTCTGTGAAATAATTTTGAAAATCAATGGGAATATCTAAAATTACATCTTTAGTTGTGGTTCAGCTTATTGGAGGTACTAGTGCTCTTTAATATTCATATAAGCACCTTTGATAGATATAACGTTTTAATTTCAATTTAATTATAGCTTAACTGGGGATATAGTGTAACGGGGACAATGATACTTTGGAGTTGGGTACATTTTAATATTTTTTCATTGAAATAAAAGTTTTCCAAAAAGTAATTTTACTGAACAATATTTATTTATAGGTGATTGGATGTGTCCAGTTAATAAAGGAGATGATAAGAAAAAGAAAGATACAAACAAAGATGAAGAAGAATGTAATGAGCCAAAAGGAGATCCGGAAATGGCACCCATATACTTGAAAAGGTTATTGCCAGTGTTTGCACAAACATTTCAGCAAACTATGCTGCCTTCGATAAGGTAGTTTTTTTGTACTATTTGTATTTGCTAGTTAAAGTGTGCCAGTTATATAGTTTTATTTATCTCCTTTTTCCAGAAGGATTTGAGGTTTATTTTAAGATTGAAAAGGTATTGGTAAGAATAAAAATCAGATTGGACATTAGATTGGAGAGTTAAATCTTTTCTTCTGATCTGACCTGAGAGAAGGATTTTAGGAAATCATAAAGACTAGGTTTCTAAAAGTTTTTGTAGTTCTCTGAATGTCAACTCTAGGGAAGTTTGATGAATAAGCCAATATTTATTGAGCGTTGTGGGGGTCTTTTTAGTAGTCTGAGATGGCTATTGGAGGAGTATCCCAAAGAAATGAGACTTGGCTCTTGCCTTACTGTACTCTTGCAGGCTAGTGAGGAAGGTGTGAGTAATACAGAATAGTAAGTGATTAGACATATAATGAGAAGTTCTCTGGGAATATAGATTATTTAACAACTGATTGGGCTGGGCAAATTGGAGAAGATTTTATGCAAGCATGAGATTTAAATTAGGCTTTAAAGTATACTTGGGAGTTTTCTGGGCAGATGGTGGTACTAGTATATGTAAAGTCATGGAGTCAGTCCACCTGGTGGCTGTCCCTCTACAGTGCATTCAAAGTCTGCCATTTCTGACCATCTGTTGCTAATACCCTGGTCCAAGGTATCATAGTCTGTAGTTCGACTGCTCTAGTGTTTCTTCTCTTTTTCTCTTACCCCTTTTACAGTCTGTTTCTACTACTTAGGCTGAGTTATTTTAAAAATTGTAATTATTATCACTTTCTGATTTGAACTTTTCAGTTGCTTTCATTTGGCCTTAATGAAAATCTTATTCCTCAAGTCTTGGACTTGCAAAGTCTTCCATAAGCTCCACTGAGCTCTCTGACCTCATTTAGTGCTATCTAACCCCTAGTGCATTACACTTACACTGAGCTAACCTTCTTTCTATGTTTGGAACACTCCAAGTATATCCTTACCTTAGGTCAAGCTTGTTCAACCTGTAGCCTGCATGTGGCCCCGGATGGCTTTGAATGAAGCCCAACACAAATTTGTAAACTTCCTTAAAACATTACAAAAATTATACACAGATCTTTTTTGGTAGTTCCTGGCTGGGAATTGAACCCAGCCCGTCGCGTTGAGAGTGGCCAAGCCTAGCCACTACACGACCAGGGAACCACATATCTTTTTTAAATTCATCAGCTATCATTAGTGTTTGTGTATTTTATGTGTGGCCCAAGACAGTTCTTCCAGTGTGGCCCGGGAATCCAAAAAGTTAGACACTGCTGCCCTAGCGCTTTTGCACTTATTTCCCTTTGCTGGATTCTTTCTGTTCCTTGGTCTTTTGAATGGTTGGTTGGCTTCATATCATTCAAGTCTCGGTTCAAATGCTACATCCATTGATGTGTGTTTGCCTAATTTAAATTTACCTCTAGAACACATTTTACATCAATCATAATGTTTTATTGTCTTTATAGAGCTTACACTGCCTGAAATCTTGCTCTTTTAGTTTTTGATTTGCTTTATAGTCTATCTCCGCCTCTAAAGCAAGCTCCGTGAGAGTTAGCCTTGTGTACTTCTGCATTACTGCAAAGACGAGGTATAGAATAGGGCTTGATATTTAGTAGGTCCTCAGTAGATATACTGAATGATTGAGTGAGTGTGTTTTGTTAATAATTGCAAGTAGTTTGATATTAATGGAACAAGGGATATATTTGGATAGCTTAGTGAATAATATTAAAAAGATAACAGAAATCTTTATGACCTGTGAAAGCCTTTGTGGTTCATGATAATGAGTGTGGACTTTACCCCATAGTTAAAGAAGGATCATTTAGTTAAAGACTTGTGAGGACATTCATCACAGTCATATTTGTGATTTATAAAGATCATTTTGGCAGCCTGGTGGAGAAAAGGACTGGAGGAGAACAAGAATGAAAATAGGCTCCTTTTGGAGTTCATTGCATTATGAACTCCAGACAGTTGCTGGGAGAATAGAGTGGCAGGAACAAATTCAAGGGGTTGAGAGATGAGTTGTGTAGAAATTGATAACCAATTAGATGTCAGGGATAAAGGGAAGGAAGAGATCAAGAATGACTGCTGAATTTTTGGCTGAATGAGAATTTGATTTTGGTCATTTTGAGTTTAGGTCATTAGGATTCAAGTGCCTTAAATACAAGCAGCGTTCTTTAAATAGGAAAAAAGTGGCAGTAAAATAATTTACTGTGAACATACAAGAAATTGGTTTTTATTCTTTCCCAAATAGCTACAGAGGTGTAGGTGTTAGTGGGCCAACTGTTTTTTGTTTGTTTTTTGTTTTTACAAAAGATTTGAATCATCTTAAGAAAGGAGCAAGTTCATAAAAGTTAATAAAAGTTATTCCTTGTTCTTCTCTTCATTGGTCTAAAAATTATTTAATTTAATTTAATTTATTTGTTTTTTGGTGGTTCCCTGGCTGGGAATCGAATATTTTAATCTTAAGATTTCTTTGTGAGGGTGGGAAGAAGAGAATCTTCAGTTTATTATTTTAGTTTTTTTAATTTTTTAATCCTTTTGGTAGACCCTTGCTTGGAATACATTTGTGAAAGGAAATGAAACATGGGAATTTCCAATTGGATTGTTCCTCTCAATTTCATTCCATCAAGTAAATTGTACGCGTTGAAGTTATAAGTGTTTCCCGCACTGAAGAAGCAATAATAGGCTGTATCCAAGAAAATATGAAATGTAATTGAGATAAAATAGATGTAATGATGTATGCTTAGGTCACTGGGTTTGTCCAACCCATGTACTTTTGAGTAAGTATGTTTAAGCAGCATTTCACTGCAGATAGGGGGATGATTCTGTGGATTAGTTTGATTAACATATGTTGCAACCTTCTAGGTTGCTTTCCTGTACTGTATTTCCTAGACTCCTTTGCACCAGAGCTTCGGGTGTTGCTTAGGCTTTGTCAGTCACATGCTCTAGTGTGGGACTGAAGAGGCTTTGTTTTGTGAGTGTGGGTCATATAGAAGGAGTGCTTCTGGAGCTCTGTTGGCTGCCCAGTTCCTGGAAGCACGGGCTAGAGTTTGTTTCTTCTCTTCTTTCGGTGATTCTCTAGGCCATTTAATATCGTGCAATGTAGTAGTTGCCATCTGTAGTTCCCATTAGTGGGTCATGATTCACTAGTGAGTCATGAAATCAACTCAGGAGGCCATATTAGCATTTAAAAAAATTGAATAGGAAAACAGCAGAGGACAACACTTCACATAGGTAAATATTGTTAAGATTATTTTAATTACATATTTATGTGTAGATGTATGTCGTGGTTCATGTATAAATTATTTTGTAGTTCAAGAAAATTTAAATCCTTTTCTGCTAAACAAAAAAAAATGAGCACGTTCAATTTTGAACAAGATAATTTGATCTGAAATTTTTAAAGGACTAGCTGTCATGCCAATAAAAGAATATTAAGATTGTCCTAGAATTGCTTCATGATAAGGCCATCAAAAATTATAAAGTGTGCTCCATATAACAGTTAGCTTATTAGATGGTTATCTTCTACCATGTTTTTAAATGTTTGAAGACTATCTAAACACATTAGCACATTTGATGCTGAATTCTCCCAGGGTAATAATTAGCAGACACATTTAATTATTGTGGGAAGATAGTGTATTATTTTAGTTCAGAGCTCAGACTTTGGAGACAGCTCCAAGTGGGTCCAAATACCAGTGTTGCCACTTCCTAGGAAGGTGGCCTTAAGCAAGGTACTTAACCTTTTGATCTTAATTGGTTCATCTCTAAGGTGGAGATAATTATACTTAATTCTCTTGAGGTATGAGAATAAAAATTAGGTATGTGTTAAGTGTTTAGCATAATGTCTAATATTATGAGGTATTTGAAAAATGTAGTTCATTAAAAATTATAGCAATATTAAAAACAAAGGAGAATAAGTTACAATTTTTTTTACCATTTCAGTTTGAAATTTGGTAAGAATAAACATGTACTCTGATCAGACAGTTACAGGAGGATCTGTATATATGTATATGAACTATTATCTTAATATTGGCTTGTGCACAATATCTGTTCAGGAGATAAAAGACAGACAAAAGATCGGTGAAGGCTTTAAAACAATTGCTGTTTTCATGGTAGATTAGTTTGTAAAAACCTGATTATTCTTGATAAGATCCCCCCAGTGTTATTGAGATGCAATTGACATATAACATTGTAGTGAAGTGTCAAAATAATGATTTGATATATATATACCTCTTGTAAGATAGACTGAGGATTTCCCACTGTGTTATTAAAGAGAGGCTACATTGAATTTTGAACAGGTCTTGTAAATAAACATTTTTGGAGTGTCATTATGAGACAGAGGTTTTCAGCAATGGAAATCTTTGAAGATACATTGATTTTAAAAAAATTCACCGTTTGAGAGAAAAGTAGACTTGGTTGGATAAAAGGGAAAATTGTTCTTAGATGAGAGTATTTAAGTAATCTGAGGTAAATTTTTTCAAAATTGATAGATTATGCAGTTCTAAAGAAAATTACAAAATTTATTTTAGAACTGATAAATCTTAAAGTTCATCTGGAAGAATAGGTGAGATTATTGAAGAAAAATCTGAAGAGCTAGTATAAACTTTCAGACTAATTAAATCTTTGTAACTGGCACAGGTTTGTAAAGTCAATGGAATAGAATAGATCCCCAAATAGAGCCAATTATATATAAGAATCGAAGGTATTGTATTGGAAGTTTCAAAGGTCATTTGAGAGAGGGAGAATTATTTAGTAAATAATAGAACATCTGATTGTAATTTTATTTTAAAAAATCACCTAAGTCCTTTGCATTGTCGGGAAAGTACTGTATTTTGCTGTGTATAATGCACACTTATTTTTTTGGGGGGTGGGGGCCAAATTTGTGAGGGTAAAATAAGGATGCATATTATACATGGGTAGTACTAATTCCATATCTACAAGTATGTAAATATTTTTAATTCTTTTATTTATGCTTATGAGTTAAAAGTGTAACTCTAGAAATTAATAACAATATCCACATACAAAATAATACCCTGGAATATGATAATCTTTTTTTTTAATGTATGAGAATTTTATACATAAAATTTCTTGTACCTTGTATCTGTTCTTATGTTTTGTAATTATTTATTACATAAAATTTCTTGAACTATATCTTTTAAAATGCTAAAATTCCTTTATAATACTTGCTTTTACAAGTACATAAATATAAACAAATAAAAATTTGAATTAAAAAATTAAAATGAAAGATTTTTTTTTTTCCTGAAAATTTGGGCCAAAAGCATTGGTGCATGTTATACACAGGAACACATTATACATGGCAAAATGCAGTGTCTAGCCATGTAATATGAAAAATAGCTGAATTCTTTCCAGACAGCACTCATATATGTCTAAACAAATTCTAAATGGATTAAAAAAATCTTTACTTTTTAAAGTAAAGAGTACTGAAACCTAACCACTACACCACCAGGGAACACGCTAAAAAAATCTTTAAATAAAAGCCTTAGGAAAACAAAAAAGAATAATCTTAAATGTTTATCAGAACTTTATAGGAAGCATGACTTTCAAAACTTGTTTGTGTTAGTTGTGGCTGTAATTTAAATTTATTTTATGTAAAGAAAAACCCCTATAAATTGGAAACATTACCCACAGCCATGAAAGTGCCATGATTATAAACTCTTAATCCAAATAAATATGCTAGCAGATTGATATTTGCTAGAAAGTATGACCAAGGAATGCTATCATCATTATCCAAAGAACACATACAAATTTTTGGTAAAAATGTAACAGCTAATTTAAATAAATCAGCTAATGATATTGTGACACAGCTCAAGAGGAAACAGCAAAAAAAATTACTGTGGAAAAATATATTACCTTACTAGTAAATCAACAAAATGTTTAAAAAAATTTGGTGTCATTTACACCCATTAGACATTTAAGAACTTTTTAAAAAAAGTAACAGTATTTTAGTGAATTAATACATCTGTGTCTAGTGATAATATAAGCTGTTAATTGCTTTTTTCTCTCTACCTGTTTTGAGTTATAATTGACATATAAAATTGTGAGTATTTAAAGTGTACATCTTGGTGGTTTGATGCTCATATACATATGTATATATATACATCATGAAAGGATTTTCCTATGTAAGTTAATTAACACTTCCATGACCTCACATATTAATCTTTTTTGGGCTGAATGATAGCATTTTAGTTCTACTCTCAGCAAATTTCAAAGATACAATTCAGTGTTATCACCATGTTTTGTATTAGATCCTCAGACCTTATTTATCTTGTAGCTGAACGTTTTTGTAACCAGTCTTTGAATAATGTTTAATATTGTTTTGTTATTATCAAATATGTGATAAATGGCTTTTATGCAATAGATCGGTCTCCCCTTAGTCTATTATAGTTTAAATGTGTGTGGATATATGTTTATTTTATTTTAAAGAACAGGTTGCTTGTTGTAAAAGATTAGTTTGTGTGACTTATTGAATATTTCCTATTTCTAAGCAAAACAGTGGATAAATAGAAGTTGTTAAGAGTGGGGATATTTTGGGGCATAGGATTACTGGTTCTTATCATTTATATGAGAATATAGTTATAATGAACATGGATTTTAAATTTGAAAAGGGCAAACATCTTAATTAGAAATTTGACTTCCTTATAAATAACTAAATCTTATAAATTGTTAGAACTTTGTATTTTGGGTTATAGGAAGTTTTAAGTTAGTTACCTTTTATACCATTTATTTTCATAGTAATTGCATTATTCTTGATTTTCTAAAATTATCATGGCATGTTGACAATCTTGCTGTCTAAATTAAACATAGAGTAGCACATGTAAGAAAATGACAAAAATAATTTCAGTTTTGGTGAGCTCAATACATTAGTATTAGGAAATTAATGAAATTAAGATCAAAAACTAGTGCCAGTACTGTCTTACTAGAGCAACTTTTAGCAGATTGTATAAAACCTAACAGGATATTTTAGATTTTATTAATGTATAGTAACATTTTATTTTATTACGACTTCCTAAAATTCTTTTATTTTTAAGGAAAGCAAGTCTTGCTCTGATTCGAAAAATGATTCATTTTTGCTCGGAAGCACTGTTAAAAGAAGTTTGTGATTCTGATGTTGGTCATAATTTACCTACAGTACTAGTGGAAATCACTGCAACTGTCCTTGATCAAGAGGTCAGTTTTTTATCTTTTTTTAAATTCCTGTAGATTTCCTTTACGTAATGATCGGTAAAATAAATTAACTTCCGTCTTAATTCCAGGAAATCATTTTGTCTGTGCAAATTATTGCATTTGCTTACTAGGCAATTAAACTTTTTTTTTTTTTTGCTTAATTTCCTTTTTTTATTTTCCCCAGGATGATGATGATGGCCATTTGTTGGCTTTGCAGATCATAAGGGATTTAGTGGATAAAGGTGGTGATATTTTTTTGGATCAACTAGCCAGACTTGGTGTAATTAGCAAAGTGTCAACTTTGGCAGGTCCTTCCTCAGATGATGAAAATGAAGAGGAATCAAAACCAGAAAAAGTAAGTGATAATAATTGTGGGAGTATCAGGAATAAGATTTCTCTTGAGGAAATCTGGTTCCAGTTTACAATGGGTTTTGACAAAATAATGGCCATATAAAGTAGTACTGTGCTTTTAAAAATTTGGTCAGTTAAGAAATATTAATAAATAAATTTTACAGAAAAGCTGCAAATAAGGAGTATCAGAATATCCTCTATTCAGATTCACTAATTATTGAGTTTTTGTCCCATTTGCTTTGTCATTTGAACAGATATTTATGTGTGCACATTTAAGAAATATTTGACAGAAGTTGGGTACATATTGCCCCTTTTTATGCCTAAAAACTTCACCAAAACCCAGGACATTTTCTTATATAATACTAGGGTAGTTACCAAAATGAGGAAATTTATTATTTATATAAAACTCTTTAGTCCAGAGACAACATTCAAATTTGCTATTGTCCTTTTATTTGGCCATTGTTCTTCAGTCTTTTTTTTTTTTTTTTGGTATGTGGGTAGTTCCCTAGCTGGGAATCCAACCCAGGCCGCAGCGCTGACAGCGCCAGTGCCGAAACCTTAAGCCACTACACCACCAGGGAATTCTGCCATTGTTCTTAATAGTGTTTTACCCCCGGTCTAGAATCCAATCCAGGAGAACATAGGCTATATTTAGTTATCATTTTCATGAGAACCTGCTCATCTTCTCTTTTTCTTTCATACCCTTGGCATTTTTGAAAAGGACAGACCACTTAATTTGGACATTATCCCTCACTTTGCATTTGTACCATATTTTTTCATGATTAGATTCAGGTTATGTATTTTTAGCAGAACAGCTGTGGAGATGATATTATGTCCTCAGTTCATATGGGCTTCCTCAGAGACCGGTGACGTCTTGTTTGCTTTTTTGCTAATGATTTTAGTGACGACTACTTGGTAATGTTTGTTGTCTCTGCCAGGTTTCTTTGTTGTAAAGTCACTATTTTCTTTTGTAATTATTATAGTAAGTAATTTGTGGGGAGATAATTTGAGATATGTAAATATGTTGTTCCTCATTAAATCTTTATGTATTCATTGATAATTCTTTGATTGCAAAAATACGTACGTTATCTGTCTTTACTGCTTGCCAGCAATGATTTAGTCCCAACATTTAGTGAATGCTTACCATATATATATATAATATATATATATATTATATATATATTAGTGACAGACTAGTGATATTTATTTGTTTTATTTTAAACTTTTTTTTATTCTTAGAGGTTGCTCTAGGGATGACAATATACATTTCTTTGAGAATTTCAAAATTTCTGCTTCAGATTTTTTTCAATTAAATTTGACATACAATATTATATTTGTTTGGGTGTACAGCATAGTGACGAGATGTTTATATAACTTAAAAAATCCTCATTCTGATACATCTGGTTTACATCTGACACCATATATAGTTATTACAATATTATTTACCGTATGCCCTATGCTGTACTTAACATCCCTGGGACTATTTTGTGAGTATGAATTTGTACTTCTTGATTTATTCCCTCTTTTCACCTACCCCTCTTGCTCTCATCCCATCATTTTAACAAATGGAGTACTCATCTGACGCTACACATAGTTATTGTAACATTATTGACTATATTCCCATGTTATACCTTATATCCCCATAACTATTACTTTGTAAACACCAAACTTTACTTTCCAGTCTCTTCCCATTATTTCATCCATTCCCCCAACCCTCCTTTCATCTGAAAACAAACCAAATGTGTTCTATATCTATGAATCTGCTCCTGTTCTGCTTGTTTATTTTCTTCTTTGGATTTCACCTATAAGCAAAGTCAACTTGTATCTGTCTTCCTCTGTTTGACACTCCACTCAGTGCAATACCCTCCATGTCTTTTGATTGGAGCTTTTAATCCATTTAAATTGAAGGTAATTGTTGATGTGTAGTTACCAGTTTTTAATTCATAATTTTGTCTTTTTTCCCCTCCCATCTTAAAGCAGTCCCTCTAACATTCCTTGTACTACTAGTTTGGTGGTGATGAACTTCTTTAGCTTTTTCTCGTCTGGGAAGCTTTTATTTGTCCTTCAATTTTGAATGATGGCCTTGCTGGGTAGAGTAATCTTGGTTGTAGGTCCTTGTTCTTTTCATCACATTGAATATTTTCTGTCATTCCCTTTTGGCCTGCAAAGTTTCTTTTGAGAAGTCAGTTGACAGTCTTATAGGAGCTCCCTTATAAGTAATTATTTGCTTTTTTCTTGCTGCTTTTAGTATTCTCTCTTTGTCTTTAACCTTTTCCATTTTAATTATAATATGTCATGGTGTTGGCCTATTTGGGTTAATCTTGTTTGGGACTCTCTGTGCTTCCTGGGCTTGTATGTCTGTTTCCTTCTCCAGGTTAGGGAAGTTTGCAGTCATTATTTCTTCAAATAGGTTCTCAATTCCTTGTTTTCTTCTTCTGGTATTCCCATGATGTGAATGTTGTTATAGTTGATGTCCCAGAGGTCTCTTAAACTATCCTCATTTTTTTGAATTCCTTTCCTTTTTGCTCTTTTGACTGTATGTTTCCTGCTACCCTGTCTTCCAATTCACTGATTCGATCCTCTGCTCCATCTAGTCTGCTGGTGATTGCTTCTATTGTATTCTGAATTTCAGTTACTGTATTCTTCATTTCTGACTGTTTCTTTTTATGGTTACTATGTCTTCCTTTGTGCTTGCTATCTCTGTTGAAGTTTTCACTAAGTTCCTTGAGCATTATTATAATTATTTATTTGAGGTCTGTATGTGATAGGTTGCTTGCCTCCATCTTGTTTAGTTCTTCTTCTGAAATTTTCTCCTGTTCTTTTATTTGAGACATTTCTTTGTTTCCTCATTTTGGATACCTGTCTGTATTTGTTTCTATGTGTTAGGTAGATCTGCTAAGTCTCCCAGTATTGCTGGATAGCTGTATGTGGTAGGTGCCCTGTGAAGCCCTGGCACTGTCTCCAGAGTCACCTGTGCTGGGTGCTTCTTTGGATTCTGGTTTGGTGTGAATCCTGTGCCTGGAGCTACTCAGCAAAAGTCTCAGAGTACACCAATCCTAGTTGTTGCCTGCCTAGGACCTGCGGACCTAAATAGTTTTCCAAGAAAGACTGTAGTGTAGTGGGGCTGGCTGCTCACTGGAGAAAGTGCCTCTGGCGTTGGCGGAGTTGGGTGGGGTAGGGTCCCAGTGTGTTAGCAGGGTGGAGTGAGTAAAGCTCACCAGACCAATCAGGTTCAGATTTGGCTGTGGAAGAGAGGGTGCAACACAGTAACGATGGCTCCCACTAACCGGCTGCATGGGAGGAGGACCCACCCAGTAAAAATGGCAGCTGTCCTCCAGTACTTGCCCCAAAAGCACACACGTGTTTGCTCCCCATCACTGCACCCTGTATGCCCCCAGTGCCTCCCAAGTCACCATCCCTCTGCCAGAGCCCAGGGTGAGTACTGGTGAGTGACTCAGTCTGCACGGGCACTTCAGGGGACATCTGGGTTTCCTGTAGCCTTCTGTCCCAGCCAGATGATCAGAGTCCCCACTGTTTTTCACAGTCAGATGTTATGGGGCTCCTCTTCCCAGCATTAGTGCTCCAGGTTGAGGAGCCTGGTATGGGGCTGGGGTCTCTCACTCTTCAGGGGGATATCCCTCCTGATTTTCTGCTGCCGCCGGAGGTTTGGCTCCTTTCCCATCTCTGCCCCTCCTACTAGTCTCATTGTAGCCTCTTCTTTGTGTTCTTAGTTATAAAACTTCTGTTCAGGTAGACTTCAGATGGTTCTCCAGGTTGAGTTTTCAGTAATTTGGTTGTAATGTGTTCACGGAATGAAGCAGGCTTAATGTTTACCTTCTACCCTATCTTGGATTTCCCTCTCAAGTAGTGATGTTTTTGAGAGAATGGTAGAAAATGGGCTGTAATTATAAAATCCCCAGGGAGTGTGTATGTGTTCTAAATTACTGTGGGATTTAGCAAATAACAAACAAAAAAAATGATATCTGGGTTTATCCTCCTCGAATTCTTGCATTCAAGAAATAGATGACACACTCTAGCAGTCTTTTTGTAGATATTAACAAGCAAATTCTTATGTTTGTATAGAAATGCAAGGGACCTAGATTAGCCAAAGCAGCTTTGAAAAGTGACAAAGTTGAATTACATACACCAGCCAGTTTCAAGTCTTACTACAGAGTTATAGTAATCAAGAAATTGTGGTAGTGGTGTAAAAATAGATTAATGACTCATATATATGAATATGGTCAATTGATTTTTCAGCCGAAGTGCTAAGACAGTTCAATCAGGAAAGGAAGATCTCTTTAAAAAATGATGCTTGAACAAGTGGATAGCGTATACAAAAACTTGAAATCTTGACCTTTACCATGTATAAAAATAACAAATCATAGTAAAATGTATGGGCTAAAATTGTTAAATTTTTAGAGGAAAAGGAAGAAAATCTTAATGATCTTGAGATTGACAGAGATTTCTTAAATAGAACAAAAAAAGTTTATACTATAAACCACCCCCCCCCCCCCAAATCAGTAAATTGTACTTCATTAAAATACCTTGTTTAGAAAGTAAAAATGCAGGCCACAAAGTTCTGTCAGATTTTGGTTATCTGTAAATATTTTTATTTGGCCTTTTTTTTATTGTAAGTTGTTTATTGTAAGATAATTTACAAATATCTTTCTGTCTTTAGTAATTTAAAGAATGGACCAATAATTTCTTCAGCCATAAGCTAAAAACAAAATTAGCTGGCTGAATTTTCCTTGTTTACCTCTGGCGGAGGACGACACTTGATTTTCATTAGTCCAGGGCTGCAGCACCCGAGATGATTTCAATCAACTCTTTGGTGATAATGGCTTGGCAAGTGCGATTGAAAGTCAAAGTCAATTTGTCAATCATCTCAGAGGCATTCTTGCTGGCCTTGTCCATGGCCGTCATCCTGGCACTCTGCTCGCTCGTGGTGGACTCTTTGAGAGAATAGTAGATGATGTTGGCCAGGTTGTACTCCTGGTAATTCTGCAGCATGTCAGCGTCAATATCATCGAAGATGCTCATGTTCTTAGCACTGGCAATGGTACTAAGGGAAAAGATGGGCTTTTCTTCTGTCTTGTAGAAGATGACAGACCTGAATCGATTAAAGATGATAGATCCCTCATCAAATTCACCCAGAATTTAATAATTCCAGGGCAATGATGGACGCATCTCCAAAAGTGGGGGGGTTTTCTCCCCACTTCTTTAATGTCACCAGAAACTGTTCAGAGTGAGTTCGATGAAGTATCCCCCTGATTTTATCACCGACGCCCACAATCTTCACTTCCTTCCCGGCCGCCATGAGCGTAGCCACCTCACTCTTGATCTGTTTGGCGACCGAGGAGTGGATCGCCCCTCAAAGCCCTCTGTCCGAGGACACCCCGATGAGGAGGTGTTTCTTCTTGTCTTCAGGCGCCTTAATATCAGCCTTTTCGTAGAAAGCCAAAGATCCCATTCCATACACCCGAGCTGGCTTCAGCTCCCTCTCAGCTTGGGCATATTTTGCTGCTGCCACCATTTTCATGGACTTGGTAATTTTTTGGATGTTTTTGATGGACTTTAGTCGCCTGGTAATGTCTTTCAAGATTGCCATATTTTGAACTTGGATCCATTGCGGCTGCACAGCCCTGGCCGAGACCCTAACGAAGCCCACCCGAGAAAACATGGTGGTACTGGCCCTGCTGAAGGTTGGTCAGCTTGGCCTTCTTTTTTAATGGATAGTTTCACTGCCTACAAAAACCTGGGTGATTATTTTCCAGAATGTTAAGAGATATTGCATTGTCATCTGATGTGTATAGTCCCTACTGAGAAATTTGCTTTAATTCTCTTTTTAGTTCCTTTGTATGTAACATCTTCTTATCTTTTGGCTTTTTAAAAGATTTTATCTTTTTTTTTTTTTTCTTCAATTTGACTTGGTTATGCTTTGCTGTGTTTGGTGTGTGTGTGCGCGCGCGCGTGTGGATGTGGGTGTCTACCCATTTTTGGGATTGTTTATTTATTTATTTATTTTTTTGTCTATATCTTATAGTTTTTTTTTTTAATTTGGAAAACTTTAAGTAAGTTTAATACAAGGATTTTCAGCTTCAGCTCTGGCTATTTGGAGTGCAAATATCTGATCACCTGTGTAATCTCAAGGATTGTTCAGCTTTTACTTTGCCAGTCATTCTTTGCTCAACTTTATGGAGTATCACCCTATGGATGAGTGGTCTACTACTCAGTAGAAACTCATGGTGACTACTTTGCAGATTTCTAGATATTTTTTTTTCTTGTTTATCTAATCCATTTGCCTCAGCCTCTTCAAATACAGATCTCCATTTCCTCGACTTGTAAGGTTAGACCCTGAGTTTCCTCTTCTTAATACCTTAGCCAAAAAATTGTTTCTGGGCCTACAGGGCTTACCTTGTTTTTCATTTTCTGGGTGATAACAACTGTTGGTTCTTATTAATTTGCCATAGCCTGGATCACAAGTATATATATTTAGAGAGAATTACTTATATTTTAGCATCTTTATTTTAGAGTTAAAAGCTACTTCAGGGAAAAAACACATAAAAATAATTCATTTTTTTAAAATATAAGAAATCTTTATAAAATTTAAAAGTACTTCACCTGTACATATAAGTATGCATGAACATGCCAAGTTCACATATTTTTTATGATGAATATTCATAATATTATTTAAATGCTGTCAACAAAATAAAAAATTATTAGGATACCAGCCTAGGCAAACAATATTTATAATTTTTTAAACATGTTCTGATTAAGAGGTTTTTATGATCTAGTAATGAGCCAGTAGATTTGGTTGACTTGACTAAGAGTGGGCCTTACAATTTAATTTATTCTTCAAAAGCTTCTCTGTTGGTTCTGCTCCACTGCTAGGTTTTGATAACATTGACCCAGTGTACACATTCATTTTTTACAAATAATCAGTTAGATCCAAAGAATTGGTGAGTTTACCAAGCATCTTGGCAATTGGCTAGTTGTATGTAGACCTTATCCATTGGTCTTTTTTACCACCACACCTGAAAACATTACAAGTTAGGTTATTATTTACATGAATTTCTTAACAGTTTTAGGAGTTATTTGTAAGATACTGGTAACTAGTTGAATCAGGATACATACTAAACTACAGGTCACTGAGTATTATGTTCAGGATGTTTTAATTCTAAATTTGATTCATGTTCATTTTTAAAATTACTTATGAATGAGTATTTAGAATAGAAATTATTTTCCACATTTCATTGAATAATTTCACACATTTAGGAAGATGAACCACAGGAAGATGCTAAAGAATTGCAACAAGGTAAACCCTATCATTGGAGAGACTGGTCCATTATTAGGGGAAGGGACTGCTTATATATATGGAGTGATGCAGCAGCCTTGGAATTATCTAATGGCAGTAATGGATGGTTCAGATTTATCTTGGATGGAAAACTTGCCACCATGTATTCAAGTGGTAGTCCTGAAGGTGGATCGGATAGTTCAGGTAATACTTTGTTTCTTTTAAAATGTTTCACTAATGCCTATAATTTTGATAATTTGATTTTTTGCTCTTATTTTTGCTACCATTGTCAAAGAAATAGCACATGCCTTGAAGGTCATATGGCCATTTTCTTTAATATCAACAGAAAAATTGTTGTACCATGAAAGCACTTTATAAATGCCTTTTTATTGTATGAGACAAGCAATATCACTGTATCTACTTTTAATCTCTGTAGTCTTTTAGGTAAAGCTGATTTTTGTTATGTAATGATGAATTGCACTTAGGTGATTTTGTCTCAAGTCATGACTTTTCCCAGAAACCTTATACTTTAAAAATTGTCGCTGTAGGATTGCTTTTATACCTGAACCTAAGTATATCAAACCAGTGAGTATATGTACCCAAGAATGAAATTCTGTTAAGTTTTTTTAAGATTGATATTCCAATAGGTCAGTTTCTTTAAAAAAAATGGAACATTTGAAAGGAGTGATGTTTCTGAACAATCATTTTGTCTTTGTAGAAAGCAGAAGTGAATTCTTAGAGAAGTTACAAAGAGCTCGAGGCCAAGTAAAGCCATCTACTTCAAGTCAACCTATACTGTCAGCACCAGGACCCACTAAACTCACTGTAGGGAATTGGTCACTAACATGTTTGAAAGAAGGAGAAATTGCTATTCATAACTCAGATGGTCAGCAAGCAACAATATTGAAAGAAGATTTACCTGGTTTTGTATTTGAATCTAATAGAGGAACCAAACATTCATTTACTGCAGAAACTTCTCTGGGTAAGTTTGTAGGTATGTAAGTTTAGCAGGTAAAAATAAATGAATATGTTAAATTGCAGTAAAAAAAAATGTGTTGTGAAATGTCTTTTTTTTTTTTTTTTTTTTTTTTAAAGGTTCAGAATTTGTGACTGGCTGGACTGGCAAAAGAGGCAGAAAACTGAAATCTAAGTTAGAAAAAACAAAGCAAAAGGTATATTTGTGTTATTTGCAGTTTGTTTGTTTTTTGTTTTTTGTTTTTGATAGGGTCTCAGTGGTAGAATGAAAGCATTTAAAAATTGAGCCATAAACATCAGATACCTTAATATAACAGTTTTAGTTTTCCTTTTTCTGTGCTCATTATTTTTCCACAATATATATATATTTATTCATAATTTTTATATAGTAGACCCTTAACAATACAGGGGTTGGGCACTGACAACTGCACAGTCTAAAATTCACATAAAACTTTTGACTTCCTAAAAACTCAGTTGTCTGTTGGTATCTGTGAGGGATTGGTTTCAGGAACCAATATACTAAGTCCCTTACATAATGTCGTAGAAAAGTGCATACATTTGGCTCTTGGCATCTGTAGATTCCTAACTGTGGATCGAAAATACTGTTTTCGATCTGCGATAGGTTGGATCTTGCAGATAAGAAACTTGGGGATATGGAGGGCCAACTGCATGTTTATTGAGAAAACTCTACATGTAAGTTCAAAATTGTGTTGTTCCTGGGGCAACTGTGCATATACTAAATAGCAACATTAAAACAGCAACAAAATGGAAATGTAGATAGAATAAAGTTTAAATTTAATTTGATTTACTAATCTCACGAAAACTTTAAACTCATGCTTTATTATTGATAGTATTTATAGTGATGCAGTGGAATTGGAAATGCATTATTATGTTTTATAATCCTGATTTAATACTTTCGATAAAACAACTTAAATTCCTGGTTGTAGATTCAGATTATTCTCATGCTTAGTTTAATAGCCATCTTAGATGAAATCACTGTTTCAGAAAGGTACAGGAGGAATTGTGTTTTTAACTCCACCTTCAAAAATCACAATACTAATTTTTATTTTGTTTTATCTTAATTTTTTAAATTTTTTTAGTTTTCTTTTGTATGTGGGTAGTTCCCCGGCCGGGAATCAAACCCAGGCCATAGCACTGACAGCGCCAGCGCCGAAGCCTTAAGCCACTACACCACCAGGAAACTCCACAATACTAATTTTTAAATTATTCATTGAATATTATTTTTTAAAAATATACCCAGTAAATTTCCATCTTTATTATATCAATTGTTCTTAGACTTTTTCATTTTTAAAAGAGAAAATAATTTAGTAGTTAGAGTCAGTATTTTCTGATGATAGATTATTTTTAGTTTACTTATAACTGATATAAAGTAGTTTGTTCATACAGTATGTGAAGAATTTTTTTTTGATGGTTGGGATTGGGCAAGCAATAGTGTTTTAGTGGCTTTGGCCACAGAAATGGTTGTAATGGGTTTTATTTGGAGCAGTTTTACTTATTTTTATTTTTTTATGTAAAGATGTTTATGTTGTCATTTTTAGTTGTTGATGTGCTGAGCCATCCCAAAGATATTTCCAGATGCTAGACCTTAGAAGGAACCTAGCCTGCTTACTTACATGCGCACGTTCTCTCTCTCTCTCTCTCTCTGTCTTCATACAGATGTATATCTCTGTGTGTGTGTGTGTATTTTATAGCTATATAGTCATGCACCGTGTAACATCATTTTGATCAACAATGAACCACATATCCAATGGTGGTCCCTTTAAGAATATAATGGAGATGAAAAATTTCTGTCACCAAGTGAAGTGCACATTGTAATGTTGTAGCACAATGCATTACTCGTGTTTATGGTGATATTAATACTACATTGCCAGTTGTATAAAAGTACAGCACACACTTGATAATGATAATAAATGACTTACTGGTTTATGTATTTACTTTTATAATTTTAGGCATTCTCTTTTTACTTATATAAAAGAAGGTTTGCTGTAGAACAATATGCCATGTTACAGTGGCAATAGCCTCATATATCTCATTTATCATGTCTCTTGATTGCATCATTTTCTCTTGTGCTTGATTTAATCTTGTGTTTTGTACAGTAACATGCTCTTTGTAGCCTAGGAGCAATAAGCTATACTGTATATCCTATATGTGTAATGGGTTATATACCATCTATGTTTGTGTAAGTACATTGTATGATGTTTGCACAACGATAGAATTACCTAATGACACATTTCTCAGAATGTATTCCTACCAAGTGGCACATGACTGTATATTATTTTATGATTGCTTCTGTTTTTAAAAAAGAGTGTGAGGCCATAGATTTCTTGTATTAATAATTTGGGGTATCTAGGGAGTTCCCTGGTGGTGTAGTGGCTAGGCATTGGCTCTCTCAACACTGCGGCCTGGGTTCGATTCCCAGCCAGGGAACTACCGCCCCTCAAAAAAAAATATTGGGGGAGGGGGTATCTTAATGGCATTTGAGGAAGACAAATCTCAATTGAAGATAGCCATTAGATGCTAAAAGGAATTGGAACTATATACAGTCAATTTTTATTTTTCTCAGTAGTTATATTCTGTAAAGTTGCTGTGAATACTGAATCATTGCTCCTAGGGGAAATACAGCTTTAAGTTTCTGTGAGTCCCTGGTCACGTTATTGTTGCCTGATCCAGTAACATTGTTCTATGGTGTTTCTGTTTAAAGACACCATATTTAATATGTATTGTTGCATTAGCATTGAACTAGTGGTGAACAGCATTAACATGGCTGAATGAGGCTGATATAACACATACATATTTTCTCCTTAAGGCACATGTGCCTTCTTGCACTTAGCAACACTGAACTGCAACTCAGTACTGTACTTGAGGGCCATTTAAAAAAGTGAAATCAACAAAAAGCACAAAACTGAAACATATGGCACAAAATAGATTGTGAAAAGTACACTTATTTATGTTATAAGAGCTAAAACAAGAAGGTAGTGTGTCTCCTTGTTTGACCTCGGTTGGGAATATGCACATGGGGGAACTTGTTTTCACTGCACTGTGCATGCCCAGAAATAACTGATAGTGTTGCAACTATTGTTTTGAGCATTACAAATAAATTTTATTTAATAAATTTGCAAGTAGGGATAGTGAGGATCTACTGTAATTTTTATACGAGCTGTGATAAAAATATACAGTGAATGTTTAAATTTAAAAAATGTTATTACAGTAAAAAGACACATTGTCATTAATCCCCCTCAGAATACTCCCACTTGCTTTAAATACACTTACCTCACCATTCCTGCCACTTTCTGATGCATTTCTGGAAGTCCTTTTTCTTTTCTAGTTGTACTTTGATGGTTGCTTCATTGTCCTGAATCGATTCAGATCACATCACTGTTATGGCAATTTCTGTCAAAAACACAAAATTATTGTGTGTCCTCATCTACCTTATTCATGAGCTCTGGCACTGTGCAACTTCTGGCTCTGCCTCAAAGTCAAAATGACCATGAAAGGTGAATGTTTTGAATTGATTCAGGATATCAAGGCAGCCACAACAGCACAACTAAAGCACAACTCATGAAGGAGGACTTCAAAAGAACTGTTTCAGAAAGTGGCAAGAACTATGGGATAAGTGTGTTTGAAGTGAGGAAATATTTTGAGGGGGATTAATGGCCATGTGTCTTTTATTATAATAAATTTAATAACATTTATTGTAGTAGTTAAATAATATAATAAAAATCTACTATGGCATCTGAGGAATTTCTTGGACTACCTGATAAGTGGTATTATCCAATGAAATGTAGGTTAAACTTACAAGAAACTGAAAATTCACAATACAAAAGAAAAGTGAATCAAGGAGAATAAACATTGTCTCATTCCTGTATTTTCATTTTCTTAAATATAATTACTGATTCAGTTTCTTGAAATTAGTAGTAACTCAGTGACCATGTGGCTGTTCTTTTGTGTATAAAAGCAGTACGTATCAAAATGCACTAATTTTTGGTAAAAATAATTTAATTATTAGTTTCAATCTTAGGGTTTATTTGTTAATAGTGTTCTGTAAAGGGATAGTTTCTTTAATGTTATCTAATATCCAGAACTTAAGTGAAATTGTGTAAAGTCTAAATTTACATTATTTAAGCATATATATTTTTAAGCATATATTTTTTAAACAGTGCTATATACTAAATTTCATTAGACCTGAGGTTCAGACATGTGTGAGTTGTTCTCTTAACATGAATTTAATTTAAATGAGAGGTAATTAATGCCAAACCAATAATAGTCATTTCTTCTCATGATGAAATATGTAAATATATGAGCATGATATAAATAATAATTTGTGTGAATAATAGAAATAAGACATAAAACTTTAAGTATACCCCAAAAGGTTTAAAGCTTTAACTTTGGTTGATGGAATTACAGGTGGCTTACTTTCTTTTTCTTCTTCCCTTATTTGTATTTTCTAAATGGTTCACCATTAGCAGGTCACTTTATTAAAAAAAAAAAAGCAAAGTTAATTTGTTACAGATTGTTAAATTTGGTTTAAATGAAATAAGCTTCTTTTGGGTATAGGAATACAAAGTTTAAATAACCAAAAATTAAAATTTTGAATTCTTGTATTTGACACTGCTATAAATCTACCAGAATACTTTTTCAACTTTTAGAACCTTTTGACATAAGTGTATATGAACAGAAGTAGAACTGTTTTTTTGGAAGTTGATAATGGTACAAGCATTTTAATCCTAAAAGTTGCATGTCTGTATGTAAAAGGGAAGATTTGGTAAAATTATTAATTGTAATAAAAATTCACATTTGCTATTTTAATTGTCATAGGTACGAACTATGGCTCGAGATTTATATGACGACCACTTTAAAGCTGTTGAAAGCATGCCACGTGGAGTAGTGGTCACACTCAGAAACATAGCAACTCAGTTAGAGTCATCTTGGGAACTTCATACAAATAGACAGGTATGTTAGCCTTTAGATTTTGTGCAGCGATATTGGTTTAGTTTTTCCCCATTCCCGTTTATATTCTGAGTATTGATTAGGGGTCAGCAAATTTTCACCCTTGAGCTAAATTTGGCCTGCCACCTATTTTTTATGGCTTCATGTGGCAAGAATAGTTTTTACATTTTTATTTTATTTTGCTACATGAGAATTATATAACTACTTTTCACATTTTCGTTTGTTTATAAAAAATACGGAACGCTTCACAAATTTGCGTGTCATCCTTGCACAGGAGCCATGCTAATCTTCTCTGTATGTTCTAATTTTAGTATGTGCTGCCAAAACGAGCACTGCTTTTTACATTTTTAAATGTTTGAAAACAAAATAATATTTCATGATACATGAAAATGTGATGTCAGTGTCCATAAGTAGTATCATTGCTCACAGCCATGCTCATTTATTTATATACTGTCTAATTGCTTTGGTGGCTACGACAGCAGAGTTCATAGGTGTGGTAGAGACCACATGGTCTGTAGAGGCTAAAATATTTACTAACAGCCCTTGACAAAAAAGTTTGCTGACCCTGCTAGAGATAATTTGCATTGATAATTTGAACTTCTTAATTTTGTTTAATATCTAATTTATTTTCATGGTAATTGATGTTTTGATTTACTAAGTATGTTAAGACCTGTTCATTTTTTTGTCTTTATTAAAATTTTTTTCTTTTAGTGTATTGAGAGTGAGAACACTTGGAGAGATTTAATGAAGACAGCTTTAGAAAACCTAATTGTACTTTTGAAAGATGAAAACACAATTTCACCATACGAAATGTGCAGTAGTGGCTTGGTGCAAGCACTTCTTACTGTTTTAAACAATGTAAGTTTATGAAGTAGTATAGAACAAAGTATAGTTTTAAAAATTATTTGTACTTCACTTTTGTCGGAATGATATTTATTTTGTTAAGAAATAACAATTTATTTCTGTTATTCTGCAGTTCTTTTTTATTATTAAACTTATTGGGGTGACCTTAGTTAGTAAAAAGAAATATTAAAAGCTGAGTAATAAATATTAATATTTATAATTTCTACAGCCTTTTCTGTAAGTTATATTAGTTTCAGCCAATTGAATTAAATAATTGATTCTACTTATATAGATTTTTGAGTTACCTGATTATAATTTGTTCAAGATTGTGTTTAACAAATCACTTACTTTGGCCTAAGATTTAACATTATTCATTGCTCTGATTTCCTTGTTAAAAATGGAGTCAGTCAATAGAGCTTCTTAAATACCTAAATTATATGCACAAAATCAATTCATGAGCAATGACAGTTTAGGAAGTTTATGTGAATATTTGACAAGTATTTATTAATAACCTTATATTTCTCTTCAGTTTCTTCTGCCTTTAATATCTCTTTATGATGAAATATTACCTTTATTTTAACAAAGCATCGTATATACTTACTGTAACAAATTCTAGCAAAAGTATAAAAAGTGAAAGTTTTCTCATTTCAGTTGTCCATTTTAATTTCTTGATCTTAATCATTTTATGTGGTTGCTACACTAATGATTGACTTTAACATCAGTCTTGTATTTTCTTTCTTAATGTTGTCATTTGCATTTATTCCTATTTATTAAAATTGTATTGATACATGACGACTGTCTGGAGAGTATCCAGCCATGTAATATGAAAAGTAGAAGCAGGGCTTCCCTGGTGGTGTAGTGGCTAGGCTTTAGCATTGTCAATGCCGTGGCCTGGGTGCAATTCCCAGCCAGGGCACCACCAAAAATAGATAGATAAGATTGATTAGATTGATTAGATAGATAGAAGCAGTTATGGCTGGATTTTTTCTGGACAGCCCTTGTATCACATTATATCACTTACTAATATTTATTTTATAAAGCCATTAGTTTTCTTTTTTCTTTTTTTTTTTTTTCTTTTTTTTTTTCTTGCTTTTTGGTATGTGGGTAGCTCCCTGACCGGGAATCGAACCCAGGCCACTGCGCTGGCAGCACCAGCGCCGAAGCCTTAAGCCACTACACCATCAGGGAACTCCCAAGCCATTAGTTTTCTAATATTAAAATAAGTTGTACTGTTAAAATATAAAATAATCATTCATAAATATTTTGAAATCATTTTGCATACTATACTTTGGGACAAATTAATTAACAATGTAATTGCTACTTGTAACATTAAAAAGGAAGAAAAATGTATGTTAGCTATGGTCTACTAAGTCATACAATAAGACTTTTAATGGAAAGAAAACAATGACTTCAGGTAGATTGTATTGGTTATTTTGTAAATATTAATAATCTTTGCAGTATTTATTTTTGATAACTATAATAACAGCCTTAAAACATTTCTTTTTGTACTTTCTCATTTTGTTTTCTTTAGAGCATGGATTTAGATATGAAACAAGATTGTAGTCAACTGGTAGAAAGAATAAATGTTTTTAAAACAGCCTTTAGTGAAAATGAAGATGATGAAAGGTAAATGCCCCAATTTCTTTTAATATGATATTTGCAGTGTTTTTAACTTGGTATACCTACTTACTTTAAAATAGAATCTAATATAGTGTTTATACACAAAATAGGAACTTCATATTCAATAAAAATGTAGCCTATGTTATATAGGCATAATAAGAAGAACGATTTTTAAAGCATATTTTAATTTAGTGTTAGAAAATAAAAATTACTTGTCTGCCTTAGTTGACCACTTCATTTAAATTAGATATCCCTTTATGATGCAGCTGGAAATTGAACAGTGATTAACTATTTGATAATACTAAATAATAATTATTCATTCCCTTTTAGGTGTGATAATGATGATTTTTGTTCCTTAAGAGTTCTTTTATAGAAATGCATACTCAAAATATTTCTTGATAATATACAGGGTTTGGCACAGATAACACCCCTTTTTTATGAGCTGGTAATCTATATCAAAATTATAAGCATGCAATTATGTAACAACAATATAACTACATTAATGTAACTATTTTAAAAAAGGTGTTACTTCTGCCAGATCTTGTTGAGATTTTCTTCAAAATATATTGGAAGGAGATATGTGGATAGGGATGTAGACAGAAATCAATTGGTTATTAGTAGATAATAGTTGAAGCTGGGTCATGGGTTGATGAAGGTTCATTTTACTATTTTATTTGCTTTTGAACGTGCTTGAATTTTTAAAATAATTAGAATTTAATTTTAATTTTAAATGAGAGCATATTACATATTATGGATATTAATTTAAGTACTACTGTATTAAAAATTTTAGTTCTTTGCAAATTATTTTAATACTAATAAACACAATCTCAATAGAAACATCCTTTTACATAAATTCCTTTAAGTGGTGTTGCTGAGTTAAAGGTATACATGATTTTTAGTTTCTTGATACAAGTTGTTTTATTTTCCAGAAACATTATACCAGCGTTGCCTTGCCAACAAATACTGTCATTTTCAAAACTGGGCTGTTAAATATATATAATACATAATTTTATTTTATTTTTTTTGGTGGGAGGGTAGTTCCCTGGGTTGCTTTTATATATATTTTTTTATTTATATATATGTGTGTGTGTGCGTGTGGGTATGTATGTATGTATGTATGTATTTATTTATTTTTTTAGTGGGAGGGTAGTTCCCTGGCTGGGAATCAAACCCAGGCTGCAGTGTTGAGTATATATTTTTTTTATTTATGTCAAATATTACATAATAAAATTGTTTAAACTTTAAAAAATAAATTACACATCTACTTTGAATGCAATAGTTTTATAAGAAAAATGCAGTATTCTTAAGAAAAGTCTTCCTTTGCTTATTCATATGTAATGTAAACTTCTCTTTGCTTTCATAAAGAAAATAAGGATCTATGTGAGGTGGGTTATATGTGAACTTTTGGATGAAATTATGTAAAAACTCTTCATTTCTTTTCATCACAGTCGACCAGCAGTTGCATTAATTCGCAAGTTAATAGCTGTGCTAGAATCTATTGAACGTCTACCTCTCCATTTGTATGATACACCAGGATCAACATACAACCTCCAGGTAACCAGGAGAAATGTAGTTGCTATTATTGTTGAATGCATTCAGGAGCAGTCTTAGATTTTTTTTTTTTAATGAAAACAACAACAACAGAAACTTTACTTTTATATTACATTTAATAATGATTCTGCTTAATTATTAAGACTTTAACCCTAATGCCACTTGATGTTTTTAATAACTCTTGAATGTATTGACATTTTGGTTGTGGATTTTCAATAACATACTTATTAAAAGTAATCATATTTGGTAGGTCATAAGTGGAAAAAGATACTTTATCAGTGGAAAAGTAGAAAAACGGGTCCTTTTGTTCTAGAATTATGAAAGAATTCCCTTTGCCTCTCTGTGTGTGTCAACATATGTGAAAATATTTTAAGCACCATTTTCTATTTTGCTTTCTGTACGTTATTAGTTAGAGCCAGATGGCCTTCCTTAGCTATTCCTATTGATCTTTTTAAAAATCTGCCATGATCGTATGCATTTATAAAAAGCCTGTTTCTTCCTGTGTTATTTGGTTGACATTCTCATTTGTTCGTTCAGTTATTCTTTTGTTAACAGCTCGGATATAGGTATGAACAGACCAAACGAATATTCTTACTATTAGTATCTTCATCACATCTTCTGTGGTTTCTTTAATGTTTCCTCGTAGGTCCTTTGGCCTTGAATCTTGCCTTTGTCCAACCTATCCTGCATTGCACTGTGTGGAATAGTTTTAAGTATAGCCTTTAATAAGTGACTAAGAGTAGATATATGCCAAAACAATGTCTGCTCAAGGTAAAAAGCTTGCCATACCTCCAAGAACCCAATAGTGTTACCAAAGCCACAGACTCCCAGACTAGAGAGCTTGTCTAGGAAGCTACAGTATAGTTAGTGCACCTGACATCCTATGTATTATTAAACAAGATGTAGATGTCTACTTTGTTTAATTTCAGACAGAATAATATATATAGGAGCCAGGGGAGTTTTTGGTCCATCCTTTTTAAGTCTTTATCTGTGATAAGTGAGTGAAGAAGAGATAAGTCTTAAAGACTGGAAATTCCCTTGCATATATAGTCCTGGGAGTACCAGCATCTGCAAGATAAAAGAAAGCTAGGAATGTGCCCTCTGGTAATTTTGCAGTCTAAAATGCTATCCAAAAGCACAGATAAATATTTAATTATGTGTCTGTGGGAATTAAGATTTATACAGAAATGAAGTTACTTCAAATTGCTGGTCTCCTACTTGTTACTTAACTAATAAAGTGAGTTGGGAGCTATCTTGTATTTTTAAAGTTTATTAGCCATAGATTATTTAATATATTGTAACTTTAAAGGAATAAGCTAATTAAGTATTTTTCATAACTTACCTGGAAAATTACATGTTACAAATTAGAGACATGTAATACACATACTTCTGTTAAGCCTTCCGTAATAATTTTATTTACACCATGTATGTCTAAAGTTGTTTAGAAATTTTAAGTAGTTAACTTTCTTTCTCAAAAGCCAATATCACTTACTCAGTGAACCTTTTTTATTAAAAAAAAACATTTAATAGAAAACAGACATGGATCATTTATGGTTATCTTTATAAGTCTGAATTACTATGTTTATGTAACATTTCATTTTCACAATTTTAAGAAAAATGCAAGCTATTTTCTGAAGTAGTTTGATGATTTCTGTGTAGATACTTACGAGAAGATTAAGATTTCGGTTGGAACGTGCACCTGGTGAAACTGCATTGATAGACAGGACGGGCAGGATGTTGAAGATGGAACCCTTAGCTACAGTTGAATCTTTGGAACAGTATCTCTTAAAAATGGTGAGCTCTTGGCATGGTGAAATCGGCGCTCTCTTCCGTGGTTTAGCGCTTTAGAAAAGTAAATCGGGAAGTATGTAGCCAGAATTATAGCAATACAGTTTCACCTAGTAATTCTGTTTTTAGGAGTCTGTCTAAAAAAATAATTTTATACACTATAAACTAAATGATTTCTTCATGAAGATGTTTATTATTGTTATTTGTACTATTAAAATAGTGAATAAAACCTTAATGCCAATCAATAAAGGAATATCAAACTGATAATTATTTCCATTAATTTGAGTACTTTTATGTAGGTATTAAAATGTCAGAAGACTGATAAGAGAAAAATGTTTTTGTATTATATGACTGAGACCTCTTTTAAGCCTATCTGTTGAAAAAATAGACTAAAGAAATACTCTGTGTTATTAATAGTAGGGTACTTTGGTTGTAGACATTTCTGATTTTCTGTTTTTCTCTTTTTTTCCTCAAATATTCTTTAATGAGTATTTGTTATACTAAAACAACTCACATGAAAGGGATAGGACAAAAGTGGGGATTATGTTTTAAAATAACATTATAGCTCTCAGTGTCACAGCCTGGGTTCAGTTCCCAGCCAGGGAACTCCTCTCCCCCCCGATCCCCCCCCCAATAGCAATATAAAGGTGTCTTTTCTATTTTCTTTGGTTTAGGTAGCAAAGCAGTGGTATGATTTTGACCGATCTTCATTTGTTTTTGTTCGAAAATTAAGAGAAGGTCAAAATTTTATATTTCGGCATCAACATGATTTTGATGAAAATGGAATTATTTATTGGATTGGGACAAATGCCAAGTAAGTAATTTTATTTAATTTAGCATTCTAGGTAGTACAATGAAATTTGAGTATCCTGTAGTTTAAGGAATGTTATTGTATAGGTTAAATTTAAGACCATTGAAATTAATTTTTATGAAGAAAAAAATCTAAATTGTTAATTGTAGAATTTAAAAATATTGTATAATTTTATGTGGAAAAAGCATTAACAAATAGTTATTTTGATAGTGTTAACTGCTAATAATTACTTTATTTTTGTGTAGGACTGCATATGAATGGGTAAATCCAGCTGCTTATGGACTTGTAGTAGTAACATCATCAGAAGGAAGAAATCTACCTTATGGCCGCTTAGAAGACATCTTAAGTCGTGATAATTCAGCTTTAAATTGTCATAGCAATGATGATAAAAATGCCTGGTTTGCCATAGATCTGGGTCTCTGGGTGATACCGTCAGCATATACACTTCGTCATGCTCGTGGTTATGGAAGGTCTGCACTAAGAAATTGGGTTTTCCAGGTATCCAAAGATGGACAGAACTGGAGTTCTTTGTATACCCATGTTGATGACTGCAGTCTCAATGAACCAGGGTTAGTTGAGGAGTCTTTGTGATTTGGAAAACTCAGTGAAGACTTTGTTTGCTTTTACAATTGTATACCCTTAGGGCTGTCTTCGTTAGATAATGAAACAAGATTTTCTTTCTAAAAACATCACTTGATAATACAATTTGGGTATTAAAAATGAAATCCTGATTTTACCAAAATTTTGTCAAAAGTTTTAAACATGAGTATAAAATGACCATATTTATTTAAAAAGAAATTGATACCAAAAAATGGATACACATTTTTAAAAAACTATTAAAATTGTAACACTCAATATATACTGATAACAAAAGATGAATACAAGTCTCATTTGACTTCTGCAATTATAAGAGGTGCTCAAAGTGGTTATTACCATCAGTGTCCAGACACTTCTGATTACGGCAAACTACTGCTTGAGCAATGTTGACAAAACTGTCCACTTTCATCACTGTGTATGCTGTTTTCAGTTTCTTCCCTAAGTACTGCCTGTGTAGCTGGTTTCTATGGTATACCACATCCTTTAGGGTCCCCCATAGGTAGAAGTCAAAGGGTGTTAAGTCAGGAGAACGTGGGTGAAACTCAAGCAATGTTCTTCAATTTCAAGTACCACTTCAAAATGGTCTTGCACTCCTTGAACCAATTGTGCTTCACTATTTTCTTTGACTGTCCTGCCTGTCATATGGTGATGCTAGCCTTCATTTGGTTAATGCCATCTTTTGAGCAAATGTCATATACACATTGCTACTGAAATTCAATTCAACTTCAAAAAAGGAATACATAAACATCTCTTAAAATGTGTATACATTTTTTTGGCACCCTGTATATAGCACACTAATAAAAACAAAAAAAATGAAATTAGCTTTTTACTAAATTCTCCTGTATTCACATAATGCATGTGAATGTTCAATAACAATAGCTTATTACTTGTTATTGAATTATGGCAGACTTAAATTTTTACTACTGTATTTTGCTGTATAGAATGTATTCCTGTGTATAATGAGTGTTTTTGGCCAAAACTTTCAGGAAAGGAAGTTTATTGTTTTAATTTCTTAGCTCAAATTTTTATTATTTTATATGTAGGTACTTGTTTTTATATTATAAAGGAATTTTAGTATTACTTATTAACATGGTACAAGAAATTTTATGTAACAAATAATTACAAAATGTAACATATACAAGGTATAAGAAAGTTTATTTTAAAAACCCAATTATCATATTCCAGGGTATTATTTTGATTAAGGATATCGTTTTGATTTCTAGAGTTATACTTGTAACTCATAATCATAAAAGAATTAATGACATTTATGTAGTTACCAAATTAGTACTACCCATTTATTATGTGCATACTTATTTTTCCCTCATAAATTTGGGCAAAAAAGTGCACATTATATATGGTAAAATACAGTATTTTCGTATTTGTCTTTTCCTAAATTTTATATATATTTTTAAAAGACATGATCAGTGTTATATTTCTAGAAATTTTAGTTCTAATAAGAGTGAATTGTAGATTGTGGCACATTTTGAGAGTGTGGAGTTAAATTACTTTCTGCATTTGATGTAGTATAGAAGGAACTTCTTAATATCAGGATTAATAGGTATTTTCAAGTTAATATTTAAATATATCCCATAACCTCACTATAATGTAAGAATATACTTTATCTTTAAAGCATATTTGTTATTCATAAAATTCCTCATCTTATTTCTTTAGATTTTATTAATCATAAATTATTTAATGTGATGAGTCAAGTTAATACACATTTAAACATTTCATGTGTAACTTTTTTTCTTGACTTTTTCTCTGTTTGATTTCTTGATTCTTGGTAAAAAATGTTGACTGAATATGACAGTTTGTTTATTTTCTTATAATTCTTTATTATGTAAAAAATACTCCGCACCTTAAACATCTTTTTCATCTGTTTTGCAACATGACACAATTATTTCCTTAACATATTCATAGGTCAACAGCAACCTGGCCTCTTGATCCTCCAAAGGATGAGAAACAAGGGTGGCGACATGTGAGAATTAAACAGATGGGGAAGAATGCTAGTGGACAAACTCACTACCTCTCACTATCTGGATTCGAACTTTATGGCACTGTAAATGGAGTATGTGAAGATCAGCTAGGTAAAGAGATGATAGTAGGTTTTTCTAACTTATTAAAACATACATATTTATCAAAAGTGATTTTGTTTATATTTCTGTAATTTTACCTTACAGGAAAAGCAGCTAAGGAAGCAGAAGCTAATCTTAGAAGACAGAGACGTCTGGTACGCTCCCAGGTTCTGAAATACATGGTTCCAGGGGCTCGTGTCATCAGAGGCCTTGATTGGAAATGGCGAGATCAGGATGGCAGCCCACAGGGAGAAGGCACGGTCACAGGAGAACTGCATAATGGTGAGTAGGTGCTTAGCCATTGTAGTATAGAAATCAAGTACTTAAAATAACAAAATATTTTTATTATTTTGGGATAATATATAAATTGTATATATGTGTCAGCACTATGTAGGAGAACCGATGTATTGATTTCACATTTTTTATTTAGAAATAAGGGAAAAACTTAATTCCTAGGTTTTCAGTCAAAGCTTAACTGCTGATATTTTGAAGTGATTGTAAGCTATAGTATAAGTTGACTTATCCTCAAGGCACATTTTCTGCTGTTTCTTTTTTAAGTTTATTATTCATAAATTTCCATTCCTTTTTATCTTAATTTCTTATGCATTATCTCATTAACCTGACAGGAGTTAGGCAATAAATTTTTTCTCTATCATAAGTCATATAGAACAGAAAGCATTAACGTTTTTTAGCTGCTGTCTTACAATAAAGCATAGCACAGGAATTGTAGCCTTTTCATTTATTAGATTATAAACCATTTCACAACGTTTGCCAAGACTGCCAGCTTTTTTCTTCGGGATTTTAAACTTTCATGCTTTGTAATGGTTATTGTCGTTTCAATTATATTTATTTTTAACCTTTGTTGGTATAGATTTTAGGGAAGTCTATACCCACTTAATAAATTTGCTATTAACTCCCAGAAGCAACTGTTATGACTAATTTTCTTCCTATAGTTTAAAAGGCTGATTTATTAGCAGATAATTAGCCTAACCAGCAGTGGATTTTTAGGAATTTCACCTAGCATTAAAAACAAAAAGAAGAGAAAAATGTTCATATTCTCAATCTAGATCACATATTTTAAGAACTATAATAAAAGTGCTTAGGAGAATAACTAACATTAATATCTTAATATATTGATGTTCTGTGTGATAAAGACATTAATTTACTTATATCAGCGCTTTGATTTTATTGCTTTTAAGATTCTGTTCCTTGAATTACCTTACTACCAAACACATTTCTCTTTAATTGTATCCTGATTGTAAAACATTGTCACGACAGGTTTACAGTGAGCGCGCATGTATCTAACTGCCCAAATTCATAAAAACCAGTAATAGTTGATAACAATAGTACCCTTGAACTCAGAAGTTTCATATGTTCTTGTTCTTTAGGAATCTTAATGATAGTTAACATTCTATTTCTCCTACCTTATTTGTTTTGTCTTTTAAGTGTGTGACTTAGTTAGGGGTATGTGAATGCAGTTCATTTTTCTCAGGCTGTAATCAGTTGAAACAACTGTGTAGGAAAATTTGGATCTTAATTTTAGAATTTAACATGTAAGAAAGGTTTATTTTTACTGATCTGACAAATGTGGAGATTGAGAGTTTTGGCTCACCAAGATGGCCATTCCTTTTAAGTCATATGTTAAAACTTTTATGTTAGAGAGGGTTGTAAGCTTTCAGAACTTAAGCCAACTATTTCTAATAATGGCTAGTTACTACTAACTCTATTTTTTTAATCTATTTTTTTGGGCTTAGGAGTTCAGAGTTTTGTCCTTATACTCTTAGGGAGAATATGTATGTACCCTTTATTTCTTAGTTCCCATTAGATAGCAATTTAAACATGTTCTCAAGCCTAACATGAGTGGTGTACATTTTTAAATGATTTTTCCACATTATATCAATTAAATCTCTTTTTATTCTAAAGAAATATGTGTTGGTAGGGATATCCCGCCAACATATAGATAATACTTGTCATTTATTCTACAGATACAATGTCTGTTACATAAAGTATATAATACTTTGTTAGACTTCAGATACACAGTGATCAGCAACCAAGTATGGATCCCTGCCTTCTTGGTGAAACAGATAAACAATTACATATTTTGAAAAGTGTTATGAAATAAATTATCAGTGCATTTTTGGACCAATTAATACAATACAAATGCAGTTTTTATTTGGGGTTGGGATATGTTTTTGAACCTTTCCTTTTCTCACACTTTTTCACGTTGCAGAAGAGATAGTTAAATGTTGGTTCTTCAGAGTTTATTTCAGCATAAAGAATAAATTGAGGCAATTGAAATCTCATGTAAACTAGGTTATGTAGATTGGGTGCAGTTTTCCTCAGAACTCATATGCAGAGAATCCCCAAAGGTAATTCAGTATTACTTATACCTCTGTGAATCTCATCATAAACATATATGACTTGACGTGTGTGTGTGCATGTGCGCATGCATGGGAGTAAGTGCATGTATGGATAAAGTGTTTTTAAACTTGTTATACTTAAATAGTTTTATGCTTTGCGTTTTTCCGTGAAAGTCGTTTATAACACTAAAATAAGATTATAAAATTTCTATTAATTTTCTTTCTAATAGGTACTTTATTTTATTGCTTTTGGAAGTTAATTGCTTTAAAAAAAATAAGTATCATTTTCCAAGTACAAGTAAATATGAATTGAATATCATTTTGCTCACTAGTTCTTTACACGTTATTAGCTTTAGCATGTAGGTTCTAGTAAAAGAGCTTAGCATACTTTTAAAATTTTGTTTTTAGAATTTTCTGTGCTTATTCAAATTTATTAAACTTAATCATAAGAGAACCAAGTAACCACTAAACTTTGAGAACACAACCGAAATGCTAACTTAGTGTTATTTGAGCTAGTGATCTAAAATTTCTATAGTGATATATGAAATTTTTGTCAGTTATAGTATTTAGCCGAAGCTCAGAATTAATGGTAAGCCAGCACTTTTTTCTTTAAAGAACAGTTGCCCACACAGTCATATTTACAGCTAAAAAACCTTTTGCTTAGATTTCATCTATGCTGAAGTTGCAGTATTTTATCATTTGTATAATTTTTTTTACAATTTTTAACAGTTCTTCCCCTTAAAAGATACCCCAATAGATGTAAACATGATCTTTACATTGTTTTTAAATATCACCAGCACAAACAGTTCAGACATAATAGAAATAAAAGGAAGAATTTAATTTTAGTTGGCAGACCTAAATGACTATAGAAATTCAGAGAAGTACAACACTGATGAAAAGCTCATCCCATATTGTGGAGCTACTGTCTGACACGCTCCTATCTGCTTTCTGCTGGGTCTCACAAACTCCTGTCCCTTTCCAGGCTGGATTGATGTCACCTGGGATGCTGGTGGCTCAAACTCTTACCGTATGGGCGCAGAAGGAAAATTTGACCTCAAGCTTGCACCAGGGTACGACCCTGATACAGTGGCATCACCCAAACCTGTTTCATCCACTGTTTCAGGCACAACGCAATCATGGAGCAGCTTGGTGAAAAACAACTGTCCAGACAAGACATCTGCTGCTGCAGGCTCCTCAAGTAGAAAAGGAAGCAGCAGTTCTGTGTGTAGCGTGGCCAGTAGCAGCGACATCAGCTTGGGTTCGACCAAAACGGAACGGAGATCAGAAATTGTAATGGAACACAGTATAGTTTCAGGAGCTGATGTCCATGAACCAATTGTTGTTCTTTCATCTGCTGAAAACGTCCCTCAAACAGAAGTAGGGTCATCTTCCAGTGCAAGCACCAGTACCTTAACAGCGGAAACGGGAAGTGAAAATACTGAAAGAAAGTTAGGCCCTGATAGTTCTGTTCGTACTCCTGGGGAGTCTAGTGCAATATCCATGGGAATTGTTAGTGTTAGTTCTCCTGATGTTAGTTCAGTATCTGAGTTAACTAATAAAGAAGCAGCTTCACAACGACCCCTTAGCTCCTCAGCAAGTAACAGACTGTCAGTGAGTTCTTTGTTGGCTGCTGGGGCCCCTATGAGCTCTAGTGCAAGTGTACCTAACCTGTCCTCAAGAGAAACATCTAGCTTGGAGAGTTTTGTAAGGAGAGTGGCAAACATAGCACGGACTAATGCCACGAACAACATGAATCTAAGCCGAAGCAGCAGTGATAACAACACTAATACTTTGGGGAGGAATGTGATGAGCACAGCAAGTAAGTGAGCTTTTCCTTATGGAACCCAATGCTTTTCCCACTCTGAGGGATGCCAAATAGGATCTCTAGATCATTAACCGTGTTCGATACAACTATGTCAAATTTAGTACTTCAGGAATTTGAAATTAAGATTTATAGAATCATGATATTTTAAGAATTCAGATCAGGTGTGCTAAAGAACCTCTTATTCTGAAAGAATAAAATAAACACACTTCTGTTTTTTCATTCCTCTGTGATAAATCATTCAGCCAGTTGCATGAGGAAATAGATGACTGTTAATATAACCATAGTCCATTGAAATTCGAGCGTCACACTAGTATAACTTTTACTTAGGTTCTAAATTGTTATTAGCTGTGGAAAGTTATTTAATTCTGATTTAAGCTACTAACGAGTCAGAGTAGTTTCCTTGGAAGATATCATGGGAAATTACTCCATTACCTATTTCACTTTCTTAAAAAGCCAGGCTTAATTTTTTTGAAAAATAATAGTGCTATAAAAATAAGAACTTTTAGTTGGATTTCAGTTGGGTTCCCAAAGTTGTTGCCTTTCAGCCTTTTAATAACGTAGTGTTTCATGACCTCATTCTTTTTCTAAATATATAACCTAGTTTTTCTAAGGTTTATACAATTTTACCTATTTGTACTGATTTGTTTCATTTTTACCTTTAGCTTCTCCTCTTATGGGTGCTCAGAGTTTCCCTAATTTGACCACCCCTGGTACTACATCAACAGTGACTATGTCCACATCCAGTGTTACTAGCAGCAACAATGTAGCTACAGCGACCACAGTTTTATCAGTTGGTCAGTCATTAAGTAATACTTTAACCACCAGCCTCACATCCACCTCCAGTGAAAGCGATACAGGTCAGGAAGCAGAATATTCCTTGTATGGTAAGTTGTAGTTTAAAATATTTACATGTTTTTATACTGATGCTTTTATTGTTTTTCTGCTGGATTGTTTTTAACTTTTGATTAGAAAGAATTATTCACATAAGATGAAAAAAGTGACAATGATATGAGGGACTATTAAGAAATTATCGGATTATAAAAAGACATCTAGGAACTTTTATGTGTCATCTCTTATACACATAGTGTAAGAGGAAAAACACCCCTGTGTTTCCTCTACTCAGTACTCACAGAATACTTCACTTCTGATACCTGTGCCAAACGTATGTGAAGCTATTCTCATACACAACCAACTGGGTGTCCTACAATTTAACTCAGTTCTGACACTCTATACCTACCCAGAGGTAGTGTCAGATCCCACAGGTTAAGGGCTCAGTTCCACAATACTGACCCCTTTCCTCTTCCTTAAGAAGCTAATTACAAGTTCCGGTTGTCATCTGTGTTTCTGTCTGTCTGGCTATAAATTAATTGGAGTTTCCATGATCCCCTTCTTAGTTTGATTTATTTGCTCAAGAGGCTCACAGGATCAGGAAAATATTTGATTTAGTAGATTACTGGTTTATTATAAAAAGGATAGAACTCAGGAACAGCCAGACAGAAGCATAGGGTGAGGTCTGGAAAGTTCCCAAACACAGGCATTTCTGTCCCCTTGGAGTTTGGGAATCCTCCTGGCCCATGATTGTGTTCTGTCTCCCATCCTGTAAGTTCTCTGAACCTCATTCTTTGGGTTTTCCTGAAGGTTTGCTTCATAATTTAGGCACAGTTGGTTAAATTATTAGCCATTGGTGATTGAACTCAATCCTCAGGCCCTCTCCCATCCCCCAAAGGGGTGGAGCTGTGGGATGAAAGTTCTGACCCTCTAATTATGGTTAGTTTCCATGACAACCAGTCTCCATCCTTAGATTACTTAGGGGCTTTCCAAAAGTCTTCTCTGTAAAACAACTCTGGTTATGAATAACAAGACACCTTTATTATTCTTATCACTTAGGAAATAACAAGGGTCTTAAAAGAGTTCAGTACTTGGAACAGAGACAAAGACCACATATTTATTTTCTATTATAAATTATGTCACAATTATTATCAAGGTCTCTTGGAAATAATTCCTTAATTAGATAACATTTGAATTTTCAAATTAATTTTTGCTTAGAAAGTTCTATAGTTACATTATCATGGCTTCCATGCTATAATCAGTGATGACTCAATTAAAATACATTTCTAATCATCTTATGTTATTAGAAAAGTAAAACATTTTAGAAAGTAAATATGTATGAAAATAAAAAATCTAGTCCCCGCCTTTTCAAGATAATCACTGTTATTTGATACATACCATTTGAAGTATACATTCTCTGTCTTTTAAACAAAAAGGCATATATTTTTTTAGAGAGTTCTTTTCAGGGTTTCTGTTATTTGAAATGACTGCCAAATACTTCATTTTGAACTAAATGGTAATTATTTAAATAAAGTCTTCACTTTGGGAGTTCCCTGGTGGTGTAGTGGCTAAGGCTTCGGCGCTGTCAGTGCTGTGGCCTGGGTTCGATTCCCAGTCAGGGAGCTACCCACATTTTAAATAAAATAAGAAATAAAATAAAATCTCCACTTTGGATATTTAAGTTACATTTCATTACCATAAACATTGTTAATGAATGAACATCCTTCCTTGAATTTTATTTTTGTATATTTCCTTAGCGTCAATACCGCCTTCCATCATTATTCTTTTAGAATACACTTTACCACAAATCTTTTATCACATTGCTCTTCTTTTTAAAAAATTATTTTGTTAATTTCAAAAGAAAATTTATATGAAGATATATTTTAAATATAGCTCATTTAAATTTTTTTTTTCTGGGAATGTGGCCTCTCCTATTCTAAACCAAGAATTAGATCTGATGTTCTATGGTTTTAGGAAAATTATTACGTTTCTCTGTTTCTACTTTACCTTTTAAATGTGTATGTGGCAAACTGATGATGATTATTATACCATAGTATTGTAAATTTGTTGAGTAAGCTATTTTCCACTTAAAGTTTTCTCATGGAGGCCCTCTGCTGTCCTACTCATTTCTTAATATGTTAACATCTGGCTCTAGTTCCTGATCATATGAGGGTAGAGAAGGTTGTGGGTATGCTAATGGGAGAGAACATTAAAGAGTTAGGGTTACTGGTTGCCTTTTTAAAACTGTTAGATTAAAATTTACTTTTCTACATTCCTAAAATGGGAGACTCTTTAAGAGTGCTGCTATGAAGGATCAAAATAACATCTGTCTTATAAAATAATTTCTGTAAATGCAAATTTTATTGTTGCATTTTGACGGAAAAACCTAACTTCAGTGAGATACAGAATTTCAATAGATAAAGTTAGATGATAATTCCTTTAAAAATAAACCCAAAGTAGAATTAAATTGTGTACTACCACATCATGTTCATGAGAACCACTGCCTAAATTGCAAGTTGGCACCTTACATATGTCAAGGGTAATATATTTCATCAGATTTAAGATGCCATTAATTCTAGGAGACACCATTATTTTATGTCACTAAGAAAAAAGTGGCCAGTTTAGTTTGTGACTTGCCATTGCTTATAAGACATTCTGATATCGGAATATTAAAATGTTAAAAAATGTGTATGGTATAAACTAACTGAATATAGTATCAAGCCTTTTTCTTCTCTTAGCCAGCCAGTAAAAGGCACTGATTTTTAGTCCTGTATAATTGCTAGACAAAAAAATATATTTGGTTCAGAGGTCTGAAGATACAGGTATCTACTAAATAATTATAAGTTGTCTTCTGGATGTTCTTTTGGAATGTAGGGTATATATTGTCTTTTTATCAATGGAAGTTTTATTTTTCTCTTTTAAATCCAGTAAAAAAAATTTCTGTTTTAGTTCCATTATTCCTCTTTTTTTTTTTTTCAGTTCTTGTGAAGAATAGCTTGTCAGCATCTTCATTATGTGGGACAGTGTAAATTTGACACAGTCTTCTTTGGGGGTAGAGAGAGAGATCATAAAAAGGAGGGAGGTAAAGGGGTTCAAGTTTATTGAACTTCCTTTTGTGCTAGGTAATATAGATCATGTGACAGATGGTAGGTACATATGTGAGGACAGTATTCCATAAATAGACATTATCCTTAAGTAGTCATCAGTAAGCTACTTGTCAGGTCACGTAACTATGCCCAGGTCTGTCGGATTGACTTATTTTAGTTCTTTTCCCTCATCAGTTCTTTTATAATTTATAATAATATATTCATTTGTTTACTTATTAAATGCCTCTCTCCCCTATAAGCTTCATGGAGGCTCAGACCATGTCTATTCTGTTTATAGCAGCAGTCAGGCACTGCTTAACCATTAGGATACATTCTCTCTTTTCTTTTTTTGGTTGGTTCCCTGACCAGGAAGCGAACCCAGGCCATGGCGGTGAGAGTACATTCTAAGACATGTGTCATTAGGCGATTCCCTCATTGTGCGAACGTGACAGTGTGCACTTACACAAACCTAGATGGTATAACCTACTACATACCTAGGCTATATGGGATATCCTATTGTTCCTAGATTACAAACCTATATAGCCCGTTACTGTATTGAATACTATAGGCAGTTGTAACACAGTGTTAAATATTTATATATCTAAATGTAGAAAGAGTACAGTAAAAATACAGTACAAAAGATAAAAAAATGATACATCTATATGAGGCACTTTACTATGAAGGATGTCTGCAGGACTGAAAGTTGCTCTGGGTGAGTGAGTTTTGGTGCGTGGTGGTGAATGTGAAAGCTTAAGGCATTACTGTATACTACTGAAGACTTTATGAACATTGTACAGTTAGGTTACATTGAATTTATAAAATGAGATTAAATCAAACACAGGGAAAATAATCAAGAGATGTGATAAACATGACATACAAGGCTACTCTTGGTATAACATGGCATACTTTTTACAGCAAACTTTTATAAGTAGAAAGAGTATACTCTAACGATAAAAAGTATAGTATACTAAGTGATACATAAACCAGTAACAGTAGTCATTTATTATCATTATCAAGTGTTATGTACTATACATAATTGTGTGTACTACACTTTTATACAACTGGCATCACAGCATCACCACAGACACATGAGTATTGTGTTGTGCTACAACATTACAATGTGTACTCACTGGGTGATAGGAAATTTTCAGCTCCTTTATAATCCAAATGGTACCACCATTGTTGTTAACAAGAATGGTGTCATGTGGCATTATGACTGTTTGGTTAAAGAAGTTATATACAAGTCCTATGGTTCAGACTGCATGCCCCAGGACCTGGTCCTTTTCTGGCTAGGATTTGGCTCAATAAACTCTTTTGAGGGGAGGGGAGAAGTAATATGTAGGAGAGAGAGAGAGAGGGAGCATGCCTGCCTTTGTGTGTGCAGTGGGCTGTGGTCTTTCCAAGGTCTAGCATCTGGAAATAACATTTGAGATGGCCCAGTATATTAACAACTAGATATGAAGATAGGAAAACCTATCTCATATATCTCCAAGTAAAACCTATTACAACCATTTCTGTGACCAAAGCCATAAAACACAAGTACCCTCCCAGTTGCAACCACCAACACTTTCTTCATCTACTGTATGAAAAAACTACTTTATGGCATTATTACACATAAAATAAAAATGATCTATTATCAGAAAATATTGACTAACTGTGCAGCACATAAGAGTATATATACTTGTTACCTAACATACTTTTTGGTCCATAGTAGGTGTACTATGAATTTTTGTTAATTTTTTAACATAGGCCACATTGTTGACCTTTATGTAGGGTTTTGTGGATGCAGATTCAGTTTATGGTCATCCTTTATATCATGTTGTTAATTGCCATGCTTGTGACGATGTAACAAAGTTAGTCTCCTGTATGGGTGGTAGTTGAAGAAGGGTGACATCACTAAATACGGTCTTTATAGCTGTCCCTTTTGAACTTTACTTTTGTCTTATAAAACCAAAACACAAAGTTACTTTGTGTTGAGAGTAAGGGTTTTGGTTTTGTTTTCTAGATTTTCTTGATAGCTGCCGTGCTAGTACTCTGTTAGCTGAGCTAGATGACGATGAGGATTTGCCTGAGCCAGATGAAGAAGATGATGAGAATGAAGATGACAATCAGGAGGACCAAGAATACGAGGAGGTTATGGTAGAGAGACAATCCCCCATTCTCTTAACTAAGATAGGATGTTAATTATTGAAATGAAGAGAGGAAAAACAAAGTTCTGGTTAAACTTTGAAGCTAGGAAATATGGTACCAATATGAAAAATGTGGTTATTTGAGGAAAACGCTTTTAGTCTGAGCATTTATGGTGCTCTTTTAAAAGAAAGTAAAGTTGTTTATATAGTGCAGTGTTACATGCTGATGTTTTAACAGATTTAAAAGTGAAGAACTGCACTAATTTTAAAGAATACAATTTTCATGGCTCGTCTGCAATACATAAAAAATTTTAGTACCTACTGTTTACAAGCAGTATCTGTATATTATCATCTTTTACACAGAGCTATGAGGTATAGGCATAGAAAAAATAATTTGCCCTAATTCATAAGAGTTCAGTAGAAAAGTGGGGACCTAGGCTCAGGAAGTATAATACAGAACTCCCAATGTTGAACCACTTGGATTGTTTTTGAATTTAACTTCTGCCTGAAAATAGTCTTTATCATAACTTGCACATTTTTTGTTTCTCATAATAATCTAATAAAATGTTATTAGATTTCAAAAACCTTCATTAGTTGCGTTTTAATGGGACGAAGAACTTCAAGAAATGCTTTTATTATATATTGCTTAGGAGACAGTATATTAGCATATGCTTTGCAGCTATTAGTATATGAGGTATGATACATTTAAAACATTCATTTTATAGTTTTTCTGAAGATGGGTAATGAATATAAAGTTTTTTAATGACAATTTTGGTAATATGGATTGATAGTTTCAGGTGAAAGACTACAAGGGATATATATGGATCAGTAATTAGACATGTTTTATTTTTGAATTTCAGATTCTGAGACGCCCATCACTGCAGCGGCGAGCTGGCTCCCGCTCTGATGTAACGCACCACGCTGTCACCTCACAGCTACCACAGGTTCCTGCTGGAGCAGGGAGCCGACCTATTGGGGAGCAGGTAATATCTTCATGTTTATCTTCCCTACACTGTTTTTTTCTTCCCTGTTCATAGTAAAGCCTAGAAAACTATACGGGGAAGGAGAGGGAGTTACAAAACAGAAAAGAAACAAAAAGAAACTTCCCTAACTGCTTGGGTTCATATTCCAGATAGAGTTCTTCATTATTCTGGCATAATATATACAGGAGTTTGTAACTTGAAACTCCTTCATCTTTGTGTTTGGTTAGCAGTAAACATATATTATAAATGGTTAATAAGTATTATCTAAGACTTACAGTTTTCATAGTAGAGGTAGTAATATTAATCTGTTAGCTAACATTTATTGATCATTATTTAAATCAAGCTTCTCCAAACTGCAGCCCACAGGCCACATGTGGCCGAGGATGGCTTTGAATGCATCCCAACACAAATTTGCAAACTTTTGCTAGAACATTACAGAAATTATGCTGAACCTTTTTTTTCAGCTCATCAGCTATTGTTAGTGTTAGCATATTTTATGTGTGGCCCAAAACAATTCTTCCATTGTGGCCTATGGAAGCCAAAAGGTTGGACACCCTTCATTTAAATACTGAGCACTTTTTTCAATACTTTACCTGTATTAACTAATTCACTCCTTTTAACAACCCTGTGAGGGTTATTATTAGCCCCAATTTTCAGACTAAGTGATAGTTAAAGATCACGCATAGAGGTTTTGGATCTAGGATGAAAACCCAGACATTCTGGCTCTAAAGCTATCAAATGTCAGTTTGATTAGTTATAAAAGTTAATTTCAATTTAAAAAGTACACACATAATTGTCATTTTAAAATTATTACAGGGGGGTTCCCTGGTGGTGTAGTGGCTAGGCTTCGGCGCACTCAATGCTGTTGCTCGGGCTCGATTCCCAGCCAGGGAACGACCCCCCCCCCCCCCCAAAAAAAAATATAAATAAAAAATAAAATTATTACATAAGGCATTAACACCATTTAACACTTCATTGATCTCTGTTTTTGTTGATACTAAAAGGACAGGAGAAAATGTTCCTTAAATTTTTTTTTTGATTATGGGAATTTTAAAACATGGTAGAAGTAGAAAGAACAATACAGTAAATCCCTAAGAACTCATCATTTGACTTTACCAGTTATCAATACTTTATTAAACTTGTTTGATTTGCTTCATGGTAATCTAAAGCAAGTCCCAAGTGTTTTTATCTTTTGTATGTAATTTAGTATATAATGCAATTTAAATTTTTTAAAAAAACAACCTATTTAAAAATAATTACAGGTTCAAAGAAAGATACAAAGATGATACAGAGAGCTCTTACGTGCCCTTTGTCATTTCTTCCAGTGGTTACATCTTACACAGTTAGAGTATAATATCAAAACCAGGAAATTGACAATGGTACAGTATATATATACAGGATTCTTTGTCTCCTGTAGATTTACATAACCACCACTAATGCAACTTACTATTGATCAACTTAAATCATTAAGAAATGTATATATTAATACCTATCCATGTTATGTTGGCTCATTTGTGCTTAAGAAATGTGGCTAATGAAAGAGGTGTAATAGCTATGGAGAAAGCACTTACACACACACACACCCCTTATTTTCTAGAGAGCACATCACTTTCACAATAATGAAAAGTTTTAAAATGTTTGTATGTGAAATTTTCATAGGAAGAAGAAGAGTATGAAACTAAAGGAGGACGCCGGAGAACATGGGATGATGATTACGTGCTAAAGCGGCAATTTTCTGCTTTAGTTCCTGCTTTTGATCCTAGGCCCGGTCGTACTAATGTCCAGCAGACAACTGATTTAGAAATTCCGCCTCCAGGTACAGTATATTTTAGTTTGGGGGAATTAATTTTAATAGATACCAAATGAGATAATTATGTACAATTAGCAAAGTGGGATGCTACACGGATATGAAGGTTGTAAACATACATGTTTTCAGGAAAAACTGTATACTAGTTGCAAATCCTTAAAAAATACAGATTTTTTTTTTATAAAGAGGAACAGATAGTAGTATTTTAAAAACACTGTTCTGTATTTGTGTAATTTTTAAAGCAAGGCTTCATTTAAAGGTAGATAATTTGTATTCTGTTTTCTACTGGATCAAAATTGCTAAGAATTATTCCTATTCATATTTTACTTTGAAAAGCCTATCTAGTGGTTTCAGTTATAGCCTCTGGAGTCAGTCAGCCTCAGTGGCAACTCCATCTCTTAGAACCCTGTTTTTGGGTGTGATAGGCACACTCATGACCCCCCAAAGATATATAGATCCTAACTTCCAGATTCTGTGATTGTGTTACCTTAAGATGACAAAAGAGGAGTTCCCGGGTGGTGTAGTGCCTAGGCTTCAGCGTTGTCAACGCTGCGGCCTGGGTTCGATTCCCAGCCAGGGAACTACCCACATGCTGCAAAGAAAAAAAAAATGACAAAGGAGTTTCTTCACAGATGTGATTAAATAGCGATTTTGAGATGGGGAGATTATCCTGGATTATCTGGTTGAGCCCGATGTAATCACCAGTTTACTAATAAGAGGGAGACAGGAGGGTCAGAATCAGAGAAGGGGATTTAACTAAAGGTATAATGGGATTCATGCAGTGAATAAAATATTTTTGAAAGCTCTATCCAATGATATGAGGAAGATATTCCTGAGCTAATAAAAAAGAAGAGTACACTACCAAATACACTGTGCACCTAATTTTGTGTGTATGTTTTTATCTCATAACCCACTCATTCACTGTAAGAAAAGGTAGACAGGTCATTGACCAAAGTATATGGTTTTCTCTAGATGTGGAAATATGAATAATTTTAGTTTTCTTATTTATAAAAATAAAATGTTTCCAAAATATAGTTAGCACATGTTCCCTAATAAAAATGAGAGATCCATATCATATGCCTAAATTCTACTCTGTACTCTATCTTTAAGTAACCTAGATATATTTTTCCCATTTTAAAAAAAACTAATGTTGAGGCCAGGAGAGTCTTAAGTAACTGACATCTTTAGCTAATAATATGGCAGAAGGGTTTAGATTTTGGGTAGACTTGTCTCCTAATGCAGTGTTCTTTCTGGACTACTTAGTGTAATTGTTTTTTCACACCTTTCATGTTTTTAGGAACACCTCATTCAGAACTCTTGGAAGAAGTTGAATGTACTCCATCACCTCGATTAGCCCTCACTTTGAAAGTAACAGGTCTTGGGACAACTCGTGAAGTTGAATTACCACTCACTAATTTTAGATCAACTATCTTTTACTATGTACAAAAATTGCTTCAATTGTCCTGTAATGGCAGTGTGAAATCAGATAAACTTAGGCGTATTTGGGAGCCAACGTACACGTAAGTGATTTTAATTTAATTTTCAAGTAGGCATTTACATAGTATATGAACCAAGAAGCATTGTTTTTCTAGTATTTTGGACTACAGAAACAGTAGAGATTTGAGTTTAGTTCTGTTGATTTACAAGGCACAGATAAAATCATTTTTGACTCCTGATGTAGAAAGGTTAAGATTTCCAACTGAAAAGAACTTTAGAAATAATCTAAACTAGTTCCTCACTTTATAATTTTTGAACTCTTTGACTGGGATTGTGTATGAACTACTGAATATTTTCCATTATTTTTTTTGTAGTCCAAGTTAAGCCAACTTCTCTTTGTTCATTCATCCATTCAACAAATAGTTATCAGTGACCTTGACAAATTTATTTAACATTTTAGTGCCTCACTTTTTTAATCTGTAAAATGAGAGTGGTTGTAAGGAATCAATAATTAATATATGTAAAGTGTTACCAGTACTCTCTGTGATACAGAAAGTACTCAGTATTGCCTTCAAAAATAATAATTACTTATATAAAATACTTGTCATATAATATATTTATATATTATATTTTTACATTGTATTACAACATGTTTATATAAATAATCAGATCCTTATGTAACTTAACTGTTGTTAGTATATTTTTCTCATGTTCATTTAACAACATTCATTATCTTATATAATGTCCAATAAAGTAATCTGTGTCCTTTCGAAATAGAAGAGAAAGTCATCAAGGCAATCCTTCCTCCCTTTCAATTTTTCCTGGAGTTTAAAATTTGATCTCAGTGGCCTTACATGAATATGAGTGCTCCTGGTCCTTGTTATACGTATCCTTCTTTCCATCTAGACAAGCAAAGGATTCCTCACCTCATTTTATTTTTACAATAATATATGCAAGTTACAACACTGATATAGTGTGTTACTTCATATCTTTAAAAGTCCCTGGTATGATGTATGTTTTCTTTGCAATAATGCTAAATTTATAAACTGTAACTTTTTCAGGAATACAATTTCCGCTACTTTCCACTATGTTTATCACATTAATATTTTTTCTGGTAATTTTTCCTTGAATTCACTGTTTAAGCATATGGTATATGAATGGCATCATTCATATATATATATATATATATATATATATTTAAATTGAAGCTTTACTGGCAATAACCACAAATCATTTGATTTATGAATTAACTTGAATAATATCTTCATGTTTAGAATCATGTACAGAGAAATGAAGGATTCTGACAAAGAAAAGGAAAATGGTAAAATGGTAAGTAATATCTTGACTATTTAGGAAAAAAAGAAAAATAAAAAAAACTAACACTTTGTTTCCATTGAACATTTGAGGAAAGAATCACTAACATGGAATTATTTAAATTATGTTAAATGCATGATCTTAAAGCTACCTTATGTAATGCATGTGAGATAGCATAGACTTTATAATCAGGAAAGGCCAACATTTGGTTTTTCCTGTTGTAGGGTTGTTGGTCTATAGAGCATGTGGAACAGTACCTTGGCACTGATGAATTACCAAAGAATGACTTGATAACCTACCTGCAGAAGAATGCAGACGCCGCTTTCCTGCGCCACTGGAAATTAACTGGCACTAATAAAAGTATTAGGAAAAACAGAAATTGTTCTCAGCTCATAGCTGCATATAAGGTATATATTGGCATCAGAATACTATTTATTTTGATTGGGAATGCTTTGTGCTTTGTTTTGGAGCTTTTAGAGATTCTTAAGGAAGACGTTATTGGGGCATACTAAACCAATGAGGTCTAATTAACATTTTTAATATGTCAATGCTAAAATTTCAAATACAGTTTGTGGCATTGGAATTTAAGTACATAGTTTTAACTGTCTGTGGTTTATAGTGGTTTTATTTTGTTTGGGAATTTTAATATTTAGAAAGCATTAATTTTCTATTGGGGGATACTGTTTTTAATTTAAAAAGAAGGTAGTTCTTTGAAAAATCCTGGCCTTTTCAAAGTAGTATTAATAGGATGATATATTGATTTTCTTGAAAATGTGGTTAATGGCTAGTTTTGCTGTTGTTTCCTCAGGATTTCTGTGAGCATGGTACAAAGTCTGGCTTAAACCAGGGGGCCATTTCTACTCTTCAAAGTAGTGATATTCTTAATGTGATAAAAGAACAACCTCAGGCCAAAGCAGGCAATGGACAGAATTCTTGTGGAGTAGAAGATGTCCTTCAGCTTCTGCGTATTCTGTATATAGTTGCAAGTGACCCTTATTCAAGAATATCCCAAGAAGGTTTGTAAGAAGCCTTGTTTTCATTTCTATGGCATTTTTTAAAAGCAAGTTTATATTTTTATTAATTTTATTAATTTTACAGAGGGTGATGAGCAGCCTCAGTTTACTTTCCCACCAGATGAATTCACTAGCAAAAAAATCACAACAAAAATTTTGCAGCAGATTGAGGTAATACAATCAGATAGTTGAAATCTTTAGTCTCTAACTATTAGATGTTTCTTGCTACCTCCCTTCCCTCTGATTCAATGATTTGGGCCATTTGGTCTATTGCATTTATTTATTTAATTACATCTAAGAATTGACTCTTTTTTGTCTTTTTAAATAGTTGCCTTAAAACGTTATTTGTTAATTTGCAGGAACCACTGGCACTGGCAAGTGGGGCTCTGCCAGATTGGTGTGAACAGTTAACCAGCAAGTGTCCTTTTCTAATTCCATTTGAAACCAGACAGCTCTATTTCACATGTACTGCTTTTGGTGCATCAAGGTATGTTACCTAAGCTCAAAATGTACAAATACTTGATATATCAAGATTGATGAGGGAATACATTATCTTATTTTCTTTTAAAGATTTATTAACATTTAAATATTTTGTCTCCAGTTGAATACATGGTCTCTTAGAGTAATGTGGATTGATATCTTGGAACACTTGTAGGTTGGAGTACAGTCATCCCTTGGTATCTATGGGGGATTGGTTGCAGGACCCCTCAGGATACCAAATCCCATGGATGCTGAAGGCCCTTAGTCAGCCTCTATATCCTTGAGTTTTCACATCATCTGAGGATACAAAGGGTCAGCTAAGCTGTTTTCTATTAGCTAGCATTTATTGTATAGTTCCTAACTAGCTTACATAAATTATCAGTTGTTGACATTCCTAGAAATACTACTTAAATGCTTGCAAATAGCTTTAGTAGCATTGAAATATTCTGTCCATTATTTTTCTCTTATTACCAACTAATACTCTACATATTTCACTTACTTATTTTTATCTTTCTGTCTCGTTTCCTTCCTAGAAGAAAGTTTCATGAGTGTAGGAGTTTTGGGCTGTTTTGTTCACCACTCTAGCTGGTGTTCCTAAAGCAGTATATGGCACATGGTGAATGCTCAGTAAATAATTTGTTGAATGATTGAATATTGTTGAATGATTGAATACCTAGACTACTTTCAAAGTAGATGTAATAAAGTTAGAATTTTAAATGGAGCTGTTTGTTTCCCTGGTGAGTTATATTGTTGTACCATTTTATATCATTTACAAAGCATTTGTATACGAGGTCTAACAATTAAGTTCGTGAACTTGCCACTGTGCGCTTAAGTTGGCACCACTGTACAAACAACTTGGTAAGGTTTCATGACCTTCGTATATCTCTCTCTGTCTCACAGCTGTGTTCATGTCGACATGTGGCAGTGTCTTGCTGAGTGGCGTTCATTATAGTTGTGTGTTTTTATGTGCTGTCACGAGGATGTCAGAGTTTGAATTAGAGCAACAAACAAACATTAGATTTCTTGTTAAACTTGGAAAGAATGGAAGTGAAATCAGGGACATGTTAGTCCAAGTTAATGTGGATAATGCATTGAAGAAGATGGCAGTGTACAAACGGGTTAAACATTTTTCTGAAGGGGAGAGAATGCGTTACTGATAAAGTCAGAACGACCAGTTATGAGCAGAACTGACAAAAACATTGCAAAAATTTGTCAAATTGTGCCTCAAAATCATCAGCTGACTGTGACAAGTATAGCAGACCAAGTAAACATTGATAGAGAAACAGTTAGGAAAATCTTAACTGGTAATCTTGGTATGAGAAAGGTGTGTGCGATAATGGTCCCAAAGGAGCTCACCAATGAACAAAAGCAAAGGAGAGTTGAAGTTTCCCAAGACTTTTTGAAGAGGCAAGACAATATTTTGGGCCTTGTTATCAATGGTGATGAAACATGGGTGCATCAATATGACCCTGAAACAAAGCATCAGAGTGCACAATGGAAGTCAATCTCCATGAACGGAAGATTTCTGTCAGTCCAGTTAGAGTCCAAATGATATAGCTAATCTTTTTTGATATCAAAGGGATTTTTCATTATGAATTTGTACCAACTGGATGAATAGTCAACCCAGTTTACTGTTTGGAAGTTCTGAAAAGGTTACATGAAAATGTTAGACGAAAATAACCTGAATTTTTTGTCAACTGAAGGCTCTTGCATCACAACAATGCACCAGCTCACACGGCACTGTCTGTGAGAGGTTTTAGCCAGTACACAAATAACTGTCTTGGAACACCCTCCCTACTCACCTGATCTGGCCCCCAATGACTTTTTTCTTGACCTGAAGATAAAAAAAATATTGAAAGGAAGACATTTTGATCACATTCAGGACATCAAGGGTCATACAACAGCTCTGATGGCCATTCCAGAAAGAGTTCCAAAATTGCTTTGAAGGGTGAACTAGGCACTGGCATCAGTGCGCATAGCTTTCCAAGGGGAGTACTTTGAAGGTGACGATAGTATTAGTCAGCAATGAGGTTTGTAGCCCTTTTTATAGGATGAGCTCGCAAGCTTAATTGTCAGAACTTAATTATACATGGAACTACGGGCCTGTTCTGATAAGTGGCATTGGATATGATTTTTATTTTATCAATGGGGAAATTGATTCTCAAAGTACTAGCTGATTTACCTGAAGTGACCAAAAAATTGTAACACACTAGAATAGTTCTTTCATCTCTTACTTCTAGTTCAAGATTCTTTTTCCCACCTTAGATGGGTTAATTTTGTATTGCTAAAAAGAAAATATTTTACAATCACAATACCATTTTAATGATGGCTTTTAATTTGTATCACAGTAATAAAGATAGCTTAACTATTTTTTAGTTTCTCTGATAGTTAGGAAATGTTCGTATTATTATGTGGTGGTTTGGTAGCATGTTCAGCTGTTGCTGTATGCTACAGCTACATACATATTTTTCTATTTCAGAGCAATAGTGTGGTTACAAAATCGACGTGAAGCCACTGTGGAAAGAACAAGGACCACAAGTAGTGTAAGGCGAGATGACCCAGGAGAGTTTCGAGTTGGTCGCCTCAAGCATGAAAGAGTAAAAGTTCCACGTGGTGAATCACTGATGGAATGGGCTGAGAATGTTATGCAAATACATGCAGATCGGAAATCAGTTCTTGAGGTACCTCGTATAAAATTTTTTCATGTGTGCAGTAATAATAGAGAACCATCCAATCTGAATATTTACTGCATAAAAACTGCATTAGATAGAATGGAATAGGGATTTCTCTGCCCACTATGCAGAGGGCTCCTCTTGCAGAGCATCTTTCATAAGAGGATGTCAGCTAACCTCAGAGGTCAGGATCTTGTAATTTAATGAGCAGCAAACAATATCTTCACCCTTGAGATGGGAGAGTGCTTGGTCTATTTGAAAGACACTATCCATTTCTTAACAAAGTCTGCACCAAAAAATAATGTTCACAGAGGACTGGGTATTTTTTTTGTTTTTGAGAATTCTTTTTGCTACTCTAAAGGTTGCCTTTATATTAAGCTGTGTTATTAGATATCTCCATTTGTAGAGCATACTGTTTAGTAATACCATTTCACTTAAATTGTGCTTGGCATTATATTCATATCATTGGTCTATATTGAGAGATGTTATAACAAATGGCAATATAAAATTCAATATATTAATATTTACTATAGAGATGTTATTGTGGGTATTACTGATTATATGCTGTGTGCATATTATTCCTTATATGAGGAACAATGGAAGATATATCTATCCTGTCAACAGTTGTGAACCAGCCTTTTTGTTTATCGTTGGATACAGACTGATCATGACAAATGTATCTCTAGAAAATATGTAAGGTTTATGTCTGTCACTTTATAAATTTTCTTTGCATTTATCTTACTCTTTCTACCCACATATTCCTCTAACCTAGATAATCCTCGGTTGTTTGTTTGTTTTTAATTTATTTTTGTAAGCTGCTTCAAATCATTTTTGGAACAGGTAGAATATCAATAAAAATCTTTAAAGTGATTGCCTAAAGTCAGAAATAAGTGAAAGAGTTTAGGTTTTGCTGTTATATAGACACACATACAGATCTGGATACCATCATATCCTTAAGCAAATGATTTAAACTCTTTATCTGAATTTTAGTTTTCTTTGGTTTTAAAAAGGAGATATGCAGTAGTCTGCCCTTATTCAAGGTGTTACTTTCCATGGTTTCAGTTACCCTCAGTCAAAGTAGTCTGAAAATACTAAAATAAAAAATTTCAGAAATAAACAATCCATAAGTTTTGTATTATCCCCATTCTGAGCGAGATGCAATATTGTGCCATCTGTGAATCATCCCTTTGTCTGATGTATCCATGCGCTATATGCTACCTGCCCATTAGTCACTTAGTAGCTGTTTTAGTTATTAGATATCTTGAGAGACCACATTCACATAACTTTTATTATAGTATATTGTTATTACTGTTTTTAATCTCTTACTGTGCCTGATTTAGAAATTGAACTTTGTCATAGATATGTATATGTAGGAAGAAACAGTATATACTGTAGGGTTCAATACTATCAGTGGTTTCAGGCATCCACTGGAGGTCTTGGAACAGATCCCCCATGGATAAAGTGAGACTATTGTATTCTATTTGTAGGGTTTTGGGGAGAAATAAATTAAGGTATGAATGATGCTCACCACAGTGCTTAAACATATAATACTGTACAACAAACACAAAAAAAATTCCATTTTGCTTATAATATATTATACTGCCGCTATTAAAAAGGTATATTACTGGATTGGATATGACTAATTTTGGCAAGAATGGAGTCATTTAAGCTTACCTCTCCCTATAATTTATTTATTCACATTTTAGGTTGAATTTTTAGGAGAAGAAGGAACTGGCTTGGGACCCACATTAGAGTTTTATGCTCTGGTGGCAGCAGAATTCCAGAGAACTGACTTGGGAGCTTGGCTTTGTGATGATAACTTTCCAGATGACGAGTCTCGTCATGTAAGGGTTATTTTCCATTTTATGATTTGATGTGTGATTTTGCTTTTAGAAAGTGTTAAAAATACATTATGCTTTCAGAACATGAGACAGGGTTTCTGGCTCTTAATTTATTATTGAATAATCTTGATATTATTAAAATGTTTTTAAAGGAAAACATTCACACAATGATTTAATAATGTATATAAATAATACTTTGATAGCTAAATTAATGAAGATGTTTAATGTTTATGGATCTTTTGTTTAATCTTATTTGCATTTCTCTTTCTAAAAAATTAGGTCGATCTTGGAGGTGGATTGAAACCTCCTGGATACTATGTTCAGAGATCATGTGGACTGTTCACGGCACCATTTCCTCAAGATAGTGATGAGCTTGAAAGGATCACAAAACTCTTTCATTTCCTTGGAATTTTCTTGGCCAAATGCATTCAAGACAATAGACTTGTGGACTTACCTATTTCTAAACCTTTCTTTAAACTTATGTGTATGGGTGACATTAAAAGCAATATGAGTAAACTGATTTATGAGTCACGAGGTGATAGAGACTTACACTGTACTGAAAGTCAGTCTGAAGCTTCTACAGAAGAAGGTCATGATTCACTCTCAGTAGGAAGTTTTGAAGAGGACTCAAAATCAGAGTTTATTCTAGATCCCCCCAAACCAAAACCCCCAGCTTGGTTTAATGGAATTTTAACTTGGGAAGACTTTGAACTAGTAAACCCACACCGAGCCAGATTTTTAAAAGAAATTAAAGACCTTGCTATCAAGAGGCGCCAGATTTTAAGCAACAAAGGTCTTTCTGAAGATGAGAAGAACACCAAATTACAGGAACTAGTGCTGAAGAATCCGTCAGGATCTGGGCCTCCACTTAGCATAGAGGATTTAGGGTAAGCTTTATATCGATATTCTTCAGCCTAAGGAGTGAGTAACTTCTAAAGTTTTTGTTTCTTTGTGCCCACTAATTTAAAGTATATGAGTAAACTATGTTACAAATATTATGCTATAGGAAATAACATTATTTGAATATTTGATTTGTTAATATTATAAAGATAGCTCACAATATCAGATCGTTCATTACTCACAAAACCTGATAGATTATCTTTTTTTTTTTTTTTTTCGGTGGTGGTTTCCTGGCTGGGAGTTGAACCCAGGCTGCGAAGCCTAGCCACTACACCACCAGGGAACCCCAAAGCCCGATAGATTATCTGACTTATCAGATGTGATAGAGATATATATATGTCTTGTGTAAAACAGTCCAAAGCAAAAAAAATATTTTGACAAATTTATTAGCTAATTTATATATATATAGCCTACTTGGCAAAGCTCAAAATACGAGACTGGACAATTAATTTTGCAAACACATCCTAGAAAAAGTGCTATATACCTCACTGCTGAATATCACTATGGTTACCCTCAAAGTACTCCCCTTGGGAAGCTATGCACTGACGCCAGTACCTAGAACACCCTTCACAGCAATTTTGGAACTCTGTTTGTGGAATGACCAGTAACGCTGTCATCATACCCAAAATCAGACAGTTAAGTTTGTGAACTTGCCGCCATGCACTTACATTAGCAGCACTACAAACAACTCAGTAAAGAGTCATAACCTTGCCAAAGTGCCTATGACACCTTACTGAGTTGTTTGTACAGTGCCAACAAACACACACGGTTGCAAATTCGCAGATCTAACTGTCAGGTTTTGGGTACGACGACAGCTCTGATGGCCGTTCAAGAAAAAGTTCCAAAATTGCTTTGAAGTGTGGATATGAGCTGGTGTTGGTGCATAGTTCCTAGAGTTCTTCGAAGGTGACTGTAGTGACATTCAGCAATGACATATGTAGCACTTTTTCTAGGATGAGTTCGTGAAATTGTCTGACCTTGTAGTTTGGTTTCTATGTAAGCCTGTTCCTGGTGGCAGCATTAACTAATTCAGGTGCTGCAGGTATTTTGATAAAATTACATAAATTTATACACATGTAATTATTGTAGCCTTGGTATGTTTTACTGTGATTTTAGATTGACTGCAAGGCTTGCTTTTATTCCCTCACTCGCTCATGTTGAAGGTTTGATGGGTAGTGGGGTGGTAGCACAGTGTGAATAACTTTAGTGAAGCAATAATTTATTCCTGCTCGAAAAAAATTATTGTAAACATATAGTTGCCATAATTCATTGCAAAGATCTTTAGTTCATTCATTTTGTGCCTTACGGGGAAAGTGGAACATGGAAAGGTTGTGGTTTCTTGCAGTCTTGCAAAGCCAGGTTTGGTAACAGTTGGCCTAATAGTATTTGTGTACAGGGTTTTGCATTTAAAAATGCCTCATACTTAACATTTAAGGTGGTACACTGAATCTGTTGCTGGGGTAGGGGGAGGTTCATGCTTTGGTAGCAAGCAATGTTATAAAAATTAAATACCAGTGGTAGCTGAATGTTAATCTAATCTTTTGTTCTCCCAGTTTAAATTTTCAGTTTTGCCCTTCATCAAGAATATATGGTTTTACCGCTGTAGATCTCAAACCAAGTGGTGAAGATGAGGTAAAAATTTTACTTTTGATATAGTTGTAAGTTCATAATCCTCTTACTGAAGCCTGTTGTACTAGGTGCTACTGAAATACTCCTAGATATTAATAACGATGTGGGCAAATTTTCCTTTGCAGATGATAACAATGGATAATGCAGAAGAATATGTGGATTTGATGTTTGACTTTTGTATGCATACGGGTATTCAGAAACAGATGGAAGCCTTTAGAGGTAATTTTTAAGGCTCTTTAGCTTAACCCCTCTCATTTTACTTTGAGACAGTTGAAATTAAGGCACTGCTGTGGTCAAGAGTTGCTTGCAATCTACAGATTTCCCCTCTAGTTTTTGTCTTTCAGATACCTGTCCTGCATAGTACCCAGAACAGGATAGAACATTCGCAAACTATAGCATACCCTCAGCTTGCCCCTTGAGAGTAATGAGGGACCCACTTTTGGCCTTTATTTCATTTTTAGTATATGTGCTGCCAAAGTGGGCACCTTTATTTCATTTTTAAGTGGTCATAAGCTTGCATTCTTTCCACATTACATGATCAGGATGAATCAAACCATGTTAGAACCTAAGTTCTGGTGAAGATTGAAGCAAAATATTTTAAACTCCTTATCACTTAGTTTTGAAAGTGAGAACATAGGTTTGGCTAGCTTATATGATGTAAAGTGCTGGTTGGGAAATTACAAGAATTTGGTTACTGACCATAGTGACTAAATATGCTCTCTGTTCACATTTGTGATGAAACAGAGATTTCTGTATTTAGAGCCCTAGCACAAGTGTTTATTTCAAGCTATTTTGCTTTTTCATATATTTATTAATACTTTGATTTGAAATTTGGCATTTTTGAAATTATAACTTAGAAACTGAGTTGTGTGGTTTGGGTTTTTGTCTCCTTCTGTGTGTATAATGTAGATGGGTTTAATAAAGTGTTTCCAATGGAGAAATTAAGTTCCTTCAGCTATGAAGAAGTCCAAATGATTCTTTGTGGAAACCAGTCACCGTCTTGGGCAGCAGAGGATATTATCAATTATACCGAACCGAAGCTGGGCTATACACGTGACAGGTACGCATTGGATATTTTCTACGATCAACAACATTGTTTCTGTCCCCAAATCAAATGGCATTATGATCTCTAAAGAACTTTGACTCAGTGAATTATATTCAGAAGTGAGAAAGCAGTTAAGTCTCACCATTACAAAGCTACGTATCCATTAATAAGACCTGAATTACACAAAAAGACAGTTGAATCTTGGCTAATATTAAGATTCCTTTTCTCACTGTGCTTTTAATTGTTCATTATTTTAAAAGTTGGGTAAATTTTAAATCCTTAGGCTTTATAATAAACTTTATTTTCAAGTAATTTCAAAGTTATAGAAAAGTTGAAGAATAGTTGAAATTTGTCCCCATAATTCCTTTACCCAGACTCACCAGTATTTAATATTTTGCTGTTTCTTTATATTATTTTTCCTTACTTACACACAAATACATACACCTACACATAATAAATGTGTATATATGTATAGATACACAGGCGCACTATATTATTCTGAACCATTTGAAAATGTATTGCATATACCATGCCCCTTTACTCTGTAATACTTTAATGTTCATTTCCTGAGAATATGGACATTCTCCCATGTATCAATATTAGCTAGCAAATTCATGATGCTATACTATTAACTAACCTATCATCCATATTCCAGTAATGTCCTTAATAGTACCTTCCCTCACCCTTAGACGTCCTGTATCAGGAAATTACATTTAGTTGTGATATTTTTTAAAAATTTATTTTTCACTTAGTTTCCATATAATATGTTTTCAGATGTATAGCACAGTGATTAGACATTTATATAACTTATGAAGTATCACACTGATACTGACACCATAGTTATTACAATGTTGACTCTATTCCTTATACTGAATTTTACTTATCCACAACTATTTTGTAACTACCAATTTATACTTCTTAATCCCTTCCCCCTAAACCCATTTCCCCAAACCTCCTCCTGTCTTGTAACCATCAAAATACTCTGTATCTACAAGTTTGTTTCTGTTTCATTTGCTTGTTTATTTTGTTCTTTATATTATATAAGTGAAATCATAAGGCATTTGTCTTTCTTTTTGACTTACTTCACTCAGCACATTACCCTCTAGGTCCATCCATGTTGTTGCACATGGCTAGATTTTACTTTCTTATGACTGAGTAATATTCCATTGTATGTGTATACTTCTTTATCCATTCATTTACTGATGGACACCCAGGTTGCTTCCATATATTGGCTGTTGTGAATAATGCTACTATGAACATATGCACATGTCCCTTCAAAGTGTAGTATATTGGGTTTGTTCAGATAAATACCCAGAAGTGGGATTACTGTGTCTTTGTCTCTTGTTATGGCCTTTGTTTTAAAGTCTTTTAAGTCTGTTTTGTCTGGTTTAAGTATTGCTTTTTTTGTTTGTTTCCATGTTCATGAAATATCTTTTTCCTTCGCTTTACTTTTAGTCTCTGTGTGTCTTTTGATCTAAAGTCTCTGGTAGGCAACATATATAAGGGTCTTGTTTTCTTATCCATTCAGCCACCTTTTATCTTGTGAAAGGAGCATTTTTTCAAATAGGTTTTTAATTTCTTCTTTTTGTTATTCTGATTGGGTATATTCTGCTATCTTCTAAATTGCTGATTCATTCCTTGCTTCATCTAATCTATTGTTAATTCCCTCTACTGTAGTTTCCTTTATTCTGTTCTTCACTTCTGACTGGCTCTTTTGTTTTCTAGTTCCATTTTTAGGTTTCCTATCTCATTGTTGAAATTGTTGAGCATCCTTGTAGCTAGTGTTTGGAACTCTGCGTCTAGTAGATTGTCTCCATTTTGTTTAGAGTTTTGTTCTGTTTTTCCTTTGGAGCATGTTTGTTTCTCCATTTTGGCTGCCTCCTTGTTTGTTTCTGTATATTAGGTAGAGCTGCTGTGTCTTTCAGTCTGAGTGGCTTTATGTAGTAGGTGTCTTGTGGGGCCCAGTGGCTCAGTCTCCTTGTTCACCTGAGCTGAGTGCTCTAGGTGTTCCCTTATGTGGGTTCTGTGTACCCTCCTGTTGTAGTTGAGCCTTGGCTGGTTTTTGCATGTCAGTGGGAAGGATTGCTCTTCAGTCTCTTGTTGTGAAGACTGGCCATCACTATAGTGGAGGAGGTGTTGTGATGGGGCTGAGCCTATGGAGCAGGATTCACTTTAGCAGGGCTCTGAGTGCCCTTTGGGTGCGTCATTTGTGGAGGTGGTTGGGTGGTGCTCTGTTGTAGTCTGAAGTTGGCCACTGGGTATGGTGGTTCTGGGGCCTCTTGGGAAGGACTCTCTTACAGGCCAAGGTAAGCCACTGCCTGTACGCTGCCTGGGGCCACTTGGTATGAGTTGCAGTGTAAGTGATCTCTAGATGGTTGACATTGTGCTGGGCTTAGAGGTGCGTGGGATAGGCTAAGCTGTGACTGAGGGTGCCTGCCACTAATGTCGGGCTTATGACTGCTTAACAAAAGGTATGTGGTACATTGTGGCCAGATGCTGCTTGTTTGGGGTTTGTGAATTGTGAGAGATTTTAGAAAAGTTTGCAGCATGAGCCAAGACAGACTGTATTATGGAAAAGTCACTGGAAGTAGCTTGGGTGGGCTGGGGTCTCAGGAAATCACCAGGGCAGGGCCACCAGTGTTAGCCAGATTGAAGGAGACTCACTAGATATGTATGGCATCTGTGTAAGTCTGCATGCTGTGAGGTGTGCGGCTCAACAAAGGAACAGTGGCTTTTGACACTTGTCTGGGAGGAAGCTCTTGCCCAAAACCAGACAATTCATTTCCTCCCCTTGTGTCCCTGGCACCTTTTGAGCACCTGTGCCAATGAGCCTGTCGGAGTAAGTCTGTGCACAGGCTCTTTAAAAGGAGTGCATGGGACTCCACCAGCCCTGTGTCATTTGCCACAATCTCTGGTGGTTTTCAGACAGAAGCTTTGGGGATTTCTCTCTCTGCCACTGGAATGCTGGGCTGTAGAACCTGGCATGATACTGGGATCCCTCACTCCTTAGGGGGGACCTCCGCAGCTGAGATACGCTTCCTGATTTTTAAGTCTCATGTGGGTGTGTGACCAGCTTGTTTTGTGTCTCCACCCCTCCTGCCAGTCTTAATGTGGCTTCCTTTGTATATCCTTAGTTAACAGAACTTCTGTTCAGCTAGATTTCAGGTGATTCTCAATGATTGTTCTGTAGTTTAGTTGTAATTTTGATGTGATCATGAAAGGAGACAAGCATAGCCTTTACCTGATCCACCATTTGGACTGGAAGCTTCTATTTCTATATTTTTCAATCTAGAACAGTGCCTCAACTTTTTGGGGGGTGGGGGGTGGTTCCCTGACCAGGAAGTGAACCCAGGCTGCAGTGGTGAGAGCACGGAAGCCTAGCCACTACATCACTACAGAACCCCCAACTATTTTTTTTTTAATACCACTGACATTTTGTAAGATTACAAGGCTCTGTATTACTATGAGAGATATGAATTATTTTAATCTTAAATAATACTTTTTTAAGTAAACTTTTTATTGAACAGAGATGTTAAAAAAACTGCATATACAGCCTGGAGAATTTTCACAAAGTGAATAAATACACTTGTATAATAGGTATACAGAATAAGGAAGAACTCCAGAAGTCTCCTTCCCCATTGTATTCTTTTCCAGACATTAAAACATTGATTCATTGATTAATTTTGCTTGCTTCTGAACATTAATAAACAAAACCATGCAGTTACATATTCTTTAAGGTCTTTTTGTTTAACATAATAATCATGAAATTCATTTGCATTGTGGCACATATAGTTTATTTCACTGTAACAAAAATGGATTATTTCAGATCCCCTTTGGTAATTTATCCGTATTTGGATATATCATGCATTTTGAGTTTTTCTGATATGCTGGTTTTGTGGAATATTTGATCCCTGTACTCCAGTGTTTCATTTCTTAGTACAAAAAGTCTTGAAGGGTACTTTTAAAATAGCTTGTAGTGCCTCATTTCATACTTAGACCTAAGAGTCTCTAGACATTGCTATATAACATGTAGATATTGTTTTGGGAGGGGTTCTGGCTGGCTTACAAAGTAATGATAGTGTTTTTCATTTCAATTAGCTGTCAAATCAATATAACTGTATTTTTCTTCTTTTAGCCCTGGTTTCCTGAGGTTTGTGAGGGTTTTATGTGGCATGTCTTCAGATGAAAGGAAAGCATTCCTACAGTTTACCACCGGTTGTTCAACTCTGCCCCCAGGTGGACTGGCTAACCTGCATCCCAGACTCACAGTTGTACGAAAGGTATAATCTCTCGCTAATAGGAATCCAATTTAGTTATTTAACGATGTAAAGAAATGAGTATTTAAAGTCACGGTCTTTATTACTTTCTTTCATCTGTAGGTTGATGCTACTGATGCAAGCTATCCATCAGTGAATACATGTGTGCATTATCTGAAGTTGCCAGAATATTCTTCAGAGGAAATCATGAGAGAGCGCCTGCTAGCTGCTACAATGGAGAAAGGCTTTCATCTCAATTGAACTTTGAAGTGTAATGGGTGACATCAGAGACTTTTAAAATACCAGTGAAGCCTCTTGTTTGTGTGCAGAGAAGTATATGATCCTCCACGCTAATGACACTTGCCTTTTTTTCTACCAGTAAGGCTTTAAGAACATGTGGAATATTTGTTAGCTGCTAACGACAAAACAAATCCTTTAACTACCCAGCAAGCAAGTATATAGCACAGAACACTGTATGTTGCTACAAGGGCTTATGTGACTGGAATAAGGTGGTCTTACTTGACTGTTCCAAAGAGCAGCTTCTCAGATCTTCAGTGTTCACTAGTAAATTTCTAATAGTGTATTTGTGTAAAGTTTATCATTTCATACTTCATACACTACAGTTGCCATCATTGATCCCTGTTTTGCTGGCTTTTAAGCTACTTGGTCAAAAATCCTGCTTCTTTAACACTTAGAGAGTTAATGAGCATCTCAAGCTCCCCCCTGCCCACCCCCCACCCCCCGCCCCATTTAATGATGCCTGCACTATCAGAGTATTCTATTCATTTTAGTGTTCTCTCTTTGTTTGGCATATAATCATGTGCAACCTTTTATTTCTTTGAGGTGGGAGTATATTTTTATTTCCTAAATGCCATACTATAAAGATCAAATTCTTAAGTGTGTTTGTGCAGCTCAAAAATAAAGCTATATTAAGGGCAAAAAAAAAACAAAACACTGGTCTAGATGGAAGGCACACTTAAAGCAAGTTTTACTTTTGGTTGTATTTTCTTTGTATATTATAAACATTTATTTAACTGTTGCAGTTTGAAGTAAAAAACTTCCAAAATGTATGCTCAACAATAATCATTAAAATGTTTGCAGCGTACAAAACTGTGTCATGTGACTATTTCACTGCAACCACCAGATGTAAGAGCTTAACCAGATACATTGCGTGGACTCATTGAGATTTTTTTTTGAAATTACTACATGAAGAAATGTATTTTCCTATAATACACTTACTGAAACTGGAAAGCTAGAAAAAGTACATGTTCACATGCTTAATCATGATCCAATTGTTGTGTTCTGTCTTACACTATTGTTTAGCTAAAAATGGCCAAGTTCCTTATGTTAACTTTTTAAACACCAGATCTGCTACTTACCATTGTATCTGCAGGGATATGTAAATCTAAGATCCAAGAATGATTTTTGGATATAGTGCTATTATGAAAGGAAACACCAGGATACTGCTATTTTCTGATTTTGAAGAAGGAGCTCTGTTTCCATTTCCAAACTCCTCTGATTTATTATATCTGTGCATTTAGGTGAAAGAGGTATTGCTAGGCTTGATTTAGCCAAATGGTGTTTTTAGGAGTGAAAAGCACTGCTTTGGAATTGCCCATTATTTACCTGTTTAAAAGGTACATTCCCTTTCTACATTAGAAGAGGTAACTCCCACTACAATCATGTGAGTACTGTTTTTATTCTCTGCATGAGAATGTCATGACTATGTAATGAGAGGCAGCATATAAATAACCTTATTGTTATCTTCACAGTTCTCTGTGAGAATAAAATTTAAAATAAAACATAATAGCAATATTTAAATGTATGACCTATGCTTTAATCCAAAAAATAGTTGTGGTGATTGTCTCAATAAAGTTGTGGATGCATGACTAAAACTTATACTAGTATTAGAATTAAAATCCAGTATATGTGGTACTGTTGCCATGAGTTAAGTCTCTAAAATATCTGTCAATAGTCAGATTTTTCCAAGACTAGCCAAGCACAGGGGTCAGCAAACTAGCCTGCCACTTGTTTTAGTATGGCCCATGAGTTAAGCATGGTTTTAAATTTTTTAAGTGGTTGAAAAAAATATATTTTATGATGTGAAAGTTTTATGAAATTCAAATTTCAGTGTCCATAAATAAATAGTTTTATTATAAGACAGCCACACTTAATTCATTTATGTATTATTTATGGCTGTTTTTACACAACAGTAGCACAATTGAATAGTTATAGCAGTGACATACAGCCCACAGAGCCTAAAATATTTACTGTGTGGCCTGTACAGAAAAAGTTTGCTGAATCCTTGCTACAGCAGGTAAAATCGATGAGTCTTATAAAATGAATTAACTTTGAAATGTCAGGAGTTTTCCTGAGAAAGAAAAATCCAAGAATGAGGTAAAGCTGACCAATCTGAGACATAAATTTATTGAGTGAAAATGATTTAAAGCTGGTAGTCACAGTTCAGCAATAAACCTGAAGAGAAACGATGACACAGCCTGTAAGAACAGTCACATTACATTTCATTTTACATCTGTCAATTGTTAGGACACATCTACTAGGGTCTCCACATACACTAGGTACTTGAGTGTTTTTTCCTGTGGTAGCTACCTAGTATATATATTTTTTTAACTGTTATTCTCTCAAGGTACTAAAATCTATGCCAAGATGTTATTCAAGTGCTATTTTGGAGTGACCCCAAAATTAATTTTGTTCATTCCCTAGTTACTTCTGGTGTACCAATTTCAGCAGTTACCTCAATGTGCTACTGATTAAGTGCCTACCAACTAGGACAGTGTTTCCCAGCAAATATTTCTCAGAAAGACCTCCAAAGCACTTTGATCTAGGCTGGGCTTTCCCCAGACCTTAGCTACTTAAAGCAAAAGTGGATCTAGACACACATACCACTCCCTGGTCCGGTAGGTCAGAAGTGTTTGCTTCCTCAATGATTCCATTATTGACTGGTTGCCTGAGTCTTTACAGATGCAAACTTTGAAATGTATAAGTAGATTTTCAGAAACAGATAAAGAATTTAAAACAAAATCCCCTCCTCCAGACACACTGAGAGAGGAGAAAAATCAAACTCTACTGAATGAATTATTAGTGCCTAGAATGTCCATTTATATCCTTTCAGAGGATAGAGTATTATGGATGAAAGAGCGCTTGGTGAATGACACAATATCTTAATGTACCAAGACTCTCTATTTCTATTTCTTCCATTGTACCTGCCCTCCTGTCTCTCCGTGCACATAAATACGCTTTTCCATAAGACAGTTCTGTATGTACTGTTGACTGAGCAGACAAAGCATATAAAGAGATTCGGGCAGGGGGATGGTGGTTAAGACATTTTTCTTCTCTAGCAACTTAGCCACTTTCTTTGCTTTGAGACGTTCCAGGAGAAGTGGTTTGAAGGAATAAGTTAGGGAGGGGAGAAGGATTCATTTCATACCCACCTAAACTAAAATACCCTTTTGCCTGCTATTTTTAACCTTTAAGGTAAATTTCTTTCACAAGTAAGTTTACTCATAAGACAAACCCTTTATAATATGGCTTTGAGGATAGTTGTAAGGACTCTCTTTTAATGTTTAACCACTTATTATTTGGTAGTAAACATTATCTGTAGTAAATTAGATGATGACATTACATTCGTCAAGTGCCCATCAAATGGGTATTAGACTTTCAGAAACTAGCAAATAAAATTTAACTGCAGTTTTCATGAGGTATACAATATACTAAACAAAGTTTTAACTTTTTAAGGAACAAGCATTCAGAAGACAAATAGCACTATGAGTGTTTAAGTCACTTTAAAAATTTTGTTGGCTGACAGAGAGCAGCTATACTTTCTTGCCACCTCATACTGCTATTCCTGAACTTAACTTGCAAAGTGAAGCAGAGATCATAGATTTTATTTAATAGAACTTCAGCAAGTGGGGAAAAATACTTATGGTTAAAAAATAAAACTTGTCTCTTATCAGAGAAAATTTTTCTTTATATATCATATTTTAAAATACAGTTTTGTTTTCCATTTAGTAACTGAGAAACACCTATTTAAAATGTCTCTGGAAGGATACCCCATTTGCAATGCGTGCTCTTCCACATTCTTTTGGGCTGTAGATTTAGAGAGGTGTTCCACGTTCTTACTTCCTGTGTCGGTGTTGCAGGGCCAAGCCATTATTCAGCTTTCTGACATCTTATCAAGAATTAGTAGAGGGGCAAGAATTCTTGCCCTATTTGTTTCCACAATGCAGCCATTTAACACCATCTCATCCAAAATGATGTGTACTTTATCCAAATTAAACATTATCTAGGGTCATATTAAGGAAAGTAATTTTAGAGTTAACATTCAATAAGTAATAACATGACTTAGCCTGGAATTTTTCCAGTATAAATTAGTCTAAGCATAAAGGCTCTTTTTTTTTTTTAAATAGAATTCCTGAAATTAAATTTAAAATTGTTCATATTATCAATTATCTTCATGTACACATGTAAACCTAGTTTCACCGTGGTTCAGCTAACTAGATAATAGGCACAGAAATGGAACAGCTACGTTTACCCATAGGGAGAGGAAATCTATTATACTAAGAGCTGGAGAGCACAGCAAGTGACTTTGGGCAAGAGCATGACCTGGCCTCAAGAAAAATATTTTCCCAGACAATAATGACAACAATAGTAATAGCCAATTTACTGAATACGTACTGTGTTCCAGGCATTGCGTTGAATGTTTTATATTAATATATGTTATTTCAAACTTCTCTACAACTCTGTTATGTACTTGTTACATAATACCCTTGTTTTACATCGGAGCAAACAGACTCACAGCCATTGTCTAAGAACACATGGCTAGTAATCGCCAGAGCTGGAATTGCAGCCCTAAGTTTGATCTCGATTGCTCTGCTTCTGCATTTCTCAGGAGGGCCTGAGGCTACTAAGTATACACCATCCCTCCACCTTCCAACCTCCACCCCAAAACAAATGCCTTTACAACCTTGCATCTTAAGCTATCTTGTATGTCAGACAGGCTGAAGAAAAAAATTACCATGAGGAGAAATGAATGAAGGCAAGGCAATGCTGACTCCATTCCCAGGTAGATAAAAATTCTGAACTTTAAGAGAGTACCTCTTATAAATGGACTTCTGTAAAAATACTCATTTGAGAATTATGGAGCCACTTGAGCTTACTAATGTTCTTAATGGAAAGTACAAGGCATGGGAGAAGAAAATTCTGTTAAGACTATGAAGTCTAGCTAATTAGAAAGAGACAAATTCTTCCCGCGGGAGCTCCTTCATTTGAGTAACTAACTTTTCTTTTATGAAAGATGGGGAAACTGGAATGTGATGATGACATTAGTTGAATGTTTATGAATTCTAATTTCCATCTCTTATTTAAAGAGCATTATATTATCCTGGCCTGTTAAAAAGAAAAGCAGCTGACACATTACTTCAAGTAGACAAACTTAATTCAACAAATGGGTGATTAAATGCACTAAGGGAGTTCATAATTAAATAGTGAATCTTTGTAAAGTGACTCATCATCACCTGATATTTTTATCAGTAATTTGAGATGTTTAAGTCTATATTATATTTGTTTAGTGAAATACATCTACAGAGAATGAGGCAACACTGTGAATGACAAGTTTCTATTAGGCTCTGCGGTAATACCTCATTAAGCTCAGTGCAAATAGTCCTCCAGCAGAATAAACTTTTTCAAGAGCCCATGGGAACTGTCCTTAAATGACCCAGAAAAAAAAGCTTTACTCTGATATACCTATTAATAATATCTTCCAATTATATAGATGATTGCTTTGTCCATGGCCACATTGGGACTGGAATGTTAGGCCCTTGACTCGATCCTGTTCACCAGACCTAGAAGCCAGAACTGAGAAGAAGCCAAGACAAAGCAGGAAGGATAGCCAGGTACAAAGAAAGGCAGAGTTGGGGAGCAAGTAAAATGGCCAGTAGGGTCCTCCTGTTGTAGTCACTGAGGGCAGTGGAAGCCTTAGAGCCTTTGACAGTGTCTAAGATGAGTTTTTAATTTATTCTAATTGATTTGGCTCAGGGATCAAACAGCTCTGAAGACTGCTCCATCTCTGGCAAGTAGATGATCAGCAATTCAGATGTCCCCTTAAGCAACTGGTCAACTGTTTTGAAATTCACATTGTAATTTACTGCTGAATCATATCAACTACTAACATTCTCACATTGCAAGGACAAAGTTCTTCAGCTAGTCAATTTCCCAACATCCTGGAAACAGGAGTTGCTCAGATGAGGTCATTCTGTATTGTGGGCATGTGACTGCCTGTCTGAGTTTCTGGCTCAAACCCCTAATACTCATGCAGCTTGCTGGCACTATACAGAAACCACAGACCAAATCCAATGTGAGGCAAAAGCCTGAAAGCTGATTTCCCCCTCGAGTCATGTGACTCCTTTAAAATAAGAATCCAGCTGTTCACATCTTGATTTGGTTTATGAGCAACTTGTGGATACTGAGGGAGCCAAGAGTGATGGCACCTGGGCCACATGCCAGGCGAGCAGAAACCAAAAACGTACCCTATATGCCAAGCCCCATGGCAGCAAACAGGCATACACACTTCCCTGACATTTGAAATAGGATGAAGCCAGAAAGGCCCAGGTTGTTGGTCTATGAATGTGCTGAGCTGATACTGATTATTTCAAGAAGGCCCTACTTTCAGGCTATACTGAACTGGACTGTCTGAGAGATCCTTGTTTCCCCGCATGGGTACCCTGAGGTTGGAGCTGACATGAACTAGAAACAGCCTCCCAAAAGCAGATTCATAAAGCCCCACTTTCTCCCAACTCTGAAACCTAAGAGCCTTTCTGAATTTCTATGGAATGTAGATTGAACTTGAACATCTTGGGACCCCAGTAATATTAGTGTCACTTGAAATCAATTTTTTAATTAGAGTGATTGAACTCATTCTGATTTCTATAATACATTGGAATTTTGGTCTCTGGATCATAAAACATTTTTTCAACCTAGTATTTTAGTACCACTGTAGTGGCCTAGTTATCCTTTAATAAGAAAAAACTGAGCAGCATACATTTAAATGGAACCTCTCTCAGAAAAAATTCCAAGGCAGAGCCCAGCCTAGAAACTAGAGCTTCTAACTCTATAGATACTGGGCTCAGATCCATTGTCTTATTTTGATTTCTTTAAGTTCCTAGCTAAGTAAAGTTCCTTAATGCACCAGGGTGGGAAAAAACCTGCTCTCATTATTTATACTTTAATTCAGTTTCTCATGAAATTAGGTAAGCTGTGACAGGCCACTGTGTTCACATTTCCCACAGAAATTGGACTATTACTATATAGAAGACTTAGCATGAAGATTCTGCATAGCTCTGGATATACTCTGCTTGTAATATAGTCTGTTCATTTTTAGGCTTAGTGTTGTCTCTTGTTAATTTTAGACGGATGAAAAAGGCTGTATTTTTTTTTTAAGTAGGTTTTCCTTAAAGTCCCATTCATATTCTAAGAACAAGTCATCCAGGTGTAATTTTTAAAAAGTTTACATAGGCTTATGTAAAATTACACAAATCTGCAAGTCAGCTCTGGGTCAAATAAGCCTATCATTTCTCTCATAGTTTCCCTAACTGTTGCTTCTCCTAAGTTTCTGTCACTATTCCTGAGGAAAACCACCCGGAAGCATGGAATAAAAGGAGTGGGGGTAAGGCAGAGGGACTTGGTGGGGGAAACAGTAGCAGATGGCTATGGCACCTAAAGGACACACAGACCACATTTAAAGGAAATAAATGGCTAAGGCTAGTGAGAGCCTAAAATGCCTGGAGACAGAACTGTTTAATCTGGAACCTTCACATCCCTTTCCCAGGTGAATGGCTGACTCCCTTGGGGACTGTTCTTAATTCTGAGACTCATCACTCATGACAGCCCTGACCGGAGATCTGCTGGAGAGGGCCCAGACCCTTTGTCTCTCAGTGCCTGTCCTTCCTAAACACATTTCCTCAAACCCACAGGCCAGCTCTCACCCCTCCTAGCCTTGCTTTCAATTTACATATTTTTAAAAGGGGAAAAAAAAAGATATGTAGCAGTCTCTGAATGTGAATTCCACTTCTGGAGACTGCTCTTATCAAGACTTTCAGATACCCTGCTCCAGATTTCTTCATCTCTGACTCTTCCAACAAGAATAGTGTTTCTCTCAAACTTCATCCCTAATTCAGGAAAAAGCTTTGACAACACCATGATAGCATGGTGACAGGCGCTTTATTACTGTTTTGTTAGAAATTAAATGGCCACAATCTGCTTCATATGATTATGAATTTTTTGAAAAAACATGTCAAATTTAATCTTGTATCTAATTTACAGCCCTAGAGCAGTGGAGTCCAACCTTTTGGCTTCCCTGGGCCATAATGGAAGAACTGTCTTGGGCCACACATAAAATACACTAACACTAATGATAGCTGATGAGCTTAAAAAAAAATGGTTGCAAAAAAATTAATGTTTTAAGTATTTGGGTTGGGCTGCATTCAAAGCCATCCTGGGGTGGGTTGGACATGCCTCCCCTAGAGTCAAAGGCTTGGAAAACCCAGAATACCAGCTCTGTCCCAAAGTAGCTCTCTGGATTGGGACATGTCACAGAACCTCTCTGGGCCTCAGCCTCTCCATCTAAAAACTGAGGTTCTAACTGATTGTGTAGTCTTCCAACTACAAAAGTACTGAAATCCTATGACTGTAGGGAGAATGGAGCTAGAGCTGGTGAACTCTTTTCTGATGTTATCAAGCCATTCCTGATGTAGCCACATGCTCCATCATGCCTCAAAAGAAATTCTTTTATAATGACTTAATTACCCTAAACTTTCTGTGACAACACTGAGGAAATTTCAGTTCATTTAGAAGCTGCCACTTCAGAGTAGGATGGCTTCCCTGGGAAATTTATTTGTTCTTTCCATAGCCCCTAGTTGAACAATGACTTTTGTGATTTCTCATAAGTCAAACTGAAATGACCTCCTCCTTGGAGAAGCCCTATCCTGGTTTCTGAACCTGTAAAGCTGTTTGGGATTTCAGGATGGTAAAGAAGGAATGGGATGGCCCCACAGTGGGCAGTGATCAAAGCCTGACTGCAAATCTTGGTGGTGCTGCTTACTGCTGCCTGCTGCCTTCATTCCTCCGGGGAGCACCATGGTAGATAACGGGCTGAGTCACAGAGTGCAAGCAGGATGGAGACCCTTCTTCCTATTCCCCCACCCTCAGTTGCAATAGAGGGCATGAATCAGGGTACTTTCATATTACCTGTGTGAGCTTTAAGGTTCTAGAATTAATTGCTTGGGCTTCTGGGCTTGTAAAATAAAAATATGAATGTCCTAAAGATCTTTTAAAACATACTATATTTTTGAATCAAAAAACCCTCTGGATTCTAGTTGTACCCTGTATTTGTGGCGGAGGGAGCACAAGGATATAAATAGGGACCTAGACAGCTCCCCACTTTTCTTCCCATGCATGTGTGTGGGATACCAAAGTTACCATCCCAGCCGCTATGATTCCTGCCCCCAGTCCTAGGGTGGGAGTGGAGGAGAGCCCTGCACAGGCTCCAGCAGCTGGTTCTCGGATGTCTGGGTACTCAGTAAATTCTGGGGATCAGGTAGCTGGAGAATGGGCAAAAGTAAGCATCCTAACCCCATGGAGAGGGGTGCTGAAGGAGAGCTAAAGTGGGGTCCTGGGGAGTTCCCTGGTGGCATAGTGGCTTAAGGCTTCGGTGCTGTCAACGCTGAGGCCTACGTTTGATTCCCAGCCAGGGAGCTACCCACATACAAACAAACAAACAAACAAACAAACAAATAGTGGGGCCCTGTGCTTTACAAGAAAAGGACGCTGGTCTTCCATGTCCAAAAGCAGTACTGCTGCACTCCATTCTAGCCAAAATAAACCAAACCTTCAAGCCTCTTTAAAGGCACCAGATGCCAAAAGGCTGGTCCAGTTTCGTGCACCCGCACATACATGGCAGGTGTACAGTGAATGGAGGAGGAGTCGGACATCCCCCAGACAGTACTGTTCATTGGTGCCGTCCCATTTTGTGTAACAAGGTTGAGACGGTTCCTTTGAATTATGAATTGCCTGAAGAATTCAGCAAACCTGGGGCTCCAGAGCTGAGCACATTTTGGGGAGCTCATCAGTTGGTTCTTAAAAACCACCTCAGTTGATGGAACAGAAGTCTTAAATAGTCCTCCAAAGTATGTGACAGGGCAAACTGTCCTTATGGAAGCAGCGCCTCATGAACCCTCAGGCAACACTGTACCCAGCGGGTGAAGTGGGACGTGAGGGGCGTACAGGAGTTTATTCGTGGTATGTGAGTGACTTAGGTCACTGGCGTGCTTGGTCCCCGGGTGCAGTCTGCCCGACCTGACACGACTGCAACAGACAGTTGCTACTTAGTAGAAGGGTTTCAATAAGCCAGAATTTCTGCCCTGATTTTTGTGCTTAGGCTGTTTCTCCTTAAAATCCCCTCTACCTTGCTCTGTCATGTTAGTCTTACTAGAAGTAGAACAAGCCCATACTAGGGAAAAAGGTGCATGGAGCATTTCATTGCTCCAAGTCTAACGGTGAAGACTGGAAAACTGCCTCATTCTTAAAAGGCACCAGGGTGGTAACGCTCCTGAAGAAAACAACTGCAAGTAAAGAGCTTTCTGGGAATACCATGAGGTTCTCACTTCTATCTCACTGTCGCTACACCAAAATGGAGCCTTAAATCGTGTCCGTTCCACGTGGGCTGACAAGGCTTTCTGCAACTTGAGCAAACAACACAAAGAAGATTAAGTGCTCTGAGTTGGAGAACCAGCTCCAGGGTGCAATGATAGCTATCTGTTTTCAACCCTTCAAGGCCTAAGAGGAGGCTTTCCTGGCAGAGCAGACCTCAACATTAGCTGCTCTTGCAGGTTCCTGGTTATATGCTACCAGGGTGGGGATGCAGAGTGCATGTGGCCCTATAGAGCACAGGTAACAGGATGCACCCCTAACAGGCTGCCTTGTCTGAGTGTTATGAGACTGGTGTATACAGATACTGCCTGTAACACGTGACAGTAAAAAGAACATACGAGGCAGAGTAGAGTACTGCGGTTCTAATTTGATTTTTTTCCAGATGCCTGAAGGGTAGAAACCCTTGAAGAATGTCAACAGTTGCCTCAGGTCCTGCTGCCCTGCCACTGCTCCACTCTTAGACCACTGGAGATCCATGTGAAATTATACCTAAAGCAAAGACATACACTTCTAGGGGTGGAGATATTTAGTTCCCTTCTCTAAATGATGCAAAATTCCTCATCTGTCAGAGGGATGTACCTAACTAATTCCTACAGACAGTAAGTATATATGGTGGTCAGACAGTTAGAGAAGGCAAAAATGAAACTAAATAGAATGAGGGAAAGATACAAATTGTGTGCCTTGATGTGGACATTAAATTCAAACAAGAACGCTGGAGCTCATTACATACATGGACCTAGGCTAAGCGCCAAAGGCGATAGATACAAAGACAAACCCATCTCTACTTATAATCAACATCAATATATAAGACGCATCAACATGACTAGTCCAACTATAATACATAGCCTGTTGTATCTGATTCACTTTAATTCTCTGAATATCTAAACTTGTAAGACCCTTCCTTTCCTTGTAGATATGAGGTAACTTGACTCAGTTACTTAGAATCATAGGAACATCAAATATTAAGGCTGAGAAGGTTTAAAGCTCTTCTAGTCTAATTCTATCATTTTGAGATGCAGAATTGTTTGTCTTGTCCAACACACACAGCTAGTTGGTGGCAGGACTGAAAGTGGAACTTGGGTTTCTGTACTCCTAGGGAAGTGTCTATCAGCTTTAGCTATCTTCCTGATGCATTTTTAAATCAAAAGGCATTTTTCTTTTTCTCCTATATGAGGGGGAAGACATTTATTTTGAATTGCTTTACAGGGCTTAGTTGAAATGGAATGTTACATGATACACAGCCAGCTCTTGGGTCTCCTAGGTCAAATAGATCACAGATTTAGGTCACTCACCACTAGAGGGCACTCATATTTTCCTAGTTAATTTAAAGAGGCTTCCAAATAAAGCCTGCAAATGAAGTTTATCAGCATGATGACACTTTCTATTAGTAGTAAAAGGTAAATGGCCATTTCCTCAGAATATACTGGCTCTGGGCATAGGTGTCTAAATGGATATATGCACATATACATATACACACGTTATAATTAATGAATATTTGTTATAATTAACATTATTTTAGATTCATGCCTGATATTTCTTCAAGGAACTTGTATTTATTGCTTTCAAGTGGTAAGCAAATTTTTGAAGTAAAATTTCATTCAGAAGTCAGTCTGCCTCCAGCGCATTCACACAAAACCCAGAGGGCTCTTGCTGAAATCTGCAGGATTCTAAGCAAATCATGCTTATTGTCGGGGACCTTGCATACCTTGGTTTAAAAAGGAGAAGAGGAGAAAGGAGCATCCTGTGTTCTAAAAGGACATAAATACAAGCCACGCAATCTTTTTAACCCTCTAGTTTATTATCCCTGAAGGCCTTATTCTGATCAGGTGAGGAATTCCTGGAGATTTATACTTGGAGCCATGAAAATCCATTTTCTGTATGAGGACTAAGCATTTTCTAGCTATGTTATTTAAATTTTGAAAAGACCTATTCAGTATATTTAAAAGACATTAAATTGATATGTAACAGTTACTATTAACTACTACCATAGCATTGTCCTGCCTGAAAAATACAATTGTAGAAATACAATTCTTAATAAGAATTGCCTTTGTAAAATGGTGAATTGTTTCTGCAAAGAACCTGTACCTCTGGCTGTCAAGTCAGAGTTGCTGATGATTAGCGTTCTGGATTCTAGATTCTGCTGAATCGCTTTTCTGCCCCATGGCACTTACCTGATCAGAACTAGCCTGTGCTTTGCCAAGTACTGTGGAAAACTTGGCTCCCAGCATTGAAAAAGGATACATCTAATTCACTCTGGAAAAGAAAAAAGAGTGTGAGGATGAGAATGAGACACAGGGACACAATGCACTTAATTAGCAGAGTTAGTGGCTTCCTCTGGCTGCAAGCCTGGAAGCAGGTGGGAGAGGGTGCTCAGTACCCAGAAGCGTGAGAACAGAAAAAGGCCCTGAGTTTGAGGCTGTGATTAAAAAAAAAAAGGCTGCACTTTAGAGGAATTTTACAGGCCAGAACAATTCATCTTTAGAACACAGAGGGAATAAATTAGCTCAAGCTTTACAGATAATGGGTAATTTGATAAATGTACAAAAACCTGGCTTCCCTGGTGGTGTAGTGGCTAAGGCTTCAGCACTCTCAACGCTGTGGCCTGGGTTCAATTCCCAGCCAGGGAACACCCCCCGCCCAAAAAAAAACAACCCTTAATATTGTGTATACCCTTTGAATCCATCAATTTTACTTCTAGAAATTTATCCTAAGGAGATAATTAAATAATGGCACAACAATGTATAAGAAGATGTTCAGGGTAATGTTTATAGTAGCAAATTATTGAAAATGGAGGGGAGACTAGTTAAATAAATTAGAGCAGATCTGCATAGGATGATGTAGATATGCAAGAACTGACATGGAATTAAAAAGCAGGTTGTGAAACGGTATGTACAATATTATCCTATGTATATAGATAGATATAGATGGAGTTATATACAGAGATATATAAAGTCTAAAAGGAAATGTACCTAACAGTATGTGTCAATAAGTGATATGCCTGTTGATGGTCTTCTCCCTTCTCCTTAAATGTATTTTTAATTGTTTTTCAAGGAACACAGATATTTATGTCATGAAGAAGTAATAGAGGGAGAAAAAGTAAACAGTTAAGTTAATATTTGAAGGGAGTTGAGGTGTATTAAGTGCGGCACTGACAACCCTGACCCCACTTCCTCAGCAGCAACAGCCCTTATCTTCTGCAAAACTGACTGGGTTGGCTTCTTGTTTTGAAATGTGATGCTGAGATACTTCTTTCAGCTGCATGAGACTGATCTCCAAATTTAAGACTTGGAAACTCTGAAATTGAAAATAGCCCCAGAAAGAATGTTTAAAACTCAGAAACCTAAAAATAAATTTTAGATGACAAGGCATTCTCCATGAGTGGGACAGTTTCTGTTTTCCTGCCCATAGCACTCTTTTCCCTCCTCTTTCTCTTTCTTTTTCTACTACTGCCATCCTAAACGAGGTCCTCCAAGTCCTGTATAATCACCAGGTTTAAATTAAATTCTAATCTGTACTTCTGTGGTTTATGTGGCCATGGACTCACCCTAGAATTACAGCTAGAATTCAGCAACATGCTATTTATGCTCAGTTACTAAATGTAACGATCATTTTAGAAACCTGAGTAATAATAGTGCTGTACCCACTCTTTATTCTCCCAGGTTTAAAACATTGCTATTTTGGGACATCATATTCTTCTTGCTAGGTGTTTCCTTAAAGTGGCTTATCATGACAAGCTCTGAACCACAGACCATCTTGCAATCAATCTCTCCAAAGACAGTGACTGGAGATAAGCAGGAGCTATACTGTCTAATATGGTAACCACCAGTCTTATGTGGTGGTTTAATTAAAATCAAATAAAATTAAAATTTGAATTCCTCATTTACACTAATCACATATCAAGTTGAGGAGCCGCATGTGGCTAGTGCCTGTCGTGTAGGACGGTATAGGCACAGAACATTTCTATGACTGCAGGAAAGTTCTTTTGGATGCTGCTATTCTATGGTGCTCTTGCCAAGTAAAATCAATACAAAAATGGATTTTAAAGCCAGCCTCAATGCTCTCTGACCCCTTCAATCTCTAGAATGGTCTGACCTTTTGCCTTCTGCCAGTTCTGGAGGGTACCAATCCCTTCCTAGCCAGATGCACCACCATGTTGCAGGCCACTAGGCAGCTTCCCAGCTCCAGCATCTGAATTAGGAAATGGCTGACAAGAAGCCTCATGCATTTGGATGGTAGTTCTCAAACTTAGGCATGCATTAAACTACCTGGAAAGCTTGTTAAAACACAGATTGCTGGGCTTCAACCCAGAGTTTCTGATTCAATAGACTAGGGTGGGCCCAGAATTTTATTTCTTACAATTTCCCAGGTGATGCTTATGTTGCTGGCCCAGGACTCACACAGTGAGAACCATTGCACTAAGGCAGTGAAGACAGGCTACGTGATTGTCCCATGGAGTCTGCCAGACTTTACTTCTGGCATTAGGGATTAGACTGTAGATAGAACTTCTTGCATTTTGCTCACAGCAGGCTTTAGTACACTCAATATCACTAACTATGGAGCAGACTCCACTCACCGCTCAGGAAGCAGCAGCCTGGAAACAGTTCCTTCCTAATTATTTTACTTCAAAGCAAAATGAACTAAACAAAACAGCTATGATAAGTCAGTTTGTGCCACTATGGTAGAAGAGTAAAACATCTTCACTGATTCTTTTTGAAAAGACAACTGGATTTCAAACTAACTACAAAGCTAAAGTCATCAATATAGTGTGGTACTGGCAGAAGGATAAACGTGCAGATGATGTGATCAGAGCTGCAAGTCCAGAAATAAACACTTCATTTATGGTCAACTGATTTTTGACAAGGGTGCCAAGACAATTCAGTGGGGGAAAAGAATCATCTTTTCAACAAATGGTGTTGAGACAAAAAAATGAAGTTAGATCCCTACTTCACACCATATACAAAATTAATTACCCAGAATGGATCAAAGACCGATATAGGAGCTAAAATTATAAAATGCTAAGAAGAAAGGGTAGGAGTAAATAAATCTTCATGACCTTAGGTTAGGCAAAGCCTTGTTAGATATGACACCAAAAACAGAAGCAATAACAACAAAAAGATAAACATCATCAAAATAAAACAACTACATGCTTCAAAGGACACCATCAAGAAAGTGAAAAGAAAACCACTAAGTGAGAGGAAGTATTTCTAAATCATATCTTGGTAAGAGATTTGTATTCAGAATATATAAAGAACTCTTACAACTCAAAAATAAAAAGACAATACAATTGAAAAATGGGCAAAGGATCTGGACACATTTCTTCAAAGACGCTATACAGATGGCCAATAAACATATAAAAATATGCTCAATATTGTTATTCATTAGCAAAACAAGTCAAAACCTAACTGACTGGCCTCTATGCCACTTTATACCTCCTAGGGTGGCTATTATAAAGAAGACAGATAATAACAAGTTTTGGGAGTTCCCTGGTGGTGTAGTGGCTTAAGGCTTCGGCATTGGCGCTGTCAGCGCTGCGGCCTGAGTTCGCTTCCCAGCCAGGGAGCTACCCACATACCAAAAAAGCAAATAAATAAATAAATAAATAAATAAATAAATAAATAACAAGTTTTGGTGAGGATGTGGAGACATTAGAACTTTTACACTGCTGATGGGTATTTAAATCATGCAGTCACTTTGGAAAACAGTTTGGCAATTCATAAAAATGTTAAACATGGAGTTACCATATCACCCAGCAATTTTACTCCTTGATGTATACCCAAGAGAATTGAAAACATGATTTCACATAAAAATGTGTACACAGGGGGTTCCCTGGGCTTTGGCGCTCTCAACGCCTCGGCCTGGGTTCGATTCCCAGCCAGGGAAATACCTCCCCCCACCCCCAAAAACGTGTACACGAATGTTCACAGTAACATTGTTTGTAATAGCCAAAAAGTATAAATAATCCAAATTCCCATCAACTAATGAGCAGATAAACAAAATGTGGTATATCCATGACATATTACTTGGCAATAGAAAGAAGTACTGATGCATGCTACAACACTGATGAATCCTGAAAACATGACGCTAAGTAAAAAAGCCAGTGCCCACATATTGTATAATTCTATTGATGTAAAATGTCCAGAACAGGCAGATCTACAGGGACAGAAAGTAGACTAATGATTACCTGGGGCCTGGAGCAGGTGGAGGGGGTAATTGGGAGGGATGCTGATGGGTATGGTGTTTCTTTGGGGATGACGAGACAGTCTAACATTGATTGTGGCGATGGTTGCACAACTCTGTGTGAATACTAAAGACCACCCGCTTTAAGTAGGTGAATTGTATGGTAGGTACAACATTACTTCCATACAGCTGTTTGTTAAACAAAACAACAACAAAAGGATTGCTGGAAAGAAACTCATGTGTTCCTTAAGGGGAGCTGGTTTTGACTCTCAGGGCAGGGGTTTGGCTAGAAAGGATTCTTAAATTAAAAAGGGTCCTGGTATATTAGGAAGGGAAGCAGAAGAAAGAAGAAAAGGGAGTAAATGAGATAGTAAAATCTCTTCATGGAGAGAAAGACTCCAGATGAGCAAGAAGGAGTCTTTACATATTAAAGCTTTATATTCACACATGGTCTTGATGTAGACCTATTTCTGGGAAATTGTCCTGAGGATGAAACAAACCCTTTTTCAGTCATTAGACTTACCACTCGGCTGAAGTACTCATCTAAGACTTCCACAAAGTTATGGATGAATTCATAAATTGCCATCTCATTCTGAAATACAAAAGGAAGGGTGCAACTGGTTTTAGTGTGGCCCATGTGTAACTCAGACCCGGAGCTGTCGGTCGGCAACCAGGTTTTAGAGCATGTGGCTTGGTATACAGATATGTGAGCCAAGGAGCTTCCCACGGGCAAATACTCAGAATTGTTCTATGACTCACTTGTTTAAAAGGAGCTTATTAACAGGAGAAACATTTTTTAGTGTCCACGATGAATCTAGCTGGACTGAAACTGGATCGAACCTGGTGTTTACTACTCTGAGCTCTACTCGGTGACTGCATCACCAACTGGCTGAAGCAATTTGGCAGGTTCTTCCTGCCATCCCTTTGCCATCTGTGAGGACGGGGACACAACCTCAAAGTTTGGTTCACTGATAAAAAACATTCAACTGAGATTTCAAAGTATTTTAGATCTTAAACACCCTTTTGGAGATTCTATGGCCATAGGTGCTGTTGATCTGGGGCTGACATTTCCAAGAAGGTGAACTCAACATCTGAGGAGACGTTAAGCACAGCACAATCATATTTACAGTTTGCCCTGGCTTCTCATATGTCAGCCTGTGCTTAACGCCACAACTGACTGACCTCTACACCTGTCTAAGCTGCCTCCCGTGCCACGCAGAACAGGGGCAGGACAGTGGTACTGCTTAGGGTTGACGAAGGCATTCGTGGTTTTGTGCTGCTCCTCTAATCCCAGAAAAATCCTAGGCGTTTCTCTCCACACAGCTTTTCCTAGCCTTCGTAGACATAAAGGTATTTTAAAGAAGGCAAGTAGGGGAGAAAATGTCAATTGAAGGAGGAATGAGAAGTGAGACTGTCATTCCTAATTTTCCTGCTTTGTCCATAGGCTGTCCTCTTATCTTACCTCAGTGTCGTCAACTCCGACCACAATGAAGAGAGCTGCATACTGCCGGTATATCAGCTTAAAGTCCTTGTATTCGATGAACGAGCACTAGACAAAACACAGTTAGATACTCACTCCTGGGGTTCACGGGGATTTCTTCAAAATGGCACGCATAATGTTGAGGTTTTGATTTGAGTGTTGGTCAACACAACCCTAGAAATCTACAACACTAACACGTTACATACACAGTTGTCGTTGGCCACCCCCTCACAACTTTCAGGACCGCTTGGAAGCACCTCCAGTGGCAGGTGAAGTTCTCTTGGAGGGAGTTCCCTGGTGGTGCAGCGGCTAAGGCTGCGGCCTGGGTTTGATTCCCGGCCGGGGAACTACCCACATACCAAAAAAAAAAAAAAAGACGTTCCCTTGGAAAAATGTGTGAGTGTGCAGAGGGGTTCCCGCCTGCACTCCCTCTTACCCTTCGCTGGGCTCTGTGTAGAACTCAGCAAGCCAAGCTCCTGAATAACCAGCATTTTAGCCTGCCTCCAACGTGAAAATAACGCAACACGATAAAGATTGCATTCTTTTCACTTTCCCTAGGCTCTTTGGAAAGCAATTACAGATTTAGTTTTGTATTATTTCGCAGTCACTGAAGAGCCAAATATATGTAGCATACACAAATGTAAAAAAAAAAAATCTTGGTTTCTTTTTCTTAGGCCCATGAAAAGAATCCATGCAGACTCTTTTATAAATTATTTAAAGATGGCTTTTGTGTGGCAGATGCTAGACAAAACCTCTTATTGTAAATATTGCTTCATATGAATTAGTAACTAGCTTGTCGCCACTGACTTATGGATAAAACAACTCCTGTCCCATTCATCTTCTCGTAAAGCCATTGTACAAAGGGCGATGGGAAGGCAGTGGGTGGGCGGGAACTGGGCAACGGGCGGGAGGTTCCGTGCTGCCTTTCCTTCAGACGTCTGGGCGTGCTCTGCCAAATGTGATTGAGCATCAACTGTATGTAGCTTTCTGCACTAGATACATTGTTGTCCGGCGCCCGGATACACCTGGGAAGGAAGCTGTGAGTTTTGATGATGGAATTTCTTCCAAGGGAAAGCCACTTGACAATATAAAATGGAGGTATTTGAAGCTTTTATTTAACATTAGGATAAAGGTAATAAATACAGGAGCATTCTGTAGCTTCTGGCTCACCTAAGATCCAGTGTGATTTCTGCTCAGTTAGATCTTTCAAGGAAACACATCCTATTTGAAAGAACTGAGGAACATTTTTCAAAGCCTCTCAGGAGTTTCTGACATTAAAAAAAAAAAAAGAAGGTATCAAAGCACCTTTGTGGATAAAACAGAACCTAAGCTGAGGGTGCGTTACCTTGGTACCCAATTATGCCAAAAGCGCTGTGGGTTCCTATTAAAGTCTAAAATAATTTGGAATGCTTCAAAAATATCTAACAGAATATTCATTCCAAAGCATATATTTCAAAGGGTAACTTACCATTGAAAAGAGTTATTTGAAATCGTGGAGTTGAAACTGTAGAAAGACTCAAACAGGAATGCTTCTGGAGAGTGTTTACCTTTACTTAAAGTACGTATGTGGCTATTAACACAGCCCTCTAATAGTTTCTGTTTCCTTTTGACAACTACATAAAGGAGAATGTGCCGTGGCCGGCCAAAGTAGTAATTCAAAGAGGACTCCTGAGATGTTCCGACTGGAAAATCAATTTCGAAGCCAAGGGAAACACAGTTGTAACGAGTTAACTTCTGAGCACTGTTGTAGCTTAATATTTTATGACTTAGCAGTGGTTCCCACAGGCCACTTTACTACGTGTGCAGTGAAATGGAGAGCTGGCAAAATGGGTGATTTAAACACGCTTTCTGATTTTGCCTCAGTTTGTTCAGTGATTTTCAATGGATTCCAAGTTTAGGACCTAGATTAAGTAATTCTCCAATTAAAGGTCTTTGTCAAAATAAACTCAGTGAAAACAATTCCTATTTATTTTTATTTTAATGATTTAATTTAACCTCAATTTTGGCAGAATAAATGGTTGGTTTCATCTGAATGTTTAACTTCCATTTCTCCTGTCTACATAATAAAATAAGAGAGGTTCACATCCAGTTTGTTTTTAAATCACTAGTTCATTATGTGTGTGGTAAATTTACAAAAATGAGAAGCAGAAAAAACTGCACTCCAATGAGAATTATGTTACTATCCTGACACAAAGTGGGTCATGCGTGTTCACCTAACCTTCAACTTTTGGCTTAAAGACAGCCACCTGCTACTTAACAGTTCCAATGTCTGAATTCATAGGGATAAAAAGCGAGGACGTCCATTAGTAGGGGCAAATCTGAGCTGCTACTTCCACAGTGCATTGAGACAAATATGCTGACCTAAGTACGAACCCAGGACTTTTCCTGGTTTTGTCTTTATTTTTCTTAAGGGCATGTAAGGAGAGCCAGGCCCCAGTCTCTATTTTACTTCGTTTGTCATGCTTCCTAATAGCCGTTGAAAGAATGTAGTTCAAAGAAAATGATGGCCCTTGAGACTCAGTAATAACCGAGCTGCCACGGCGGAGTGAATGCAGGGGTAAGAGAGAGAGGCAGACACTTACTTGTTCGCTGGACTGGGACAGACAGCTCTTTATGACTTCTGTCTCTAGAAGGGTTCGCTTATTTATCTCCACATGTTCATAGTACTTGGAAAGTCGGGTCTGCCCTTGTTTATTCACCATGAGGAAAAATTTGATCATTTTTCTTTTCTGGCCAGTATTTTTCCAAATATAGGTCAACAGTTACGGCGAGGGATAGCTGTTATCAGAACCTGAAGGATGAAAGAATAACAGAGAGGCAAGATCAAATTTGTTTTTTGGGGTTTTTTTTGCCTTTTTTTTTTTTTTTTTGTATGTGGGTAGCTCCCTGGCTGGGAATCGAACCCAGGCCGCAGCGCTGACAGTGCCAGCGCCGAAGCCTTAAGCCACTACACCATCAGGGAACTCCCTGTTATCCCCATTTTAAAGACATGCACATTGAAGTGTAGGGATGTGAAGACACCCAAAGTCCCTGGATTATTTTGCGTCAGAAGTCAGATGCGGCTCAGAGGCCGCGCACAGGCACCGGTCCGCGATACCGCCTAACTTGTCCTCATCACTCAGGAGTTCGCGCTAGTGGCTTCATTGCCAATGCAGCTCTTTTGCATCTCATGTTTGTTTCTCTTATACTTAATATGTATTTTGAAATCATCATTGCAAAAGAGTAAAATAGTGACTTATGGCCAGTCCTTCTTTCATCATGAGCATCAGAGCGGCCTCACTGGCTCATCCAACAATATCATATTCACACTTTGAGATATCTGCGAAAATCAGTGCAAAAGACCAAGGTTAATGATAATTCTTAAGTACATTTTTATAATTTGGAATAATTTTATGGAAAAGCTGCGAGAGGTTATGGGACAACCCTTGGACAAAGTTTTATATTATTTTTGGCCTTCCCAGATCATCTCTTATTTCCTAAACCCTATCAGACAGGTGGTTATATCATAACAATTCCCAACATTAAGATAGAAAGAGCCAGGCCCGGTCTGGCAACGCCTGGGGTTGCTGTCTTCATTCAGCGTGTAGAACAGGGCGCTATCTCGCCCAGCCCAGCCCTGGCTGTGACAGCTGCTCTGTGCGGGAGGCCTCTGGTCATTCCTTTTTTCAGGAAGAAAAGCTCAGTAGTGTAACTGGGACTGCACATACACTGTGTAATTCAATCATTTGGTATTATGTGCTGCTTTTATACTTTACAAATTACTGCCAGTAAATTACGGCAGGTAACTAGTAAATTAAGATCACCATTCTTTCTTTTATTCCCTTTCAGCAAAGTTATTTTAAAACCATTTTTTTGTGAAAGTTAGAAATTACGATCCTATACCCTGGATTCCAACTGCCAGGTATAAGAGAAAAATACTGTCTCCAAGGAACTCATGGCCAAACCTTTGCCTTTAAATGGTTGCATTAAGCAGTAAAATGAGATGTAAAAGGATCCCACTACGATGTTACACCAAGGGATCAAATTGGTTTCCACCTTACAAGAACAGCATTCCTTCCCACTGACTTCAAGAGCAAGGATGACAAACAAGGACGTGTTGAATCGATACTCATTAGGACACGAGTCTTGAAAACAGTAGCTGAAGGCACTTACAGATCTGAATGCAAGATTTTCTTATATGCTCATAAATAATTACACAATTTATAAATGTAGAACTACACAGTGGTAATAAAATGGGCATACAAAATTGTAAATGATTTCTATTATAATACAGACAATGCCAACAGGTACAATGTGGAGACTCAGAGACAAGTACATATTTGAGAACGCAAGACGAATGCCTTAGGCACCTATCCTGCTTACTAATCATTAGGGAGGAGGCAGATCAAATAATTATGAAACTGAGGCAGGGCGATGAGAAGGAACATGCTTAGACAAGTGCTGGGAGTGGTCAGGAACAGGTATGAACTTCCAGTGTTTTATAAACTTTGCATTCAGCAACACAGCAGGCTGCAGAAGATGTTTTGATTGCCAGGAGGTTAGGTTCCACACCCGAGAACGTGTGAGAATGTGCTTGAAAAACCAAGGAAGAATAAAGGAAGGAAACTTCATTGGGGAAAGCACTACACAAAGAGGCTAGGATGCCTGAAGGCCAAGGCCATTAGGGAGGTTGGTAGCGTCACAGCAGGACATGAACAAATCGGTGTCCCAGGACCTATGTGATGTAAACTTAACAATGCCCAGAGAGAAGAGAAACTGGAGAGACTGAAGAACATACTGGATCGGGCTCAGTTTACAAATTCCTGACGGTGTACTCCTGGGAGTTAGAACTGGAAGAGTCTTCAGATTGTCATATGCAAAGATGACAAACAGATTTCAGCTTGGGTGCCAGTGTGACTAACTGTCCTTGCTGCTTTGAGCACTGTGTTGGGAAGTATTCTGGATGCAAGATTAGTAATGGCAGTCATGGGTTAGGAAGCAGGGAGTGGCCACATATGCACCTTGTATCTGTCATCCTTGATGAGCACGCCCTTCCTCTGCAGATGCAAAACTGACCGTCTGCGCTCAGAGCGAAGCCTTGAGTTCTGGTCTCCTGACCCCTAATGTAGTGCTGTCTTTAATCTACCACATTGCCTCTGCCTCATTCAGTGTGTCAGTGCCATCAAATGCTCACTTAAGCTTAACAAGCTCAATGTCACATAGCTTTGGGAACAACCAAGTCAGTATTGTCTTTTCTAATGTCACTGCATAAATAATTTGAAAAATACAAAACTATTCACTGCATGAAAACATAAGAGTATGAAGTTTCTAGAAGTGAAAGTGGTATTCAACGATGGGTGACATCTTTCCTAGGTCCAAATGCTTTCTAGGTCCCCCCGAAACACATACATAAACATACTCACTTAATCCACGGTAATTTCAGACAAAAACACTTTCCCCCATAAAAGTAATGGAAGCAAAATTCCCCCAAGTTAAAAAACAAATTTCTACCAAGAAAATGTGTAGTACTCACACAGTATAATCCTGAAAAGCCTAACTGCGGGAGCTGGGCTGTTTGGCTGTACTACGTCCTAACTTTGGGTCCTGGGCAAGGTTTTGGCACTCAGTCTGAGCGCCCTGGGAGTAATCGTACTCACCTTCTGGGTTGTGCAGATTAGAGTTCACTATGTGGAACGTTCCCAAAACAGCATGTGGCACACAGTGAGTGCTGAGTGTGTTGGCCAATGTATTGTCTTTTCCTCCGACAAGTGTTTCCTGCCTATCCCAATTCCCTCTTTCTAACCACGGATAATGTTGGTTATCCTTTCTTTGAATCCATCACCATATCTTAGAAAACCTGTTCTCCTATATAATCATTACTTGATTACATGCTGACACCAGTGATTTTCACCTTATTATGATGGTAATTGTGACCCAGTATCTACGTACAGACATACATATCTGAAACAAAAGTTCACAAAACAATGCTTACCCATACTGTACATATTGCATTCTAGTATTTTTTTGGACATTTCATTTTGTAAAAACTGCAATTGTGAGGGATTACACAGATGTATGGATTTTTCAAAACTCAGCGAAGGTACACTAATATTCATATTTATTATATGTAAATTTTACATAAAAAGAAGCTAATGTTCTACTTACTTTGGTTAATGACATACATGTTGAAGTATTTGGGGGAAGTGTATTGATATCTATAATTTACTTCGAAATGCATGAAAAACTAAGATAAATTAATGGATGGATAGACAGATAGATGGCTAGATATATGATAAAGTAAGTATAATAAAATGTTAATGGCAGAATCTAGGTGGTGCATACACTGAAATCCTTTCAACTTTGCAGTATATTTGAAAATTGTCATAATAAAACATTGACGAAAAATGATAGCTATGGCCCACAGATATTATTAAATTCATAAATTTTATTTTTTAGAACACTTGTAGATTTACAGAGAAAAATTGCAAAGATATTAGAGAGAGTTCCCACATACCCCATACCCAGTTTCCCCTGCTACAAACATTCTACTTTAGTATGGTACATTTCTTACAATTAATGGACCAATATTGATACATTATTATGACTGATGTCTAAGCTTTATTCAGATTTTCTTACTTTTTACCTAATGTCAATTTTTTTTGTTCCAGGATCTCATTTAAGATACATTATATTTAATCTTCATGTCTCCTTAGAATTCTCCTAAGTGTGTTGACGGTTTCTTACCCTTTCCTTGTTTTGATAATATTGATAGTTCTGAAGAATATGGGTCAGGTATTTTATAAAATGTCCCTCTATTGGGATTTGTCTGATGTTTTTCTCATGATTAGAATGGGGTTATGAATTTTAGGAGGAAGACCAAGGAAGTGAAGAATCATTTTCATCACCTCATATCAAGGGCACTTGTTATCAATATGACCTATTATTGTTGATACTGACTTTGGTCACCTCGTTGAGGTAGGTCTGGGCAGGTTTTTCTACTGCAATGTTATTCGCCCTGCTTTCCATAATGTACTCTTCGGAAAGAGGTCAGGACGTGTAGCCCGCGTTTAAGGGGTGTTACGTTCCATCTCCTTGAGGGAGGAGTATCTACTACACAGGGGATTTGTCTGTTCTATACATTTATTTATTTATCTATCAAATCATTTACTTACATCAGTATGAACTCATAGATATTTTATTTTATACTTTGGGTTATAATCCAATATGATTCACTAATTTTTAATTTCAGAATCCACTAAAGAACTGTGACCTAAAGTTCGCAAAAATACTATACTAGAACAGGAACTTGTGAGTATGGTCTACACCTTACTTTAGATCTTTGCACAGGGCCTAGTATATTGTGAGCCTCCAATACATGTTGATTGAACATAATGAAAGCTTTTTTTCTAGCAATAGTTTTCCTTTAAAAAAAAAATCACATAAGTATTCAAACAAAGCAGACTTAAAAAGTACTCCAGTACCCCAACTCCTGCCCAAAGATATAACCAATATTTTTAAGTTTAGTGCATATCCTTCTAGACCAGGCCTGGTCAGACTTTTTCAGGGCAATGGCTACTTCTAATTTTGTCCAAATATCACAGTCCACTAGCTATTTATTTTATTGTTAAGGCAGTCACCTTAACAATACATTGCTTTGATGGTCCACTGGTGGAGATCGATATCTTGCCCAGCCCTGTTCTGGACTTCCCCTATACATTTATGAGTACATGTACATATGCATGCATGTGTAGCAACTTTATTTTTTAAACATAAATGTGATCAATGAACACTAAAGTGTCAAGAAGCTAGTCTAGTATCTATTTTCTTCTGGTACCTTTAAATGATCCTGGTCCACTCACAAAGCCCAGGTTGGATCCTATAAAAGAACACTGAAGAGGTACATTTGGGAAATTATCAGAAGGACCTCCATTTAGCCAATCTAGCTCTGGTTTCTTGAGTCTCTGTCCTCTTGACCCAGTGTCTTGGCTCCCATTCTTTCTCTGGTATCAGTTCTTAATGACTTGCTTTGGATTTCTGCAGTCTTCCAGAAACTTGACCTTTGGTATTTGCCCTCTGGCTGTAACCCCTTTGCTACCCAGTCCTCACAATATCTACTGGGAGTAATATCTACCTTACAGAGTGGTGGCGAAGAGTAAATGAGGTAAATGATGTCATTCTTATAAACCATTTAGCACACTAACTTCTTTCATTGTCTCTCTTTATGCGTATTAACTTAGAAAAGAATACTGATAAGGCTATAAGGCAATCAATATGTGATAAGTATATTTACACACCCACACCCACACACACAGTTAGTGGTCTCTTAAATTGTTACAAATTTTCTACAGTGTAACCTGGAAGAATGCAACAAAAAAATCATGAAAAGGATTGTACTTTTTAACTTAAGCATTTCAGTCCTGGCACTCTATCTTAAGGTAAAATTCAAAATCCATTTACATGAAAATGTTTACAACAATATTATTTATAATAGTGAAAAATGAAACAAGCTCAGATACTTCAAACTGAGAACTAAGTGATAAATGAACACTAATTTAATGTCTTTTAACCATTAAATAATATGCAGACTATCAAAAGAATGGGAAAATGTAGATAAAATAATACTAAGTGACAAAATCAGAACACCAAATTCTATCCTCACATGAATCTCAACTATGTGAAATGAGTATCTAAATAGCTAAAGATTTAAAAGAAACCAGACAAAAATCATGCAAAAACAATAAAAGAAAAAAGAAAAAAAAAGTGAAAGATCAGACAGATGAATCTTGAAAACATCATGCTAAGCGAAAGAAGCCAGTCACAAGGACGAATATTGTATGATTCCACTTACATGGAATGTCCAGAATAGACAAATCTACAGAGATGGAAAGTAGATTCAGGGCTACGAGGGCATGAGGGTTCAAAAGGTGAAGACTAAGAAGGTGTGGGGATCCCGTGATGGTTGCAAAAATACGTGAGTATATAAAAGCCATTGAATTATATACTTCAAATGGGAGAAATGCATGGTCTGCGAACTGTAGCTCCACACAGCTGTTAAAAAGGAAATAGAGCGAGCAGACCATCAGGAAGCGTTCCCAACGGCCAAGCTTGGATGATCTGAACAACAAATAACATAGTACTGGATTATAACCCTTAACAGGAAGACAAGCAACACAATTACAAAATGGACATGGATCTGAAGATACATTTGAACAGAGAGGGTACATGAATGCCAATAAGCACATGTAAAGATGTTTGAGGCTCCTAAGGCATTTTCCTGCTCGAGCCCGCTCCTGCCTCTTTGGAGTGTACTTTCTCTTCAATAAACTATCTCTTTTCACCTCTAAAAAAGAAAAAAAGATGTTTGACATCAGTAATATTTAGGGGAAGGCACATTAAAACCATAAGAAGATACCACCTCACACCTACTCGAATGGCTACGATCCAAAAGGTAGAAAATAACAAGTGTTGGCCAGGATGTGGGGACACTGGAACCTCCATACAGTACTACTTGGATGTAAAGGTTAAATTTCCTTTGGAAAACAATTTGGCAGCTTCTTAAAAATTCAAACATGTATTTACCATATTATCCACAAATTCTACTTCTAAGTATATACCCGAAGAAATGAAAACGTATGTCCATAAAAAGGACTTGTACATGAATGTTCATAGAACCATTACTCACAATAGCCAAAAATGGAAACAACCCAAATGTCCATTAGCTAATGAACAGATAAACAAAATATGGTACAACCACATACAATGGAAAACAATTCAGCAACAAAAGGGAACAAAATACTGCTACCTGCTACAAAAATAGATGAATCGGGAGTTCCCTGATGGTGTAGTGGCTTAAGGCTTCGGTGTTGGCTCTGTCAGCGCTGTGGCCTGGGTTCGATTCCCAGCCAGGGAGCTACCCACATACCAAAAAACAAAAAAAACAAAAAAACAAACAAAAAAAAGGAAACGTTAAAAAAAAAAAAATAGATGAATCTTGAAAATATTATGTTAAGTGAAAGAAGCCAGATGCAAAATACTACTTACTGTGTAATTCCATTAATATGAAATATCCAGAAAAGGCAAATGTATAGGTAGAAAGTATATTAGTGGTTATCTAAGGCCAGGAGAGGGAAGGATGGGGTGAAATTGGGATGGGGTTTCTTCTGGGGATGCAAAAATCTTCTAATATTGGATTGTAGTAATTGTATTTGCACAATTTTGTAGATTTACTAAAAATCAATGCACTTGTACTTTGTACAAAGTTTAGAACTACCATGAAATAATAAGCAGCAAAGGAAGGAATTCTACCAAAATGCATTTTGCTTAAATCTAGATGGTAGGATTAGTGGTAATTTTAATTCTTTATCCGTACTTCATTTCCCAAGTTTTAAAAGGTGTGTTACTTTTTGTGTCTCCCACACAAAAAAAGTTTGTTTAAAAAATATTGAGCTGCATTATATAATTTTAGAAAATTATCCAAATGAAAATAAATGTTTACTCTGAAGAATGAATCTATTCTTCCATTTATTGTGGCATTCTAATTGCCATTTTTCTTTAAAATATGTTTTGCAAAATGCATGTGCTGCGAGCAGCCAGTGAGGAGGGTCTAAACACAGGAGCTGTGGAAATGACAACCGCTAGGTTCTGTCTGCCACACTGTATCAATTCATTCCACAGGCTTCAAAGTAATTTAGCTGTTTCTGAACTTCTCCATACTTACATGGGGGGAAATAATACTGATCAGTAGCAGGTTTTAATCTATTTTGGAGCACTTCCCTCAGAGTTTATAGTAATATGTTACATATTCTTTTTTTATATGCTAAAACAGTTTTTTGTTTCTTTGCTTCAGAATTGACTGGAATTCTACGACGATTCAGTTTTCTCATCTGTCAAATGGGAATAATGGCAGCTGCCTCACAGACATCCTGTGAGGACAAAAGGCGATAAAGGAAACGTAAAGCACTCAGGAGGGTCCCCCTTCCTCCTTCTCATCCTCTCCCCAGTGTAAGCCCCCATTCTTCCTAACAGGTTCTTTCTGCTGCAGTCCTAAGACTACTGAAATAGACTCAAAGAAACCGGCCACCCATTCTGCCTTTCTTTCCATCCATTCTCCTCCTCCTGGCCCCCTATTTCACTCTTAATCTTTGCTTTATGATTCAGAATACATTTTCAGTAGCTTCAACTGAGTCTTTTACTTTCTGTTAAATCCCCTGGGTCACTGAAGAAATATTTCAACATTTGATTAATTTGGCATTAAACACAATTTATATGTATACTGCTGTTTTTAACTCAAATAGTTTTAAAACAGCTAACACATTTTAAAATGTTAAATCCAATCAAATTTAGGATTTGTAGAATCCTGAAGCTATCAGTTCTGCAGAAAAATTAGAACACTTTGACAGCACTGGTCTACCATTTTTTGTACAGAGTCAAGGACAATATTATAGATTTTCAAATCAAACAAAAGTGATCTAGAATTAAAATGTGAGTTGCAGATGGCTCCTAACAGTATATTTGAAAAATTTCTAAAGCTTCATATTACTCTCAGATCTCGGTCTAAAGACACTTTGGTAAACTGATCAAAAGTCTCATCATATTCTGGTCCAAAACACATATAAGTTCAAATAAGTATGTTTATTTGTAACTTTAAATCATATATAAAGTAGAGATAAGCAGGAAGTTTTACTGGAAAGGGTAGATACTGTATTTTTGGAGACGTTCAAGTATTAGATTTTCTTTATATATATATAATTTTTTTTTTTTTTTTAATTTGTGCACGGAGGTGGGGGTGCAGTATGTGGGTAGCTCCCTGGCCGGGACTCGAACCCAGGCCGCAGCACTGACAGCGCCAGCGCCAAAGCCCCAGGCCACTACACCATCAGGGAACTCCCTAGATTTTCTATCTTAAACTGGGGGGATGGTGAATGGAAAAATTTTAAGGTCTTTATAGCAATATGATTACGGAAGGGGGAAGAAAAGTCCTATTTCAAAAACGGAGGATGAGGATTTTATATACTATAAAGAGACCATTACATTGTCTGTTTGAAAGTACTTGTTTTATTTTTATTTTATTTTTATATGTGTGTGGAGTGGGGGACAGAGGGATTGCCAGAGAGGTACTGCCTCTCAGATCGGTGGTGTTGGGAGGTGTGCACAGTTCACACACACAAACTGTTGGTGGTGGAGTTCACTGGAGCCTGTTGCTGCTGATACCTTACTTTCTACTCTTCTGAGGGTAGAAAAGCTGTTCTTTGGGCAAGTAACTGGACTCAACCTTTCTATTATTACACACAATGGAGATAATGATATGTACCATTCAAAATCAAAGTTAAATTTTTTCCTCTAAAATTAACTTTCTCTTATTTGGTTTTAGCGTCAAGGGTAATTTACTTTGAAATTTAAAATAGGAAACTAAATTTTTACTTTGACTCAACATGGGCATGCGTTAGAAATATGAAGAAATAACCCTATGTGGGCAATCTTACTCTAAATTGTTTGGTTAAAATTAGCCACATAAACTAAATATTTGTGCTTAATGACTTAAAGTCTTCATTGAATTTTTTTTTTTTTTTTTTTTTTTGCTTTTTGGTATGTGGGTAGCTCCCTGGCTGGGAATCGAACCCAGGCCGCAGTGCTGACAGCGCCAGCGCCGAAGCCTTAAGCCACTACACCATCAGGGAACTCCCTTCATTGAATTTTTGGATTAAAAAGACTTCCAATGCCTTAATTTTAGTAAAAAAGCAGCAGGGACCAGAGATGTAGGGACCCCTGGTTGGGATTCTCCAAGGATTTGCTATTGTGTGTTACAATGTGTCCATGAGGAGAACTCCAGAAAAGAGTTAGGGTTTCTATGTATTCCCACTCTTTCTGGTTGGTTCCCTGAGGGGGATCGAGCCCGGGCTGCAGCGGTGAGAGCCAAAGCCCAGCCACCACCCCACCGGGGAGCCCTCCTGTATTCCGGTTCTTATACATCAGCGAATCAAGTTTCCCACTTCAATTGGAAATGTAGGTCAAGCCAGATGTTCTGGATTCTGATAAACTTCTGTATTTCCTAACTTAAAGGCAGATTGTGTTCATTCTTGTTGGACATCCGATTTTCCACAGAGACAGTGAAAAGACACACAAAGAGATTTTTCTTACACATTTTTCCCTCTCCTGAAGAGTAGTGATCTAGTAGCATTGTATTAGCATTCAAATGACAGGCACGTTAAATGCTCATACAGAGTCTCGTACAATGTCAGTAGATTTTAAATTCAAATCACATCAAAGGAATTTAGAATAAAATTTATTTGCTGGTGGCTCCTAGAGTTTTATATTAAACAAAGAAGAAACAAACAAAACTTCACTGAGTGCACAGGAATCTCACTTTACACAAAATATATCTCTGAGAAGCTGACTGTATGAGGGCTGGGAAAAAATCCAGCCATAAATGCCTATGTTTTATATGACATGGCTGAATACTTTCTGGACAGCCCTCCTAAGTGGAATTTAAGTGAAATGCTGAAATTATGGAAAACGTTTCTATAAAATAATAACTCCATAATTTATCTGCAATTAATTTGTTTCAACAAAAAGTCTTCTGAACACATTACCTGGGGGGGGAAAATTAGTTAGCATGTGGTTTTTTTTCTCCTAAAAACTTGTAAGAAATAATACTATGAAATACAGCTATGTATTAAAGGTATTATTTAAGATATTCCTAATTAAAGTGTGTCCTGAATTAAAATCAAGCACTATTAAAAGCTACATTAATTATTTTTGGAGCCTAAATATATCACTTAGAAAATGATGGCTCTGATAACAAATTCCTTTTGCAGATCATCACTCTAAAATAAGCACTGAAACATAAAAATTACTGTATTAAACCTCAATTTGGGGATCAGTTTACTTCCCCACGAGGATTTATCTTTTTTGTTAGTGACATGGCCCCAACTAACTCTAATTCTAATGAGTTATTAATGCCCCGATGTTTGATGGTGCTTGTGAAAGGCTGCTATAACCTGAAAGGAATTATTTACTCTTCGTAATATGACACGTGAAAATGACCCAACAAACCAATTCATGAAGAGAGACGGTACCAGCAGAAACCACACGGTCCTTACTGAACAGCCAGGGGCTGATCTGAACACTTTGCCTACATTGATTTAATCCTCATAAGAAGCTCGAAAAGTTAGAGACTGTTTTTATCTCAGCTTTACAGATGTGAAAACCTGCTCACTTGCCAAAAGTCACTCAGTAAAACGGGGGAGGAAGGAGCAGATTCCTGCTGGGCCTGGCTCCAGCCCTGTGCTGTCACCCCCTGCCCCTTTTCTCCAGGTCTGCCTCAAGACCCCAGGAATGCAACGATGGCTGTAGTAACGACACACAATTTCATTCCCACTCACCTTGCTCTATCCTCTAATGAAAGGATTTACTGGCTAATATGGATATTTTGGCAGTTTCAATCTTGACCCTAGAACATATCGCCAAACGCACAATTCACTATTATTTACTTTTAGCTGATTCCAACACAGATCCTAAAATGCCTCAGAAGTGGCTCAGTCAGATAATGTGAACATTTAGGACAGTAAGGCTCATACTACTGTATTTATCACAGTGTGTTGAACATTTGTGATTAGACCTAAACTTCCAAAACTCTTGTCTTATTTGCTCTCTTAGTTGTTAATCTCTTTTTCTACTTTCAATAAATAAAACATACCGGCCAATGTTGTCCAAGGCAAGTCTGCAGACCCGTATCTGAATTTAGTATCATTCTCGTTCAGATCAAATGTCAGGGTAAATGCAGAGCCTTACAGGTGGTGTGCTTGGCTGCCCTTTGCCCAGCAGCCCTTTTTTGCTTTTCTCAATTTCACAGTAAAGTATAGCCACATGTTACAGATGCTGCTGAATTTGTAAATGGGAGATTAAAGTTGTCAGACAAGAGCCTGTCCAACTGTTGCCCAGAGGATATTCATACTTAAATTTACACTCATTTATATCTTATCGTCATTAATAGCAAAAATGTCACAATTACTTCAGTGATCAAATAAAAAATATTTCAATAGCAGGACTATCATAAATAACTTTAGGTTAAATACCAGGCGATTTAAACTTTAAAATGTATGTACCGAGGCAAGGGAGTGGTGAAGCAGCTGAATACTTTTGGGATCTCCTAGGATCCGTTCTTGCAAATGGTGAGGGCAGCTAGGACAGAGAAAAAAAATTCTATAGGCAACACCTTTACCAAAAACTACGTTAAAAAAACACTGCCAGGAACTCTAGAATGCTAGTAGTAGAATCAAATCACCCTTAGCAACAAGACAGGGGTGATCACAGTTGTGCTAGCAGAAATGAAGGTTCAAAAAAGTGAAATTGTAGGGGTCAAAACAGCCATGGACCTCAGAAATCACCAACTCATCATTCCACTGAAAGGAAGCGCCCCTGTGGACATGAGAATCCCATGAGTGAATCTAAGAAGCACAGTGGTAACTGAGAGGAGGCTTGGCAGGGTGTCTTTTGCTAGGGAGTGCAAGGAAAGGTCCCATTCCAGACTCAAAGGCCTGGAAGTACCCAGTGGAACCTCTTTTATAGAAGAACAGGCCTCAGGTGAGGGAGAAACTGTTGAGGGTAGAACACAATACATGCGTTAAAAGACAGCTAGCTAGCAGTCAGGGCTGAGAATAGCTAGATCGAGGTGATCAAGTTTAGTACATTCCTAAACAGAGACAACTAGACATTATGTGTTGCCTGGTGTGATACAATAGAAAGTATACTGCATCCCCAGAGGAGCAGTATTTTTGCCAAAAGAACTTAAAACCCGAATCAAACTTTGCCTCTGTATCTAATTTCTAGTTTATAGAAAATATGGAGGGGAAAGGAGTATGCTAAATAATGCCAGAAAATGCAATCAGCCAATGTGGTAAATTCTACAAGATAAATCATCTTGTCTCTTCGACAAATAAATGGCATGTTGATCAACAAATAAGTGGGGAATGAGAGGAAGGCAAATAAAAAAGAACTAAAGACATTTCAGCTAAAGTAAATATGTGGCTTTTGTTTGGATCCTGATTTGAAATCAACTCTTAAAAAATACATTTTTGAGGGAGTTCCCTGATGGTGTAGTTAGTGGCTTAAGGCTTCAGCGCTGGCGCTGTCGGCGCTGCGGCCTGGGTTCGATCCCCAGTCAGGGAGCTACCCATATACCAAAAAAAAAAAAAACAAAAAACAAAAACATTTTTGAGATAATGAGAAGAAATTGAATATGGACTGGGCATCAGACTGTATAAAGGAATTAACCATTAATTTTGTAGGTGTGATAATGGTACTTTGGAGCATACACACACACACACACACACACACACACTCCTAATATGTTAAAGATACTTAGAGAAGCATGTACCAATATAATAATATGATGTCTGGGATTTACAACATTCCTGGGGCCTGTTGCGGGAGAACGAGGGAGGCCACAAATTCTGTTTTAAGGTATCTTTGAGCTTGGGAAATAGACCCTAGGAGCAAAGTTCACCTTGCTGAGTTGAAAAATGTATGGACAAGAAGTTATCATTGAAATTAAATGGCAGCAGACCTGTCCAAGGAATATTATGGGAATCGGATGCTTTTATGAATCTTATGATAGATGACTGTGTGGTGATGGCAGCTAGTGGGCCACAGAACAGTGCAGGAATGGTGGTAATACGAAGAAATAGTATTATATCATCATGTTAGAAGGTTTGGAGTAAGTATAAACAAAGGCTGTGTTCACCAGAGAAATCAATTGCTTCCACATGTCCCCTCTCCAAAGGGCCTGTTTTACTATGATGTAAAACATTTTCATATCAAAGTTGTTAAACACACTTTTAGTCCAAAAAAAAAAAAATCCTCACAGAAAAAAGTGGAAGGGATGAAATAAGAATGGCAAAATCTTGATAACTGTTGACTATCGTTAATAGTCATTAGACTATTTTTGTTTTTGTATGACTGAAAATTTTCAAAATAAAAAGTTTTTGAAGTCTGTGTAGAACACAATTTAAAATAACTGATCATTATATATTAAAATCTGTAAAACAAAAGGAGCAAAGGGCAATAGGGGTTATTTTAAAATGCTCTAAAAAAATTCTTTGATCTTTTTGGGTAGGATAATTGTCATGTATTTTAGGTTAGCCTATTAAGACAAAGAAAACTAAAGGTTACCATAGTTTAAAAATACGTTATAAAGTAAAGTTTTTTTTGGTGAATTTTTGCCAAATTTAAAACATTCTCCAAAGAAAACACTGTCTGTAGCACAGATTTCCGAGGTAAGGTGATTGTGTCTGGTGTCATTCTTTTAAACATTCTCCCCTGCTGCTCCAACAGAAGACAAACCACATTTCCAAGATTGTTAAATTATTACCTAGGAAAGCTCTGGCAACTTCCCAGTCAGTCACATTTTCCAGTCATTTGGTTCTTGTGTTTATAGACCTCATTTGTTCTCTTTTAGCCAGTGTCTAGGAGGGACTCAGCTCCAGGCCATTCTTTGTTTTATTTCCTTCAATTTTGACATCTCCATGAGTTAGCTATTATACAATATTATCACAGCATACTGCTTTCTGACTAACATTACCCCTGAGACAATTCAGGAATGAACTTGGACTAGAATTTTATATAGCATGCTGCGTTTCCTAAAGGTTTTGGTGCCTATTTGTCTATAATCTGTGAAGATCCTTTTCCTTTTCTTTACCACACAATATATTATTTGAATAGTTCAAGTGCCCTTCAGTTTTCTTAGCCACAGGCAACTACTGTAATGAGAAGTAGATATCTGATCTTATTTGGCAGGTCAAACCGTGGTGCTGCTCAAAGCTGCCTCCTCCCTTTCTGTTCCATCTGCATTATACAGTTTGCTTCTTTGGTTTTTGAACATATGCCAACTCTTCTTAAAGATCTTCCTCTGGGTTCTAATATTCATTTGTTTTTTATATTTATAACTGTAAACACTATGTCATTTCCCCAAGTGACTGAATCACCTCAAAAGTGCAAATGATAGGATCACTGCATAAGATTTGTAAATGTCTAATCTCTATGTTGTACACCTGAAACTAATATAACATTGTATGTCAATTATAATTAAAAAATAAATGTAAAAAAGATAAAAAAGATCAGAAATGAAAAAGTACATTTAACTTGGGAACCAGAAACAGCAATATTGAGCCCATGGATAGGATAGTAGGGGGCAGAATAGTGAAGGGAGACTTTATTTTTTATTTCCAAATATACACATACACTCACTGATCTAAGAGTGGGAATCACTTCTTATTCTACTCAGGAACTGTGGAAGTGATTCAGAACTCCTTATCTCAGCTTTCTCTCCTTCTCATGGAGATAATACTTGATAAAACTTTTTCAGATGATGCAAAAAGATGACTTGATTAGTGTTTGTGAACCATTTTGAGCTCTTTGTTGGAAGGATAGCAAGTACATAGGGAGGTATAAAACTGGATGTTCAGGTAAGTAATTATAGGGCACCATATAGTTCTCAAACACAGAGTCAGAACTTTTTGTACATCAGGTATTATAATAATTGAGAAGAAGGCACCTGGGTGTTAACTATTCTGAACTTATTTAAAAGCCTGGAATTCCTAAAATTCCTTTGCTGACATAATTTATATACATGATATATGACAAGTCCCTTTCTGATCAGATATAATAAGCACACAGGCATCGAAGTTTGGATAATGGGAAAGAAAAAGCACTCTAAAATTCCAAGATATAAATAGGCCTTGTGAAGATCATCAGTAGTATATTGAAACTGAATCAATGGGAGTGGAGGAGGGATGAAAAGACTGACGAAAAGACAGAACAAATGGGACGTTTCAAAGATGAGATTGAAGAGAGAAAACGATTCAGCCACAGTAGAGGGAGGAAGTTCCAGTTAGGTAAGTTGTAAATGATAACATGGCCTTTGGAAGCTCATTACTTACAGAAGACAAGGTTCTAGGGCTCACTGCAGAATGTCCTCAGGAGTCATGGACACAGAGCACAACATCAACAGTGTAAAAAATATTCTCTCACCTGAAACTAATATAATATTGTATATCAATGGTAGTTGAAAAATAAATTTTTAAAAATTAAAATTCTCTCAATAGAATAGAAAATCTTGGTGTCCTTTACTTTTAATAGTCAGGGTAGTTTTGGTTATTGAATCTTAAGTGATTAGTCTAGTCTAAATTTAAGGTATTCATCAAACATTTATTGGGGATTTCACTGTCCCAGACACTGGAGCTACAGCTGTGTACAAGAGGGGCATGGATCCTGCCCCTCTAGAACACAATCATGCAGATAAATGACTATAATCTGGGAAGAACATGGCCAAGGGTTACACTGACATTATTAATAAAACCATGGTTAAAGTGAATGCACACATGTTCAAATGGAATTCTTCAAAGAGGGAGGACACTTGAAATTTTAGGAGAAACCCTTTGAAGACTTGGATAAATACTGAGGAAGCCAGAGTAGTTGGTGCTAAGTAATTTGCTTAAAATTAGACTGGAAATCCTGTGAGGGCAGAGATTATATTTGCTTGGTTCACAGTGGATTATCAGAGACTAGCAGAGTATCTGAAAAATAGCAGCCAATCAAGAAATTAAAAAAAAAATAAATGAGTGCAAAGATTTGCAGTACCTGTTATGTGCAGGTCTTGCTTTCACAGTGATTAGGATGAGTGTCACTCACCAGTATGTAGACAATCTAAATACAATGTAAAAGTAATAGGAGATAAGCATGAGATAGTATTACAATGGAGTCTCCAAACAATTCAGGGGTTTGGAAAGCTTCTTGAAGGAACTAACAATTGAGCTGAGTTCTGAAGGAAGAAGGTAAGGAAAGGCAATGGGATACAGCATGTTTTCAATTCCCATGGAATGACACATCATTACACATCTGCGGAACCAGAAACAGTGCAGTTTGGCTGGAGTGAAGAATGGGGTGCCATGATGGTGTGATGGTAGATTAGGCAAAGGGGAGCACCTAAAATTTGGACTTTATTCTAAATCTGGTGATCACTAAAATATTTTTAAGTAGGAAATGACATGATTAGATTTGTCTCTGAAGATCACTCTGGCATCAGTGGTAGTGAGAGGTGGGGGAAGGCTTAGACTAAGACATGAAGATAATGAAATAGATATGAAAGATGTTACTGTGAAAGAGACTGGATGTGGGAGCTGAGTGAAACACAGGTACTAGAATGACTGCCAGCCCTCAGGTTTGGATGCAGTGCACTATAATTAAGTGGGACTACAATGAGACAGACAATAGAAGAGAAGCAGTCTTTTTTTTTTTTTTTTTTTTTTTTTTTGATATTTTGAAGGTGAATGGGAGGAAAAAAAGGATTACAGAACCAGTCTTTACTTGAGCTTTAGGTACCAGTGGGAGGTCAACCACATCCTCTCATAAATGTTTCTTCTTCTTTTTTATTTATTTATTTATTTTTAATTCATTTTTATTGTTAGACTTATTGGGGTGACATCTGTTAGCAAGGATTACATAGATTTCAGGCATACAATTGTACAGTGCATTGTCAACTTGATGTATAATAAATTCACCACCTTTCTTTTTTTTTAAAATGTGGGTAGTTCCCTGGCTGGGAATCGAACCCAGGCTGCAGCGTTAACAGCGCAGAAGCCCAGCCACTACACCACCAGGGAACTCCCAAATGTTTCCTCTTGTATATAGGTCTTGAAGTAGCATGGAATTTCTGAACTTTTATGTGCTATGTGACCTTAAAAGGGAACAAGACTGAACATACAAACGGCAGGTTCGTATGTTGGTCCCTATAAAATGGAGAAATAATACTTTAATAATGTGGAGAAATAGTTCTTAATATTATGGAAAATAGTTCTTAATAACACGGTGACCTAAGACCTCATTTCATATATAAATAAAACAGGGCAGCATGGGCAACAAGTCCAATCTATTTTCCATTAAACTGTAACAGCAAAGCAGATAGCGTAAGATGTACTACTTTATCTTTTTGAAATTACACTGAGTGGTTGTAGGTATTCTGTACAGAAAATTTTATTTGTAGTAGAGAAAAAATTTTTTAAATGTAATCCACTTTATTATTCATTTATTTATTTTTGTGAAAGTATAGGATAGTTAAGGTTTATTAGTGAATCAAGTACACTCCGAGACATGAAGCCGGCTGACCCGAGAGGGAAGCAGCTGTAATCCATTTTATATTCAATTTTCCGGCACAGCTGTAATTACTAAACCTCTTTTCCTTATTATGTTGTTAAATATTATTTTTGTCCTAGTTTTCAATCAAATGGTTATTAGCTATGTTAACGTTTAAAAACTTACTAGTTCATTAAGGATGCTTCCTGGCAACTTAAGCACATACTAGATTAACCTGGTCTTTTATGTATTCTATTTCATTCAAACAACATCTAAGGACTCAAGAGACATCTTTAGCCATTCATCTAGGATTCTAAGTTGTATTCACGGTGCTTGCATTTATTTCTATCAAAAGATCCTGGCATAACAATACTCAAAAGCTATTCACTTTTAAAATCTCAAATTGTTAGTCTAATCAGTCTCCTTCCAAGTTATCTTTCTCCTTCCACCCACCATCAAAAGATCTTCTTCATTACCTGCCCTCTTCTCAAGAAAAGAAAACAACCAATCGCTCCTGCTCTCCTCCCAAACCCCCAAGACACAGCTCAACCCAGAATAAGAAAGAAGAGGGGAGGCAGAGTGGAACAAGTTGCGATGGGCGACGGGGAACATAGAACTGGGACCGAAGCCCGGGCTCGAAACGAAGAGGGCAATCATTCACCACGTTCGGGAGGATCTAGGCTATTTGCCAAAAAAGAACGTCCCTAACGTCCCGGAAATTGATGCTAAGAACCAGAGAAAGAGCGAGTGACAGGCAGAGGAGGAGGCTCGACCCTCTGGGACAGCCTTAAACACGCGAGGAATGCAAAAGAAACGCCAGGAATCCGGGACTGGCTGTGGCCGGCCACAAAGATCAGCCGGGTTAAAACACAGCTCCAAAGACAGGCACATCGCTGGGAGCCTTGGGTGGTGGGGAACGGCGCCTGGGGACTGACTGAGAGAGGGAAATTGATTATTGAGAAGCCAGAGACCGACTCGCTTCCAAAAGTCGGAGTCAGCGGCCCAGGATCCGCGATCAACCTTCCCTCCCGAGCCTGGGGGCGGGGCCGGACGGAGATCCTTCCCCGCCTCCAACGGCAACCTTGAGGGCGTCCTCAGTGCGCCTGCGTAGGGTTAGGCCGGACTCTATTTGGCTGCTAGGCGTGCGGCAGCAGCGGCGTTTTTACCCGGCATGCTGCGCGGGAGCGACGGCCGTACGTCTATCCCCTTCCCAACACTGCCCTCTCCCCACACCATCCCGCCGCGGCCCCCCCTTTCCCTAAACTGAGTGAGTGAGACAGGCAGATGGAGGAGGGACTGTAATGGCGGCGGCCGGCAGCTCCCTGCTCTGACCCACGGCAGGCATACAGCAACCACCCCCTCCCCGCCCCACTCCCAGTCGGCGTCCGCCCCGCCGCCAGCGCGGGGCCACCCTCCCCGGACCTTCCCTCAGCCGTCGGCGTCTCGCCCTGCGCCCCGGCCGGGGCCCCACACACAATGGACGAGCTCGCTGGAGGCGGTGGTGGCGGCCCGGGGATGGCAGCCCCTCCAAGGCAGCAGCAGGGACCGGGGGGGAACATGAGTCTTTCTCCAGGGGGGAATGGAGCGGCGGGCGTCGGGAGTCCTCCGGCCTCCGAGGGAGCGGGTCCCGCGGCAGGCCCCGAGCTGTCCCGGCCGCAGCAGTACACTATCCCAGGGATCCTGCACTACATCCAGCACGAGTGGGCTCGGTTCGAGATGGAGCGGGCGCACTGGGAGGTGGAGCGGGCCGAACTGCAGGTACCTCGCTGGGGTCGGTGTGCGGGACGACTGCGGCCGCGGGGTTCCCGGTGGGGGGTGGGGCCGGGATTCCCCTCAGTCGGAAACCACTGCCTTGGCAAGACAAGAGGGACCTACCTGTGCGGCTCCGGGGGCTTTGATCCAGGCCACAGGTCTTCCGCGAGTCCGCTTCCCCTCTTCCCGCAAAAGCTTATTCCCCAACCCTCACTAGCTGTGCGGTGCGGGCTTCCTTGGGGCAGCCATTTTGGCTTTTAGTATGGCGTCTGCGGGGGCTCCTCCGGAGGCGGCCTGCCCAGGCCTCCGGGGCTTGGGGCTGAGCTCCTCTCTGGGAGAGTCCGGCGTGGGGGCTGCTGGTCATTGAACTTGCTCTTGTTTGTTCCTCTTGAGATGGAGATCCCAGGGAGAGGGACTGGGCTGGGCATTTTACCACCTTTTTCCGGATCACCCCTCTTTTCGATTTGGCACTTCTGGCCCCCTCCCCTGGAGTTGGTACGCACTTGCCCCTTGACAGCCACGCTTCTTTCCAAGGCTGCTACCGAGCACAGTGGCTTGTCGCTGATCTGGGAAGTTTTCATTTCCTATCGTCAACTTTAAGTACCTTCTTACCTGGGATTGCTGTCTTACTCACTTAGATTCCCTAACTTACTTTAGTGACTGACTCATCAAGCTTTCTCTATACAGGCATACCTCGGAGATACTGCGGTTTGGTTCCAGACCACCGCATTAAAGCCAGCCGCAATCTTTTTGCTGGTGGAAGGTCTTGCCTTCAGTTCGTAAACAAAACCAAACAAAAAACACGCAGCGTCCATGAAGCGCAATAAAAAAAAAACACGAAGCGCAATAAAACGAGGTATGCCTGTACCAAAATTTTCTTTTTAGAATATCTTTCACCAGGCTTCTCTTTCCTCTGTCCCCTTATTTACCCTTAAAAAGCCAAACCAGGCTCTCTGTGTTGTCTTTGTGAAACGTCTGAGAGATTTAATATTAGCTGGAAGTAATACATTTGTTTCCCGTTACTAAAAGGGGAAGCAAAGTTAAATATCCTCAGGACCTTTCATAATTAAGCCTGACTCGATCTTGTTATAGTGAAACTTTGATGGGCTGGTTTACCTAACTTTGGAAGATACTAGTAGTTTAAGGGCTCATGTGTTGGATTTCAGAATCGCTGTATCTTTTTTAAAGGATTGTTCAACTTTTGGGGGTATTTGTGTTTATTTTAAAATCCTATCCAGGTCACATTTAGGCTTAGAAGAAAAAAAAAGCATCTAAGTCGTGTTGCACCTGTTTTTCAGACTGATGTATATTTAGAATGGAAGCAGTATTGATAGCTAACATATATGTCATTTATGCCTGTGGTAAATAGGGAAATGTGTTTAAAGAAAGAATATTGGATTAATTCAGTTTAAGAAAACATACATATTTCTTTAGTTCGATTTTAAACTAGTAAAGTTTTATTTGACTCTAAAATAGGTTTAAAAAACCTAAAAAGTAAGAATAGTTACATATTTTAACATTTTATCAAGTCTAGAAAAATTAATTATAAATTAAATTAACACCTGTTAAATCAGTGTTTTAGAATTGTGCTTTGATATGCTACTGGGCTTTTAAAAACATAACTTTCAAAAAGCTTAAGTCTGAGTTGTCTGTTACTCTTTTAATTTGTGTATAGTCTGCATTTAACATAGTTGGGATTTATAGAGTTCTGTTGATACACAACTTTATACTCTACCATGTTACAAACTTAATATTCTGTGTGAGCGAAGATAGTGAGGCATTTATTGTTAAAAATTGCATTTACAAATGCATTGAGGCTTGGGCTAAGTAATACTTCACCAGTCCCTGATATAGTGACCTTTGGACTGTTGTACGAAGGCTTAGATTATACCACTTTTCGAGTTAGCAGTTGCATTAGTTATTCACAAGCTTCAGTAATGTAAGTAGCTGAGGAAATGTCTTTTGTCTAAATTAGTGAAGTGTATACATTAATGTCTATATTGTCTGCCCTAGCTCTTGCTTCTGGTCTATCTTTCCTTGACAGTAACAGAAAAATGTTTTAAGGAAGATTCCTTTAACTTGCTTGCTTTCAATTGATCTACTATGTAGCCATTCTCAGCTGTTGGTTGGTTGGTTTGCTAATTTTGAAGAAATTCTACAGTATTTTTAAACTCTTAATTTGTTTTAGGATATTCATTATTTCATACTGATCGTTTTGGAATAAAATGTACATGACTATGTTTTTGTTTTATAAATTTAAAATGTCTTACTGTGTTACTTAGTTATTAGGGTTTCAGGTTTGCTTCTGGAATACTGAATTTACTTTAGGTGGTGTTCAGTCTTTAGTAAGATTGCTTGTGCACATTTAAAAATGTGTGTGTTGAATAAAAATTTATTGGGAGGGTTTAAGTGAAGCATCAATAGATTTATTTAAACTGTAAACTTTTTTAAAGAAAGGTAGATAAGGCAGCTTACATATTGTATACAGCCTTGGGTACACTGGTCATCTACACATATATTAAAGTGTTCAATATTGAAGCTATTTAATAATTGGAATATGAAGAGGCTAAGGTAAACCAATTTTGATGTAAAATTCCAATCTGGAATCATGGCTTTGGAAAGAACTTTAAATTGGAACTTTGCAATATTGTTCTTTCTGTAATAGGAAATTGGAGTAAAGGTCTTAGAAACTTCAGACTAAGTCAAAGGATCATGTCTTAAAGCTCTTTTTATCTTTGTGACAGTTCCTTACCTTGGACTGAGGTAAAGCTTTGTTAGTAAGGCTCTAAGACAGTGATTCCTAAGTGAGTAATAGTAGGAATCACTTACAAAACTTGAAAAATATGCAGGCTTCTGCCTCATCCCCCAGATTTGGAAAAAAATGGACTGTGGGATTTTCGCAGTTTTTGCTATATAAAAGTTACAACTGCCATTTAATTGGCACTGTAACCTTATGAGGTAGGTATCCTTTCTATTTTACAGATGAGGAGACAAATTTAGGTTAAATAACTTTGCCTTAAGTATTGTAGATGGTATTTGAACCCAGGTGTGTCTCGATTCAAAGCCTATAATCTTATTACCACTTTTGTAACCACTGTGTTGTATTGCCATCTTAGCATTTTTCATAGAAATGGAATCTGTCCTGTAATTTTTTGTCTGTCACATGGAATTACCCCACTTTAGTACACTTCAGCTAAGTTTTTTGGAACTCCATGTCAAGTCTAGTTGATGTATACTGTCAACATGTCCTTACGTTTTCCTGTGTATTTGCTATGTAATAAATGCACTTATGGCATATACAAATTGCTTGTTTACGAACTATAAAAATATGACATAGATAATACATAGAAAATGTTGTAAAGGAGTTTGTATTCTAAAATTACTAACTCTCCAGCAAATATAGAATTCTTTTCTCCTCCATTTATACCTTAACCCTGCTCTATAATCTGCCTTTTTTACTCTACTTGTTTCTTAGCACCCATCTGAACTCGTTGTAGAACACATTTTTTTCTGTTGAGGGTTGACCTTCAAATTGTCAAATCCTGTGACCTTTTTATAGGCCATATGCACCCAGCTAACACCTCCTGCTATTGACTGTTTCTTCCTCAAAATCCTGTCCTTGGCTTTCACTCTGTAATTCCCTAGTTTCCCTTTGGTCTACTTATCACTTCTTCTTCTTCTTCTTCTTCTTCTTCTTCTTTTTTTTTTTAATAAGTATTTTCCCTTTATTAGAGCTTACTCTCTTCTCAACACTGAAATACACATTCAAAGCCAACCTTAATCATAATGTTTTTCTCTGTTTTGTTCCCAGTTGTTGTTACCTGGGTTTCTGGTTTTCTTCTTGTTTTCACTATATATTTCATTTGAAATCACTTACCATCTTAATACTCTACATGATTTACTGTTTGCTAAGTATTCTTCCAGTGCTTTAGTATTTACTCATTTAATCCTAAAAAGAAACCAATAAGATTGGCGCAGTTAATTTCTTTTGTTGTTGGGTGTTTTTTTTTTTTTTTTTTTTTTTTTTTTTTTTTTTTTTTTTTTTTTTTTTTTTTTTTTTTTTTTTTTTTTTTTTTTTTTTTTTTTTTTTTTTTTTTTTTTTTTTTTTTTTTTTTTTTTTTTTTTTT
>PVJL010000508.1:8765-287522 GCA_004026885.1 Lyroderma lyra | reverse complement strand
AAGATGGTGCAACTAGGAGACAGCAAAACTGGGATTTGAACCTGGACATGTTTCTTCTAGAGTCCATGTTCTTAATCACTTCTGTATCTTTACTGTTGTTTCAGACATTTGCACATTTCTAATGTCCTGTTTAGCTTTTCTACTTCAAATTCAGTACATCCATTTTTCAGTTCATCTCAAACACCTGCCTTTTCCTCCCACAAAATACATTTAACTTGCTCATTTTCCATTATTCTGTTATTGTTAATGTTTATCATCCTTCTTCCCATCGCTAGATACTGGACTAGAGAGATCAGTGGGTCCTCACCCTGTATATGTTGAGTCTTTGAGTTTTATTGATCTAATATAATTATTCAGTGAATGTATTTGAGTGCTATTTTGTACTAGGCCATGGGTATGTAATGATATTTGAAATAAGGATCTTGCCCTCATGGAGCTTGTACTCTAGAAATAATAAAGTATGATTAAACCAGAAATTAATAGGATGCTAAGAAAATAAAAGGTGATGGGAAACCTGTGTAGATAAATATCAAGTATTTTTTGTAGATAAATATCAAGTATTTATTGAGCACTTACTAAATGCCAAGAATTATTTTAAGTTCTTAATACATACGTTAGCTCAATGGGTGTGTAAGAAATTTTGCCTAGAATATCCATGAAACCTAACCACTGACCTAAGGAAATGCCCCTGGTTTAATTTGGTTTTCATTTCTTTAATACCACTGCCTTAGATTAGGTTTCTCCTCCCGCCTGAATTTTCTGGCATAATCTAACAGTTTCGTTTAATTCATGTCCTTCTCTTAACAGTATCCTCTGTATTGTAAATATGATTATATTACATATACCCTTTAATTTTTTTTGTTTTTTTTTTATGTGGGTAATTCCCTGGATGGGAATCGAACCCAGGCCGCAGCGTTGACAGCGCTGAAGCCTAGGCACTACACCACCAGGGAACTCCCTACCCTTCAATTTTTTATCAGGGAGAATTTTCAACATATACAAAAATAATATCGTATCTTAAATAGTAACAACACATATGACCTGTCTTGTTTTAGTTGCACTTCTGTCCACTCCTTCCCTCTCCCATTACTGTGAAGCAAATCCCAGAAGCATGTAATTTTATCCATGAATATTTCAGTGTATATCTAAAAGATACATAAATGACACTTTGAAAGACAGCTAACTACAATACCATTATTGTAGTTATATTACCAAAATGAACAGTTCCTTAATGTTATCAAATAGCCACTGTTCAAATTTCTAATTTTCTCAGTTATCTTTGAACAGTTTGTTTGAATCAGGGTCCAAATAACATTGTGATTGGAACTCTCTCTGTCTTTCTTTCCTTTTTCCTTATCAGTTTTTATTGAAGAAATTGGATCTTTAGTTTTGTTTAGGTTCCCAACGTCTGCATTTTGCTGAATGCTTCCCTGTGGTATAGTTTAACATGTTCTGTTGTCCTGTTTATCCCTGTTACTTGGTTAGTTGGATCTAGGGGCTTTATCAGAATTGTGGTTTATTTTCTTTTTTGGGGTGGGAAGAAGAGAGCAAGACACTTCACAAGTAGTGATGATGACTTCCATCAGAAGGCATACTTCAATTGTTTTATCTTTTATGAAGTTAGCAGCTGTTGATTAGTGCTTAGGAACATTCATTCCTTAGGACCATGCTTGGATTTTAAAGAATTTATTAAGAAATTGAGGTATAATTTACATAACATAAGCTTCACCCCTTTAAAGTGTAAATTTCTGTGAATTTTTGTTTGTTGTTGGTTCCCTGAGCGGGGATCGAACCCAGGCGTGGTGGTGAGAGTGCCGAAGCCTTGCCACTACTCCACCAGGGAACCCCCCTGATTTTTAGTATAGTCACTATGTTGTACAGTCATCAGCACTGTTCCAGAGTATTTTCATTACTACAAAGGAACCCTGTACCTATAAAAGCAGTTAATCCCAGTTCTCCCCATTCCTTGACAACCACTAGTTCCTGTCTCTGTGATAGAATAATCTACTTTCTGTCTCTAGATTTGCCTGTTCTGGACATTTCATATAAATGGAATCATACATTTTTGTGACTGGCTTCTTTCACTTAAGGTGATATTTTCAAGGTTCATTTGTGTTGGCTGAATAGTATTCTATTTTGTGGAGATATATCAGTTGGTGAACATTTGCGTGTTTCTGCTTTTGGGCTGTTATGAAAAATGCTGCTAACATGTGTGTGAACATATGTTTTCAGTTCTCTTGGGTATATACCTGGGACTGGAATTACTGGGTCATGTCCAACTTTTTGAGGAAATCTATGTTTAGTTTTTTGAGGAACTGCCAAACTATTTTCCAAAGTGACTGCACCATTTTACTTTCCCATCAGTAATGCAGGAGGGTTGTAGGACCACCCAGCCCCTTTTTAAAACTTTGAAGTGTATTTTTATTAAAAAAAATTTTTTTTTCAAAATGCCTTTCTTTTGAATTTATTTAAATTAATTTTCCTTTCAAGTTATGTTTTCTCCCTCCCTCCTTATCTTTTTCATGGACTTTATTTTTTAGAGCAAAAACAGTTTACAGCAATCAAAATTGCGCAGATGGTACGGACAGTTCCCACATAACTTCCTCCCCCATCAAAGCCTCCCTGACCATGTACTCCCCACCAGTGTGGTATATTACAGTTTGATGAACCAACATTGACCCATCATGGTCAACCAAAGTTCATAGTTTATATTAAGGTTCACTCTTTTTCTTGTATATTCTTTGGGTTTTGACAAATGTGTATCCGCCTTCATAGTACACAGAATGGTTTTACTACCCTGTAAGTCCCATGTTCCACCTATTTCTTTCTTCCTCCCTCCAAACCCCTGGCAACTACTACTCATTTTACCATCTTCCATAGTTTTGCTTTCTCCAGGATGTCAGATAATTGGAATCATATATTGGAGTATATATGTACCCCTTTCAGATTGGCTTCTTTCATTTAATAATGTGCATTTGAGGTTCTTGCTTAAGTGTCTTTTTATGTCTTGATAGTTCTCTTTCTGAAGAGTATTTTGAATAGTATATCCATTGTATGTATGTACCACAGTTTATTTGTCCATTCACTTATGTTGCTTCTGAGTTTTGGCAGTTATGAATAAACATCCACGTAAAGCTTTTTGTGTGGAAGTATGTGTTCGAGGTAAATAAGGTAGATAAAGAGCTCTATTGCTGAATTGTACGATGAGAGTATTTTTTTAAAAAAACAGCCAAACTTCTTTCAAAGTTTCTGTATCTTTGTGCATTCCTTCCAGCAGTAAATAAGAGTTCTTGTGTCACATCCATGTCAGCATGTGATGTCAGTGTTTTGGATTGTAGCCATTCTAATAGGTTTGTTGTAGTGGTATTGGTTTAATTTGCAATTCCCTAATGGCATATAATATTGAGCATTTTTTCATATGCTTATTTGCCATCTTTTTATCTTTGGTGAGGCGTCTTTGTTAAGGTATTTGGCCCTTTGTTTTGTTTTCTTTTTTTTTTTTTTTTGGTGGGGGGTGGGGTAGGGTGGTGGTTCCCTGGCTGGGAATTGAACCCAGGCCGCTGTGTTGAGAGCACTTGGGACATTTTTAAATTGTATTTTCTGTATCTCTCTTGACATTTACTTTGTTTTTGGATGGAATGATGTTGGATATTGTTTCCAGTCATTTATGAGTTATTGCTCAATAAATGGCAGCCAGATTATTGCTTACAACACTTACATATTTGTCTTAAAAGGTTCTTTAATGACTTAATCTAAAGGAATGACTAATTGTAATACCACCTTGCCTGAGGCTCTCTTCCTAGTGAAGGTACAAAAGGCAATGATTAAATTTATTTTATCTAAAGGTGCTTGTAAAATTTCTAATTGTAAGACAGTGAGAACTGTGGTGGCTCACAAACCTAGTTAATAATCATAATCACCTAGGATGTTTTAAAAATACAGATTTGCAAATTCTGTCCCTGGTCATTGTGCTTCAGTAGTGTGAGGTGGAACCTGTTTTTAATGTATACACCTGGTGATTTTGATTATTGTCAGGTTTGGGAAACTGCCTAATCAAAGGCTCTCAATGATTTGGTGTACTTTTAATTCATTTATCCAACCTGTTCCCCTTCAACATTCCTTGTATTGATATTTTATAATTTAGCAATGTATTACTTCTCTGCACTCACAGTGACTTTTGCACTGTGTACGCTTACATTGTTGCATTCCTATATTGTTATTATTTTCTCTTCTGCTTTCCAATACATTGAAACCTCTTGTTAACAGAAACTTTTGAATATGCTACAAATTTTTATTTTCAATAGAAATGCACTCTGTTTGATTATATAGATGAAAGAATTATATGTCCATAAAGAACTATAATGAACATTTGTTCTCATTTAATGACTGCTCTCTGTATGTTAGGACTTATTTTAATTTTCATACTATCACTAAATCATAGCTAACAATTATTTTCATTGTAGAGAGAAGGAAACATGGACAAGAGGTTAATAACTCACTCAATATAAAATAGGCAGTGAAGACAGGAGCTCTTGAGTTGTTTTTGACCAATATGTTTATGTTGTCTATAGGTAATACCAGTACCTGGTGTTCATTGAGACCTCCTAAGTGGTAAAGAATCATAAATAAATGACTAATAAATAGACTCAGTGTGACATGATTTAAAAGACTTTAAGTGAAGCAATTATAAATGTGTAGTGAAATTTTGGAAAAGGTTTTACAAATTCAAATTAAAAAATTTCAGACTCTTAATTTAAATTTTTAAAAGGTAATGCATATTTCAAAATTAGGTATTTTATTAACAATGCGCCTGTCCACCCTTCCTCCCACATTAGTAACCACTGCTAAATGTATCCCTTTTCTTTTTTCTTTCTTTCTTTCTTTCTTCATTCATTTATGTGGTTAGTTCCCCGGCTGGGAATTGAACCCAGGCCGCAGCGTTGACAGCGCTGAAGCCTTAGCCACTACACCACCAGGGAACCACCCCCCCCTTTTTATTTTTAGGGGGATCATTCTAAACCTGTTCATAGAGAGAGCATTCTCACTTTCTTTTCTAACAGTTGTATACTGTTCTATAGGACATGCCATAGTTGGTTTAACTCCATTGTAGGTGAAAAGTTGTGTTCAATTTTCACAAAACATTTTTAACTATTCCTCCTTAAGTGTAAGCAACCAGCCTTGCTGCCTCAAAATAAACTATTTTATTGATTTTTTGATTTGTTAGCATTATTAGCAGTTGTAAAAATTTTTTAAATTTTGTATAATGCTTTGTTATTTAATGTTTATTTAAATCTGAATTTAAATTAGGGGTCTGGAATATTTTAGCTTTGAAAGCTGTTAAGCAGGGCTTGGTTCTATTTAAGCTGTAAGTCGGTTATTGGAATCCTGGAGAATGAAGAAGCCTAGAAAGACAAAACAAAGAAAAAGAGGAAATAGAAGAAAGGAGAGAGGGTGGGTGGGAAGAGGAATAAAGGCAGTGATAGAGAAACAGTGGATGAGTGTAATAATATTTCACTAACAGTTGTCTTAGATAATAAAACTATTTCAAGGTGGCTTAGACTAATATGTGTTTTGTGGCTTTTTACCAGAGATTTATAAGACTTTTATAAGTTCATATTTAAAAGGTGGGGTGGGAGTAGGGGTTGAGATTCTAGAAAATTTATACTTATAAATCTTTATACTTTGCATATAAGACTACACCCTGGTCATTTTCTTTATAACCTTAATATAACTTGTGATTTTAACTTCTTTATTGTCTGTTTCTCTCCACTAATGATTGATTGTGACAGCTTTGAGAGGAAGGACCCACTCCCCCCCTCCCTCCACTCATGTATACTCAATGTGATAGTAAAGGGCCTGGCATGTAATAAGTATTTGCTAAATATTTGTTAAAGGAGTAAGGTTGCTGAGAACATCCCATTAAGTTGAATTTAGATATGAGAAGATGAGTTATAATTTTTGTGATACTTAATAGGGAAAAAGATCCACAAGATGGAGATAATATATTAATAGTAAATACTCTTTCCTCACCTCATAATTTGATATTGAGATGAAAGCAAACTTCATGTTTTTTATTATAAGGTATTCAAAATAATTTATTTTTCCCCTCCCATGGAGTGGAAGAGAAATCACAACTTCAATTAAAATGTATCAGTACTTGGGATTAATGTACTGGGGGGAAGTACTACTTTTCTCCATTAAATCATAATAATTTTTATGGAGAATGTTTAATGATAAGGTAGTGCTTAAAATAAGCTAAAACTAAAAGCAGAGCCCCATAATATATGCTAAATCAGCAATATAAAAAAATGCATTGATTTCTACTCAAGGTGGTGGACTAGGTAAATGCTGTGCTCACCTTCTATCAGGACCACATCAGTTACAGCTATAATAAAATACAGAGTGATCATGATTGAGAATCGCCTGAAGTCTAGCTGAATCAAAGCCCTACAACTGCAGACATACAGAAGAAGTCACCTTGAGACTGGTAGGAGGGGCAGAGATGTGGAATGGGCTGGTCCCACAACCACATGTGACTAATAAAAATCAGGAGGGATATCTTGGCTGCAGAGGTATTGAGAAGAACAAGGGGCTCCAGCCCCACACCTGGCTCCCCAACCCAGGGTTCCAATGCTGGGGAGAGAAGTCCCCATAACTTCTGAGTGGCTGAGTGAGACAGAGGGCGACTGCAGTTCCAAGTGCTCCTGAAAGGCTCATGCATGTACTTACTCACCGATGGTCTCACTCGGAGTTCCAGCATTGTGACAGCAGCTCAAAAGGCGCCAGGGACATATGGGGAGGAACTGAGTTGTCTGGCTTCAGGGTGAGGACTGGAGGGGCAGCTTTCTCCTCAATGGAGGAGCCAGTGGGAGTCATTGTTTCTTTGTTGAGCCCTCCCCTTCCCTGTGTACAGACACTATATCTGAATCTCTCTCAGACTGGCTGTCACCGTTCATCTGCCCTGCTCTAGTGATTCCTGAGATCCGTCCCACTCAGTTTTCAGATATACCTAAACAAGCTGTTTTAGCTCATTTCGTGGACTTTCATAAAATCTCTCAAATGTTCACAAAACCCAAATAAGCAGCATCTGGTTTTGGTGTGTCCCATATCTCTGGCTTAGCAACCCTAAGCGCAGCACTAATGACAGCTGGCCTCCATTTGTGGATTGACCTCTTGAGGAACCTCCAAGTCCAGTGTGGGCAGCAGCCATCTGCATATTGCTTAAAAGCTCATACCAGGATATAGGCTGCAACTAAACATGGCTTGCAGGAGGTCCCAGGGCCAGGATACCTGGTGGCCAGCTTTGAACCAAATGGGAGCGTTCCCCAGCTGTCTCCAAGGATGGCACACCCAAAGGGCGGACTGGGCAGGCACCAAAATTCTGCTAAAGCGAACCCTGCTCTGTAGGGTTCATCGTTGCACCACAGCTTCTCCACTGCAGTCACAGCCATTCCTCATAACCAATCAGCCTCAGGGTCAGCTCTCTCATTGATGTACAAACAGCAGCCAAGGCTCAACTACAACAGGAGGGCTCAGAACAACCCACACAAGAGACACATCTGGAGTACCTGGCCCTGGTGACCAGGGTGACTGTGCCAGTGGGTCCCCTAGGACACCTACTACATAACGCCACTCTAAGACCAGGTGACATGGCAGCCATACCTAATATTATACATATAAGCAAATACGGTGAGGCAGCCAAAATGGGAAAACAAAGAAACATGTCCCAAATAAAAGAACAGAACAAAGAACCAGAAAAAGAACTAAAAATGGAAACAAGCAATCTCTCAGACACAAAATTTCAAACATTGGTTATAAGGATGCTCAGTGATCTCGAGAACTTCAGCAAAAAGATAGAAGACATAAAAACGGAGATGGAAAACAAAAGAGAACCAGTCAGAAGTAAAGAATGTATCTGAAATGAAGAATATGTTAGAAGGAATCAGTAGTAGATTAGATGAAGTAGAGGATTGAATCAGTGATTTGGAAGATAAGTTAGCAAAAAACACCCAATCAGAATAGCAGAAAGAAAAAAGAATGCAAAAAAAAAGGAGGATAGTTTAAGGGGCCTCTGGAACAACATCAAGCATACCAACATTTGCATCATAGTGGTACCAGGAGAAGAGAGAGAGCAAGGAATTGAAAAACTATTTGAAGAAATAATGGCTGAAAACTTCTCTAACATGGTGAAGGATAAAGATACACAAGCCCAGGAAGCACCGAGAGTCCCAAAGAAGATGAACCTAAAGAAGCCAACATCGGAGTTCCCCGGTGGTGTAGTGGCTTAAGGCTTCGGCGCTGGCGCTGTCAACGCTGTGGCCTGGGTTCGATTCCCAGCCAGGGAACTACCCACACACACACACAAAAAAAAAAAAAAAAATAATAAAATAGTAACTTAAAAAAAAAAAAAAAAGAAGCCAACATCAAGACACATCATAATTAAATGCCAGAGTTTAAAGACAATCAAAAGCGCAAGAGAAAAGAAGTTAGTTACTTTCAAGGGAGCTCCCATAAGACCATCAACTGATTTCTCAACAAAAACTTGGCAGGCCAGAAGGGATTGGCAGGAAGTACTCAAAGTGATGAAAAGCAAGGACCTACAATCAAGATTACTCTACCCAGCAAAGCTATCATTTAGAATCAAAGGACAGATAAAGAGCTTCCCAGACAAGAAAAAGCTAAAGGAATTCTTCCACAGCAAACTAGTATTACAAAGAATTTTAGAGGATTTCTTTCAAAAAGAAAACAAAAATATGAATAATAAAATGACAATGACCGCCTATCTATCAACAATTAGACTTTTGTAAATGTAAATGTCATTGTAAATAAGTTAAATGCTCCCATCAAAAGATAGGGTGGCTGAATGGATAAGAAAACAAGATCCTTACATATGCTGCCTTCAGATCCAAAGGCATACCCAGACTGAAAGTAAAGGACAGGAAAAAGGTATTTCATGAAAATGGAAGCAAAACAAAACAAAAAAAAGCTGAGGTAGCAAAACTTATACTAGACAAGATAGATTTTATTATTTATTTTTGTGAAAATATAGGATAGTCAAAAGTTTATTAATGAAAGTACACTCTTGAGACGTAGAGCAGGCTGACACAAGAGAGGGAAGCAGCCAGATTTTAAAACAAAGGCTATCAGAAGAGACAAGCTGTCACTAATCCCTCTTCTGAGTATATATCTGAAGCAACCCAAAACACTACTTCAGGGGGACACATGTATTCATATGTTCATTGCAGCATTATTTACAATGGCCAAGATACAGAGGCAGCCTGGGTGTCCATCAGTTGAAGAATGGGTAAATAGTAGGTAGGTAGGTGGTGTGTGTATGTGTGTGTGTGTGTGTGTGTGTGTGTGTGTGTGTGTGTGTATGTATACATACACACACACATACATACATACACATGCATATACACACCACACATACACATATTGGAATATTTATTGCTCAGCATGGATGGTAATAAGTTCTTGCCATCTGAGGTGTGGCATGGGTGGTCCTGGATGGTATGGTGCTAAGTGGAAGTATGTTAGACAAAAGCAATGTGATTTCACTTATGCATTTAAAGAACAAAACAAAGCAGAAACAAGGTAATAGAACATTTTGATGGTTGCCAGATTAGGGAGAAAAAGGGGAAGGGATTAAGAAGTACAAATTGGTTGTTACTCAGTAGTCAGTGAGATATAGTGTAGGAATATAGTCAACAGTTTAATTACTAGGTAGTGTGCCAGATGAGTACTAGATTTATCAGGGTAATAGATGGAAGGGAGTTTGGGCACAGGGTGAAAAGGTGAGGGGATTAAGAAGTGCAAATTGGTAGTTACACAATAGGGATGTAAAGCTTAGAGAATATAGGGAATAATATGGTAATAACTATGCATAGTGTCAGATCAGTACTAGACTAGTCAAGGAGATCACTTAAATTATATAAATGTCTAACCACTCTGCTGTGCACCTGAAATTAATATAAAATAATAGTGAATGTCAAAATCAAGTGTAAAAAAATTAAAAATATACATTGACAAAGGAAGTACAAATATTTTAAAATATATTTTGTGAGTTTTGGGTCGTGAGATTGTTGACAACTTCTGTTTTCCTTATTTAAAAATATGACTCAGTAAACACTACAGAGTATGTATTTTCAGTTATTAAAATTTGTTACAGAAGTAGATTTTTATGTATATGTAGTCATTTTTGAAAAATAATCATAAAACAGCAAGTTGAACTTCTTAGTATTTTTTATATACTCATTTATCTTTTTAGTATTTTTTATATACTCATTTATCTTTTCTCCATTTTTTTACTGTTTTCTTTAAAAACTGCCATACCCTTTATTACTTGTTAACATTTTATTTTATGGTGCTTTAAAATGTTATTTTGTGGTTGCATTTAGTTGCTTTTATTTTATGTTTTTATTTTAGTTTTTAATATCAATTACTGTTAATACATTTCATTATAAGCCACAGGAATGTCAAATAGTGACTTTTTAAGTAATCTTAATCTTCTAGGCGCAACTACTGCTGTCTTTTGGGGTGTATATTTTTGTTGGTTGCACCATGATGAAGTAACCGCTTGAGCTAAAGCCGATGTGGGTGTATATTTTTGTACATACACAACTGTGTTTTTTCAACTGGAAGGAATTTTTCTCCCATGGGACATTTGACATTGTCTGAAGACATTTTTGGTTATTGCAATGGGGGCTGCTACTGACATCTAGTGGATAGAGGAGTCAGAGATGCTGCTAAACATGCACAGGAGAGCCCACTAACCCCAAAATAAGTAAATTTTCTAGTCCAAAATGTCTAATAGTGCTAAGGTTAGAAACCCTAATTGAAACTACAGTTGACCCTTGAACAACATGGGATTGAACTGCGTGGGGCCATATATATGCAGATTTTTTTCAATACTCTGCAATTGGCCTGTATCCCTGGCTTTGGCATCATGGATTTAATCAACTGTGTATTAGAAACAGTATTTTCCATCCGGAGATGGTGGAGGACTCTTGACTGTATGCATTGTTTCATGCCATTTTAATTTTATTTTTTAAATTTTTATTAAAGTGTAGCTAATGTGTAATATGTTAGTTTCAGGTACATACCATAGTTATTCAACGTTTATATACCTAAAGTCTAGTAACCACCTGATACCATACAATATTATTATAGTATTATTGACTCTATTCCCTGTGTTATACATTACATCCATATCACTTATTTATTTTATAAGTGGAAATTTGAACCTCTTATTCTTCACCTTTCCCCCCTTTTTAAAAAACACTTTCAATTACAGTTGACATGCAGTATTTTATGTTAGTTTTAGGTGTAAAGTGTAGTGGTTAGGCATTTATGTAATTTACAAAGTGGTCCCCCCATTTTGTCTAGTACCCACCTCGCACTATACAGTTATTATAATATTATTTACTATATTTGCTATGCTTGTTACTATTTTATGACTATCAACTTGTACTTCTTAATTCCTTCACTTTTTTCATCCAGCCTCCCCATCCCAAAAATATGGAATGCTTCACCGTTTTGCATGTCATACTTGTTCAGGGGCCATGCTAATCTCTGTATTGTTCCACTTTTAGTACATGTGCTGCTGAAGGGAGCAGTTTCTATGTCATTTTAAATAAGGGTCTTGAGCATTTGCTGATTTTGGTATCTGAAAGGGTCCTGGAACCTTGCAGATAATAGGGGAAAATTGAAGTTTTGGGGAAGTCAGGCTATACAGGGATTTTCAGCTATGCAGGGATCAGTGCCCCCAAACCCTGTGTTGTTCAAAAGTAGATTGTGTTATCTATATGTTTGTGTTTATATAGATCATCTCATAGCCATTTATGTCCAATTGCCTGGCAGAAATGCCTGACAGTATTATAATTTTTGCAGTAAATAACTGTTGAGTGAATATATTAATAAAAATAAGTTCATACTATAATTTCAAATACCGTTCCATTTCAAAATATATCAGTTTACCTCATTTTTATCATTATAGTGTTAGGTTTATGAAATCCTGTCATTTGTCGAATTAATTTTGCTCAAAAAAACCCCCAAATATAGAATGTATCTGGCCAAAATAGTTTGTTTCCTACCCATCTTGTCCCTCTAGTTCAGCTTTTTAGAAGCAACCACTTTCAACTCCTTTCAATATTTACACCTTTGTTTTTAAATAATAGAATTATACGACTATTACTTGTCTTTGGCAATATTAAACATTACCATTGACTTCCTGTTACGGTAATTGAGGATTTATCACAGCTCTTAGATCTCTTTTCAGCATATTACAATATAGATAATAAACTAGTTAAATTGTTAGTTTTTGCATTATTATGACCATGTAAATAATAATTTGTACATCATAAAGCAAACTGAATAATTTCCCTTTTCTGTACATTTTTTGTTTTCTTTGGAGTTATTTGTCTCCTTTTTGATTAGTTTATTTTATATGCATCTATTGATATTTTTCCAAAAGGTCCTACAAATCCATCAGGGTTTTCAAACTTGCAAGCACATCGCACCTATCAGTTCTCCCTTTTGTGTGTAGGTACTGTAGTAGAGTGGGAATGACTTGCCTTCCAGAGCTGTCAATCCCCTTGCTATGATCTAGACTTTTCTTAAAACTTGTTACAGAGTTATTATTCTGAAACTTTTGTTTGCTGTTCTCTTGTTTGTTATAGATTTACTATGCAGCTGTTCTTCCCTCACTCCTTTTTTTTAAACTAGATCTGATTCCATATCCTTTCTAGGCTTAGTCCTTTGTTTTGCAGAAATAAGTTAACTGATCATTTCTTGAGAAAAGTTGAATAGGAAGTAAATTTTAGGGACATGAAATTTTTAAAAATGTCTGTGGTTTATTCTCACACTTGATTGGTAGTTTGGCTGGAAATAAGTTTCCATCACTATTTCCAAGGCATTTCTTTTGTCTTTGAATGTTCAGTGTTGTTTTTGTTGGGCTTGATGCTATTCTGTTGCTCTTTTTTTATGTGTGATATTTTTGGTATCTTTTGTTCTGGCTTTACTAAATTTTATGAATATCATATTGTTAGGCACTTGAAAGAATTCTTTTACTTAATAGTCCTCTCAGTAGAGAGCACTGTTAGCATTTAGATAGTACTACTATTGTGGTTGTATTTTGCTTGCAGGCTTTGAGTACCCTGGCTCCTGAGCATTAAATGGCAGTATTACTCATTAGTGGGACAAGTAGAAATGTCCCCAGATACTTCCAAACACCCGCTAGGAAGAGTTGGTACTAACCTTTTTTGAGAAACATTATTGTAGTTTCAAGTCCTTAAGGCACTTTTTCTGTTCAGTAGATGATGGACTTGTTGATTTAAAGTTTTTCTTGTCCTGTTTTTCTTCTTTTTGATCTACTTTCTGAGATATTTTGTTCAATTATATTTCTCAATGCTGTTAAATTTGTAAAAGCAATTTCTCATTTGAATTTTTTAAAAGAATGGTATTCTGTTTTTATTTGATATTTTTTTCTTTGGAGCATAGAGTTTTTGTTATTGAAGTTTTCTTTCTTTGAATTCTCAATTTCCTCTAATTTCTTTTTTGCTTCTCTTATTTCTTACCTAATGCTTTTCTCAAATATCAGTGACCATTGACTATCTCTTGATATTTAAGAGTGAGGTACTATTCCATAGGCTGTATGAGGTAGCTATGAGCTTTTTTTTACCCCTTCTTTGAAACCAATTTTTATTTCCTTTAAAAATTATTGACTGACCTCTAATCTGCTTTAGCTGCTTTTAGCCTTGCCATAGATTTGTTTTCTTAAATCTCTGATGGTTTGTAATTGGTTCTCTTAGCTTATAATTCTCCAGATAACTTCCTATCTAGACTTCTGGTGGTCTCAGATGTACATCATTGTAATTTTTTGGGGTGGGGGGTAGTTCCCTGGCTGGGAATCAAACCCAGACTGTGATGTTGAGAGCACCGAAGCCTAGCCCCTACACCACCAGGGAACCCCCTTATGCCACCAGAGAACTCCCTTATTGTAATATTTTTAAAAATTTATTATTAAATTTAGTTATTATAGAAATAGTATATAATTTTATGCTGCATTTTATTTAGAGTGTACCTGCAGGATAATATTCTGGTTCTCTCCAAATCCTCTCTTCAAATTCTGTCTGATCCTTCCAGAATTTCTTCTTATATCTTTTATTAGTATATGGTCACTTTCTCATCATTTCCACCTTACCAGGCTTACACAAACTTTATTTCCTTCACGCCCCTTTAGTTGTTCCTTTAGCTGTATTCTATTTTCCTGATTTGTAGTGTCTGTGTTCTATGCTGATCTTTTTTTCCATCTTTTCTGGTATCTTTAAATCTTAGTTTTTATAAACAAGGTTCTTTTTTTTTTTTTTTTAAGTTTTCTAAGCCAATGGATATCTCAAACCTTTAGCTTCTGTTCTATCTGGTATAAACAAAAAACATGGCATATGGTTACAAATTCCTTTTGATTTAAATTCAGTCTCTGAAGAAGTGGTTATGTTTGTTTCTTTAAAAGTAACACTTTGTCATTTATGCTACTTTAATACATATAAAATACTTTAAATGATGTTTTTTCCACAGTTTTTATTGTAAAATACATAAAACAAAGTTTATTATTTTAATCATTTTTAAGTATACACATAAGTAGTAGTAAGTACATTCATATTGTACAATCATCATCACAATCTATCTCCAGACTCTTTTTATTTTGTAAAACTGAAATGTTACACCTATTAAACTGGGGCTGGGGAAGACATCGATTATAGTCTACCTGTGGATCACCAGGCAATTTTGGGGTGACCACCTGAATTAAGAAACACGTGTCATAGCAGACACCACATTAACACCAGGACCTAGTGCTTGGACAGCTAAATGTAAAATAAACACATTTTTTGCACGCACATGTATAGCTGTGAGAGGTGAGAATTGGCTCTTCACAATCGAGGTGGCTGTATGTACTTGAAGCGAAAATAGCTAGTGAACCGCGACACTTGGAGAAAATTAGAAGTAGCCCTTGCCCCTGAAAATGCATTAAACAATAGCCATTTCTGTGTCCTCCCAGTTCCTGGCCTCCACCAAACTACTCTGTCTATGAATTTGATTAATCTAAGAATTTCATATAAGTTGAATCATTCGGTATTTGTCTTTTTGTGACTAGCGTCTTTTATCTAGCATTATGTCCTCTAGGTAACATTAATGTTGTAGCATGTGTTGGAATTTTCTTCCCCCCTTTTTTTTTTTTTTTTTGGTGGTTCCCTGGTTGGGAATTGAAGCCAGGCCACGGCGTTGAGAGCGCCAAAGCCACTACAGCACCAGGGAACTCCTGTTTTTTTTTTTTTTCTTCCTTCTTTGAGGCTGAAAATATTCCATTGTATGCATACACCACAGTTTGCTTACCATTCATCAGTGGATGTACATTTGGTTTGCTTCTACCTTGTAACTGTTGTGAATATTGAAGCTAAAACGCTTGTTTATAAATAATTCTCAAGACTGTTTTCACTTGTTTTGGTATAACTGACTTTTACTTGATAATAATATTGATAAATTCAGTATTTAGACTCTGCATCAGGTATGGTTCCTTTTTCAAAATCTGAGTTCAAGGCATTCATTTTTTTTTTTTTTATTCTAAAGTTGGAACACCTTTTTGTTTAAGTTGTAAGAATGTATGATTTTTTGGTGTACCATTTTGCACAAAATCACATGACTGCTGATTCAAGGCAATGGTGTCCAATTAAACCTATTAGAATTTGAATCTGAGTTAGATATTAATCTCAACAAACACATGCAAGGCAGTTAGGTACTCTCTGTAAATCTTCAACCCTACCACCTCCCTGTATAACTCATTAGATGTCTTTATCTCCTATTTAACAAAGAAAATAGAAACACATCAGATGGAGAGTTATGTTCCTGCTACCAAATCTACAAATGATACATGTGCACATATATTTCTTTCTCGTAAGCCACTCTTAAAATTGGAGACAGTTCTTTTCTTATAAGGCTTATCTCTGCTTATTGTTGGTTTATTCATTCTCTGGTTGTTTATTTGAGCACCTACTCATTAGGTGTGTTTGTGAAGCACTAAAGATAAAGGTATAAACAAAATATGAGGGTGGGCTGATAAATTTTCCCTCCACTTAACAGAAAATGAATGGGAAAAGACATTTTAATAAAATAAAAAATGAAGTATATCTCCATCATGTATTTTCAAAACTGTATAATTAAATCACCACATAATTCAATACACTTCTGCCAACACTGCACTAGTGTTTGAAATCCATCCTTTAAAAAATTGATGTTTTGTTTTTGAAACCATTTCCTTACTGCAGACTTCACTTCATCACAGATGAACCGCTTTACCCAGCATTTTACTGTACTGACATCAACACATTACTTACCATAAACAGCTTGCATTCATCTGTGAATTTCAATTGGAGGAAGTTTTTTTGGTATTAAGAATTCAGTGACAGCACTCTATTTGAACCAGACATCTGAACATTCTTCTGTATCAGTGGTTCTCAATTTGTCAGTTGTGACCCCTTTGGGGGTCGAACGACCCTTTCACAGGGATCGCCTAAGACCATAGGAAAACACGTATTTCCTATCGTCTTAGAAACCATGACACCGTTCCTCTATCCGTCTCCAGGCGGGTCTGCCCACATGCAGATACGCCCACATAAGAGTACCCGACGTGATGAGATCATCGCGCCAACCCCATCACATACACCTCATACAAATACAGGTGTATGTGACAGGGTTGACGCCATAATGTACTTATGCGGACCAGTCACATGTGTAGAGAGTAGCTACCAATAATTTTATGGTTGGGGGTCACCACAACATGAGGAACTGTATTAAAGGGTCGCTGCATTAGGAAGGTTGAGAACCACTGTTCTATATCGATGTTCACTGGGTGAAAAATGTAAGCATCTGTGTGTCCAAGGTCAAGAATAATGGAGAGGAGATACCCTGTGACTGCACAGAACCGGTTATATTTAGATAATGTCTAATGTAGCACAAAATATTACAGTGGAGACAAAGATTAATCCGTCTGCCCTCGTAAAACTTCTGCCTTCATGGAGCTTAAATTTTAGTGGGTAGAGAAAGTTTGTCAGATTGTGAAAAATGCTGTAGAGGAAAGTAAAGCAAAGAAGAATGGTAGATAAGGAATGGACTTGTGTGTAAGAGATTATGTTTAAACAGAGTCCCTGGGAGGGACTTCACTGCTGAAAAGTAAGATATCTCTTATTCCTCTCTTCCTCCACTACTGCCTTCATTTATGTGAAATATTTTTTAGTGTACCATTTTAATTTTCTTTTCTTTCTTTTTTTACTGTATATGTATTTTTCAGTGATTCATGGTTGTCCTGGGGATTACAGTTAACATTTTACCTAGTTTAGATTAATACCAGCTTAATTACAAGTGTACAAAAACTTTTAAAATCAGGAGAAAAAGGGTTACAAACCAATATATTTATGCTGTTTTTTATAGTTAACCTATGTAATTTCCTGTATTGGTGCTTTTTATTTTTCATGTGGATTTGAAATACTGTTTAATGCCCTTTCATTTCAGCTGAGAGGGCTCCCTTTAGTATTTATTTCAGGGCAAGTCTAGCAATAAGCTTGCTTAGTTTTTGTTTATCAGGAATGTCTTAATTTTGTCTTTAGTTTTGAAGGATAGTTTTGTTGGGTATGGAATTCTTGATTTTCAGTCTTTTTCTTTTATTAATTTGAGTATATCATCCTATTGCCTGAAGGTTTCAGCAGCTATTAATCTTGGGAAGATCTTTATGATGAGTTGCATTTTTCTTTCAAGATAATTCTCTTTTTATTGGCTTTTGACATTTTGGTTATGATGTGTTTTGGATCTCTTTCAATTTACCCTACTTGAAATTCATTGAGCCTCTTGGATGTGTATATTAGTTTCTTAAATTAATTTTTAAAAAATATTCTATCCCTTTTTTTCCCTTCACTTCTCTCCATTTTATGTATGTCGATATTCTAAATGGTGTTGACATCTACATGTTTCTGAGGCTCTGTTCATTTTTCTTCATTCTTTTTTTTGCTCCTCAGCCTGGCTAATCTCAATCAATTCATCGTCAGGTTTGTTGATTGTTTCTTCTGCTTGCTCATATCTGTGGTTGCATCCTTCTATTTTCCTTTTAGTTATTATATTTCTCAAATCTGTAATTTCTGTTTGGCCTTTTTAAAAAATAATTTTTGTCTATTGATATTTTCATTTTGGTGAGACATGGTTCTTTTAATTTAGTCCTTTAGACATGGTTTCTTTTAGTTGTTTTAATATATTTAAAATAGGTGATTTAAAGTCTTTATCTAGTAAGTTCATTATTGGGTTTCCTTAGGAACTGTTTATATTGATTGCTCCTCTTCCTGTGTATAGACCATGCTTACTTGTTTTTTTCATGCTTCATAATTTTTTGTTGAAAACTTAAACATTTTAAATAATACAGCAACTGTAGAAATCACATTTTTTTCTTCTTACCAGGATTACTTATCCGCTATTGGTTGATACTTGTTTAATGATTTTGGGGGAGAAGTAGTACTAATAACATCTGTATTTTTTGTTGTATATTGTTGCTGAAGTTTCTGCTCAGTTAGCTTAGTGGTTAAACTGATGAATAGGCAAAGATTTCTTTGGATGCCTGAAACATGTAAGTTTTCCAGTCTTTGCTAAGGGGCTCTATATGTATGATGGGACATGACCTTAAACACTCAGCCAGTTTACAGCTCTGTCTTAGCTTTCTTTTCCTGCTTGTTCAGAGCCTAAAGGTAAGCTAGAAGTGAGAGTTTAGAGGCTATCAGGGCTTTTTTGAGCATGTACACAATTATACCTGCGTGGCCTTGTAGATTCCCAGGAATATGTTTGTGCTTTCCAAAGTCTCAGTGGACATCTCATCCTGTAACTTCTCTTTTTAAGTTTTCTTTTTTTAACATTACTGCTTTTTTTATTATCCTGTTGTTTGCCCCAAATATTGTCCATTACCTTAGTCTGCCACAATGTTTGACAGTTGCCTCTGATTGTTTTTGACCAGAGTAACGGCTGTTTGCTTTGGATGAGCTCAGGTCAAGAGTTGGGTCAAATAAAGATAGCTTTGCCAGTACTAGAGTCTTCCAGGGAACCACCAGATAGTTCAAATAATGACAGTCCTCTGGGAATGGGACTTTTTTTTTTTAAATTTATTGGGGTGACATTGATTAGTAAAAATTATATAGGTCCCAGGTATACAATTCTACATTATATCTTATATGTGTTGTATTATGTGTTCATCACCCAGAATCAGTTCTTTTTCTAATCACCATATATTTATGTCTCTGTCCCTTCTCTCCTCCCCTTTTACCCTAACTACTAAATCATTGACTCTGTCCATGAGTTTTGTTTCTTTGTTGCTTTCTATTTTATGTCAACAATCAAACTAAATTTCTCCATCTCTCCTTTATTTTACCCACTCTTTCATCCCTCCTCTCATCTTAAAGAATTCCCTCTAACATTTTTTGTAGTATTGGTTTATTGGTGATATATTCCTTTAGCTTTTTCTTTCTGAGAAGCTCTTTATCTGTCCTTCACTTTTGAATGCTAGCCTTGCTGGTTACATTATTCTTGGTTGTAGATCCTTGCTTTTCATCACGTTGAATATATTCTGCCAATCTCTTCTCTTCTGGCCTGTAAAGTTTCTGGTGAGAAATCAGCTGAGAGTTGAATAGGTGTCCCTTATAAGTTACTACTTGCTGTTTATAAAATTTTCTCTTGTTCTTTAACTTTTGCCATTTTAATTGTGATGTGTCTTGGTGCTTTCCTGTTTCTGATCGTCTTGTTTGGGATTCTCTGTGCATCCTGGACTTGCATGTGTCTTTCCTTAGCCAGGTTAGGAAAATTTTCAGTTGTTATTTCTTCAAATAATTTCATGATTTCTTTTCCTCTATCCCTTCTGGTACACCTGTTTTTCTAATAATTTTACATTTGATCTAGTCCCAGAGGAATCTCAGTGCATCGTCATTTTTGCGGATATTAGTGTTTTCTGATGACTTTCTGCAAATCTCTACTTTGGGCTTCTATTTTACCTAGATTGGTGACTTTTAGTCTGTTCTTAATTTCAATTAATATAGTCATTGTCTCTGGTCCTTTATAAGGTTTGTAAATCTTCTTTGATGCTTGCTATATCTCTCTGTTGAAATTATAATTCAGTTCCTTAAGCAGTTTTATAATGATTGCTTTGAGCCCTGTTTCTCATGGGTCATCTGTCTCCATCTCTTTTTCGTTTTTTTGTTTGTTTGTTTGTTTGTTTTTTTGAACTCCCTTTTCTCTGGTTTCTCATTTTGGCAGCCTCTCTGGACCCTGCTGCTTCAGTTTCTTTGGAGTTCGCTGCTGATAGTAGGCAGACAGGTCTGTGGGGGAGGGGCATTAGCAGCTTTGCTTTCTTTGAGGCTCTGGGTGTTGTGCAGGGAGTTTGGGCATCATTGCGCCTTTCTGTTCTCAGCTTGCCCCATGCAGTGGTTTTGCCTGAGCTCTGAGGTCAACTGTCCTGTATGCTGGTGTTGGGCCAAGAAATGCATATGCAGTCCCCTCTCTCCTCTTTCCCAGCCGAAGCGTTCGTGCTACAACTCCTCACCATCTACTTGCTCCCCTCCTCGGGGAACCAGAGTGAAGTCTGGCCGCTGCGTTTTGCAGACCGGGGTGCATTTCCTGGGGCCAAAGTGAAATGGTTGTGGTATCTCACGCCCTGCCTCTAGGCTTCCTTTTCTCTGTCCTACAGACCAAGTGAGATCTAGAGCACTCTGCCACCATTTTCCTCCTCCGTTCCCCAGCAGTAGAATTCCAAGTAGGGACCCACGTGCACAGCTGTGTCTCCACTCTTCTTAAATTTCTTTTTTGTTTAACCCTCTTCCTGCCTGCAGTTACCTTAAGCCAGCGTGTGGGTTTCTTAGCTGTGATTGTGTGTTGTGTAGAGGGTCCTCGGTTGAGGTATAGGTGTTTTATTAATTGTAGTCTGCAGAGGAGTTTTTCAGAGATTTTCTTATGTTGCTATTTTGTGTCCAGTTCTTAGAAGGGGACTTTCAAGGAGCTCCAGCCCTATGCTGCTCCTTCTAGTGGATGGCTGTTGGTTTTCATGGCTACATGGTACTTGGAAGTGGTGAAATGGGAATAGGGCAGATTAAAACGCCACAAAGCTTGCTGTTCTTACTAAGATTCAGCCATATTTGTTGAATAAACACTCCACAGTCCTTTGTAATTTCTAGAGTTCTGAAAAAATTGATTCTTAATATTTTTTTGCCAGTGTTCTTACTGCTTGTATGAAGGAGAAAATTTCAGGGGCCTTTACTTGGCTAATCTAACTGATGAGGGTAACACTGGTACTTAAAAAGAATTTGTGGGTTTGTTCCTCAAACTCAGAGGGCTCAAGGGAACTTGGGGATTAAGGATTTTCAAATTAATCAACTCATGTTCCCATCCCCTTTATTCATTCAGAGTTTCACTTCTTTCCCTTTTCCCATGTGTACCTTGACCTTAGAATAGCAGACCTGTCCAGATTGAGAGTTTAACTTTCTCTACATCTCTGACATTCTTACAATTAAGTTCTGGTCCTAGTCCTTAGCCTTTTACAGTCTTCTGCTGCTTGAGATGAATATCTGCTACCAAAGAACTTTCTGGCTTTTAATTCCTTATATTCATTTTCATTTCTTGTTATATTTTTCCAAAGGGTCGGTTGCCTTTGGCAAAAACAACCCAATTTTATGGTACTTACACTTTTCAAATGCTAAATACATTGAATCTGACAGTGTAGGGATAGGCACACAGGCTTGCAGGCCAAATCCAGTCCTGGGTCTGCCTGTTTTATGTGATGCCCCACTTTTAAAGAGTTGTAAAACAAACAACAACAACGAAGACTATAAAATATTATCTGGTCCTTTAAAAGAGTTTGCAGACTTGTGTATTTCCTTCCACTGCAAAATTACCCAGTTTACCAACAGTAATAGTTTTAACAGTTGCACTACCACTTTGTGCTAGGGGCTCTCTGTTGTATTTACCATCAGTGATGGGGTTATCTGCCAGCTGCGCAGCTAGGGTAGGTAGAGATCCAACTCCAAAACTTTTTGTTAGAGCCTGCTTTCTTGAACCATTTTCATCAGCAGTGGTTGCTAATTGGGTTCCCTGGAGAAGCTAAGAAGCTAAATGAGATGGCAGTAGCATATAGAAGTTTATGAGGGAATGTTCTTAGGATCAACATCTGTAGAACAAATGAAAAGGAAGCAAAAGGGATAAATTGGGCTATAATATAGTATCAACAAAAGTCACAGTTGACTCGATGGTGAAATATGTAGCTGGGATAACCTTCAGAGTTGTCCAAAGTTGTGGCCGGGTGCTGGGTTCTATGCCCCAGTTTTGAACAGTCATTTAATGAAGGCTACTTGGGCAGGCAGCTGTCTTCAGTTGAGGGAATTCTTGAAAAAGCCTGACAGGTGACCTGAAAGCTGTATTTTGCTGCAATACTCCCAGCAACTGGACAATAAATTCTTCATTTCTGAAGGGGGATCTGGGTAACATCAGTGTGTGCTACATACAGCTTTATGTGAGTTCTTTTCATTTTAATTTTCTTCTTAAATTTTTAAAAAATTGTAGTAATTTTCTCCTTGAATGAATCAGATTTTTTCTTGAGAAAGCTGTAAAATATTCTCTCAAACTCTCCACATCTTTGGTCATGATAAGATGGACTGTTCTTCCTAAGGCAAATGGAGCTGTTTTAGTTTTGATGTGTATAAATAATGAGTTAACCACTTTAATACCAGAAATGTCATTATAGAATCTTGAGATACTAATGATAGGGATTGAATTTTATAGCTAGCCGATCTTAAAAAGACATCTTATTCAGCCCTCTCATTTGATAAATGAGGCTGAGAGAAAGAGAGAGAGATAAAGGGTTATAAAGCTAATTACGGACAAATAAGGTTTAGAATATAGGTCTCCAGACTCCCAGATTGGTGTCCTTTTATGAACACTTAATCAGTTTCTTATAATTTCTAACATGAAAGTATTAGGTTTCTGAAATAGCAAGAGTTTTTAAAAGTCATTCTCTTGCTGCTTAGAACAGTGTTAAACAATATACAGATGCTTCAGTAGCAACAGTAATAATAATAAAGTCAACTTCTGGGTCTGTCATTTTCAGCACCCCTGAAATTATTTTGGACAGATTACCTGATTTATTTTTAACTTTCTTGGAAGATGATTCCACAGAGATAGCTTTGGAAACTTCTTCCTGATGACTGCATTACCAGATAATGGAAACTCTTCACTATGTATTGCTTGCAAAATTACACAATGGGTATGATTTTCAAGTGAGGTCTGGAAGTGCTCTAGAATCTTAAACATGTTTTGGATCATCTGCATTGTAATTGAATATTGTCACTTGGCTCTTGGATTAGAATTTGCATTTGTATTTATTTTTGATGGTGCCAAGTAATACTGTTTTGATTGTTGGGGATTAATACTAAGGAAAAGAGTACATAGAGGTAGTCTTAATAAATAAGATGCTTTTGAGTTAAGTGAAGACCAAATGATTTTCTAGCATGTGGAATTAATGTTTCATGATAATGTGAAACTGAGAAAAATTACATACCTTGATATAAGGCATTTAGTAGTATAGGCATTCCAAACTTAAAGGAAACTTCCGATGGTACACTTAGTAGTACCATTTCATGTTGTGAGCAGAGATTTAAATTCAGTAAAACCTTGCCATTTATTCTTTAGTGTACCCGTTAAATTTTGTTTGGAAGTTTTGATTTAGTTTTTAGTCTTTTTGGTTTTATGTTTATGTAAGAGTCATATGGATACAGAGGTTACTTAAAGGTTTGTATTTGCACACATTTAAGTAATGTTGGGATAAAAATTTAGGTAAATAATAGAAGTTGTAGCATTATTTCTTTTGTTAAAGAGGTCTGTTATTACTGAAATATGAGAATCAGTGTCTCCAAAGTTCTAAGTTATAAGGTTGATGTTAGACCACCTAAAGCAGGCCTGGGCCACCTTTTTCAGGGCAAGGGCTTCTCTAAGTGTCTTGGTCCAGTAACTTTTCATTTTATTATTCAGGTGGTAATACCAAAATTGCTTGGTGGTCTACTGGTTGCCTGTGATTGATATCTTGCCCTGCCCTAACATAAAGTTACCCACTTAAAGTATGAAAGTTATAATGAATGTGCCAGTGAAATATTGTGTGTGATGTGTGTGTAAGCAAGGGATGTGGAAAGGGAAGATTCTTATATACAAGAAAAATATTTTGGGAGTTCCCTGGTGGTGTAGTGGCTTAAGGCTTTGGCGCTGGCACTGTCAAACGTTGCGGCCTGGGTTTGATTCCCAGCTGGGGAACTACCCACATACAAAAAAAAAGAAAAGAAAAGAAAGATATTTTAAGTTATAATAATAACAGATTTTTTCTGAATGAATTGTTTGATGCCATCAATTGAAGAAGTTTTGATAATTTCAGTCTTAGAATATTCACTGTATTTCTCAACAGTAATAATAGCAAATTCTCATGTTATATTGAATATACTTTTTGAGTGTGTTTAAGTCTTGAAAAAAATTTTTACATGGAAATAACCTAAGTGTCCATTGATGAACGAATGGATAAATGAAATATGTGGGACAGGGCAAGACAAATATTGTATGATCTCACTTGTATGTGGAATCTAAGGTGTGGAAAGATCAGAGTTGTGGTTACCAGAGGTAGAAGGTCAGAGGTGGGGATTGAAGGAAGGTGGTCAAAAGATACCGACTTCTAAGATACATAAGTACTAGTGATTTAAGTATACCATGCTAACTATAGCTAACACTGCTATATGATACATAGGAAAGTTGTTAAGAGAATAAATCCTGAGTTCTCATCACAAGGAGAAATTTTTTTTCTTTTATTGTATCCATATGAGAAGATGGATGTTAGCTGAACCTACTATGGTAATCATTTCACAATTAGTGTAAATCAAACCATTATGCTGTACACTTTGTCTTTATACAGTGATGTATATCAATTATTATTAAAACAAAAAAGGATGCTGTGGTGAATCTTGTAATAAAAATAAGTTGAATACTTGACAGATTGCCCTTGAGTGTGAGTATTTATGATGGACTAATCATGATCTGCCTAGTAACATCTACTTGATAATTCCAGTAGTAATTAAATGCCTGTTTTGGGTCAGGCACTACTTGTAGTTTACTCACTTTCTGCAGGGGAATATAAAGGTGTGTAAACGTTATGATGAACTGAGTACCAGTAGAAGTTTTGAGTGAGTCCTTACTTTTGAGAAGATAACTAATTTTAATTTATAATCTTAATAAGGCATTTGTCAACATAATTGTCCTTCTAATTATCATCCATCTTCCACAGGTCTTTAATTATCATTAAATCTTCCACAGATCTTTTTTCTTTTTTTAAATTTTTTTTTAAATTCATTTTTATTGTTAGACTTATTGGGGTGACATCTGTTAGCGAGGATTACATAGGTTTCAGGCATACAATTCTACAGTGCATTGTCAACTTGATCTGTTTTTAAATTTCTTCCTCCTCTTTACTTAACCTCATTCCTTCCTGACCTCCTTGTTGGCAGAAACTTCTAAATGTTTGGGGTATAATTGAATTAAACAGTCAAATATTCTTTCTTTCATGGAACTTAGATTCTTGTGGGGCCTTAGGGGAGGGAGGATGGGAGGAGACAAACTATATAAATAAGTTACTGAGTAATTTATGAATAAACATGTTATTGCTAGGAAGTGGTAGTATGTGATAAGAAATAGGAAAGGAGGGTAAAGTAAGGGAGATTGAGAATATATGGGGATATGGAACAGTTTGTAACTTTTAAAGGGATGTTTTGGATAGGTCTTGTTGAGGAGATGACTTTTGAGCAAAGATTTGGTAAGGCAATTATGTGGATTTGTGGAGGAAGAACTCATTGGCATTGCAAACATCTAGTACAAAGGCCTCAGGGCAAGTAGGTGCTTAACTTTTTCAGCAACTAGCAAGGTGACTGACTAGTGTGGCTGAGGTAGAGTGAAGTGTAGAGGTGGAGTGAAGTGTAGGGGTAGAGTGGTGGGGAAGGAGATCTGAGATACAGAAAGGACCAGACAATTAGTACCATGTTGGCCTTGTAAGTTTTATTCTGAGTGAGGTGGGTAGCCATTGTAGGGTTTTGAACAGAAGAGTGATATGATCTGACTTGTCTGGCAGGAGCCCACTGCCTGCTAAATTTAGAATAGGGTGTGGGTGTGCACTTGTGTGCATGCGCGCACAGTTAGACACGTGTGTTGTACATGGTAAGCATAATGTAAGTTCTGTATTTCTCTTTAGCCAGGGCAAAAAAAGTTGGATTTTAATACTTGTTTTGACTAGTAGCAACAGAGCTGTTTAAAACCTGAAATTTAGAGCAGGAGGACAAATTGTGTGGAAGAAAAAATTAATGTGTATTTTTATCAATGTGAGAAGAGAAAAGAACATAAAGGAATGTTTAGAGGGAAGGTTAAGGTTGATAGCAGTATTCTTAATTTTAAAGTGTATTTACTTTTAATTATAGAGGGGATTAGAAAAGCCTAGAGAAGAAAATGAAAAATACTTGCCTTGCTACCCAGAGATAACCACTATTAATATTTTGACATTGGGATATATGTGTGATATTTTTAGTATATATCTCCCCAAACTTGTAAATTGAAGTCTAATATCCATTTAATAAAGTATACCAATCTTAATTAAATATACAATTTGAAGTTTTACAAATTTATACACTAATGCAAACTGTACTCCAATCAAGATAGATATACCTAGGGCAGTAGTAATCTCTACCTTGTTTCACTTAGTCACTTCTATGCCCCACCAGAATTAACTACTTTTATGACTTCTCTTCTGTCATTATGGATTATTTTTGCCTATTTTTACATATTAACAATGTGATTTTGAAGTATGTACTCTTGGTGTCTGGATTTTTGTGTTTTTTTTTTCAATGTCATGTTTTTTATTCCTGTGTTCCTTTTATTTCTCTTACAAACACTTCTCCACACTATTAAGATTCTTAAGAGACACAACCAAATGCAACATGTGGACCTAATTTGATAAAAACCATCTGTAAAAATATTAAGTGGGAAATATGAGTGTGGACTGGCTATTTGATGATATTGAAGAGTTATTATTTTATTAGTTTTGGTAATGACATTTTGTTCACACCTTATTGTTAGCCAAGTACACTAAAGTATTGAGTGAAATAAGATACCTGGGAATTGATTTAAAGTACATAAGTGGAAGGAAAAAGGGAGAAGGTTGGGAGAAGGTAAGATGAAACAAGATAATTAAACTTTGATACTTTTTGGAGGCTAGGTAATGGATACATAGGACTTACATACTTGTGTGGGGAAGGTGATTTTTACCTCCCCCACACAAGTATAGAATTTTATATAAATAATATAAAATTTACCATGTTTCTAAGTGTACAGTAGTTAGGTGAGCGTATTCAGATTTTGTGCAGCCAATCTCCAGAACTTTTTTATCTTGTAAAACTGGAACTCTATACCCATTAAAGCACACCCATTTACCCTGTCCCCCAGCCCCTGGCAACATTATTCTACTTTATGTTTCTATGAATTTGACTGCTGTGGATACTTCATACTTGAATCACACAGTGTTTATCTCTTTGTGACTAGCTTATTTTAGTTATCACAATGTCTTCACGGTATATCCACGTTGAAGCATGTGTCAGAATTTTTTTCCTTTTTAAGACTGAATAATATTCCATTGTATGCATACACCACAGTTTGTTTTATCAATTTAACTGTGGACACTTGGGTTGCTTACATGTTGTGACTGTTGTGAATGGTGCTCCCATGAGTATGGGTGTGCACATGACACCTTGCTTTCAATTTTTTTGGATATACAATGTCGGACAGTTAATTTTGTGAACTTATCAGAAAAAATGCTACATACCTCATTGCTGAGTATCACTACAGTCACCTTTGAAGTAGGTGCTCACTCCTCTTAGGAAACTGTGCACCAATATCAGCTTCTAGTCCACCCTTGAGAGAAATTTTGGAACTCTTTCTAGAAGGGCCAGCAGAGCTGTTTGTCATACCCAAAATCTGACAGTGAAGTTTGTGAACTTGCCACCATACACTTAGGTTGGCAGCACTGTATAAACAACTTACTAAGTTATCACCTTACCAAGATAATGAAGACAGCTGATGATAATACCAGAAAAAGAGTTCCAAAATTGCTTTGGAGGGTAGACTAAGCACTGGTGTTGGTGCATAGCTTCCCAAGGGGAGTACTTTGAAGGTTACCATAGTGGTTCAGCATTGAGGTTTTTAGCACTTTTTCTAGCATGAGTTTGCAAAATTAACTGTCCAATTTCATATATCTAGAGGTGGAAATGCTGGATCATAATAAACCTGTTTTTAATTTTATGAGGAACTACCAAGCTTTTCCTTAGTGCCTGCACCTTTTTACATTCCCATCCGTAGTGCACAAGGGTTTCAGTTTCTCTGTGTCCTTGCTAACACTTACTTTGCTTTTTTTCTTTTAATAGTAACCTTCCTAATAAATGTGAGGTGATATCACGTTGTGGTTTTGATTTACATTTCCCAAATGATAACTGGTGTTGAGCATCTTTTCATATGCTTGCTGACTCATTTGTATATTATCTTTGTCAAATCCTTTGCCTATATTTTTAATTTTTTTTTTTTTATTGTTGTTGTTTGGCTTTCCTTATGCTTTTATCTCCACTGTTGTGTTTGAGAATGACCAAAAGAGTTCTTCATAAACACTTTTTAGTGTCTATATATTATATGCACTGATGTATTCCAATACCACTTTTTAGTGGTATTTTCTACTAAGCCCTTTTACAATATGGCTTTTGTTTTTTTTTCTGGCTTTATTGCCTTTGTATCTATCTCTTCTCCTCAATCCCTCTTTCTTACAAACATACACAGGCATGTCTTGGAAATACTGCCGTTTTGGTTCCAAACCACCGTAACAAAGTAAGCATCACAACATAGTGAGTCGTAATCTTTTTGATGGTGGAGGGTCTTGCCTTCAGTTTGTAAAAAAAAAATGCAGCACCTGTGAATCGCAATAAAATAAGGTATGCCTGTAAAATTCCACTCATACTTTGTTTCCTTAAACTGGTAAAGTTGTATAACCTCTTCACTCTCCACACCTGTATATGTGTTGTTCTCTACATGGAACACTTCCTACTCTGTTTGAAATGTCTTCTACTCCTCTTAAGTTCAAAGTTTAGCTATCATTTTTCTCTGGGAAAACCATCTTTGAGCCTGCCAAGTGTAAATTAGGTACTTTTCCTATGTGGTGAACTTTATCATAACATTTATTAAGCTTCATTGGACATACCTGGTCTGTTTACTCTCTCTCCTACAGTAAGCTATAAGCTCTGAGATTGAGGATTGTATTGACCTTGTACATCTTAGTATCTCCAGAGCCATAGGAGGCACTCAATAAATAATTGTTGCAAGAATGAACACCAGTACCAATATTATTTCAACAAATTTCTAATATATATAGTGTGCTCTAGGTGATAAGAAAGTCGAACAGAAATTCTTTTGATTAGCAGACATTTGGTCCAGAAGACATTTGGTTCAGTTCAAAATGTCCATGAAGACATTTTGGTCCATCGTTACAATAAGTTCACCTCTGCAGTCCTGTAAAATTTGAACACTGACCTATTTACCCAACCCCATTTGCCATTACCAGCTAGGCTACCCAGGCAAGAAGTAGTTATGGACAATATAGCCACAACACACTGATGGGACCAATAAAACATGATAGCATTTTCAATGTATTAATCCTGCAAACTACAAGTAGAAATAAACATATAAACCAAGAGCTATCCTCTAAACATGGATGTTTTGGACAGGACCAAATATCCTGCAATGGTTCTTTTACTCAGGCCACTTAAAATCTCACAGAGAAAGGGGATTTCTCTTATTTTGCCCTACTCTATATGCATACATCACCTTTTAATAGTGAGAACTACAGGCTGTTAAAAGATAAACTAAAGCATATTAAAATATAGAAGAATTTATTTGAGCAAAAGTCGATTTTGAATTGGGCAGCAACAAACCGGAAGTTGTTAGGAGCCCTCTATGAACAGGAGCCAGGGGAAACAGAGGAGGCAGAAGCAAAACAAGGAAATTACTTGATTAGCCTAAAGGGTTGCATTATTTGGGAAAGCTTAGGAGGCTGCCTGTGATTGATTGTCTTTAGGTTTTGATTGTTAACCTTGAGGCATGGCATTCAGGTTTAGGTTTTGGTTTGCTTATATAGACTACTAAATGATATAATCAAATCTGGTCAATGGCTGATGAGCCTAGGAATACTGTGAACTTAACCCTGAAGCAGCTGTTTAGACTGTGGTTACTGTCTTCTGTTTCTCATATGAGTCATGGGTAAGATAAATCATATTTATCTTAATCCCAGTTCCTTCCTTTTTCATTACTGTCACAGATGAAATCTGTGCAATGTCAGTTTTAGGGAGATGGTATGGTCACATTTTTATACACTTTCTCTTAAACAGGTTAAGGAAGACCCTTCCTTTAAAAAAAAATCAAGTGTCTTATTTCTCTTAAGAGGCACAGTACTCTTGAAGATAGACTACTCTGTAACACTCTGATTTGCTGTCACATTGTTTAGTTCATTGGATCATTGGGCCAGGATATGTGTGTGTGTGTGGTGGTGGTGGTGGTGGTGGTGGTGATGGTGGAAATACGTATAAGATCTGTGAACTCTTTCCTGAGTTTAGTGTGTCTTGTCCTGTCCAATTTTGGGATTAATGTCAAGTTTCATATTGTGTTATATATCTTACAGTGAAACTATAAAAAAATGTAAGTCAAAACATGGATCACCATTACATATATTTATGCAAGAATCTGAAAAAGAATCCTTAATAATATATTTTCCTAGATAGAAGTATGTATGAAACTGTTGATAGTACTGAAGATCAAATATGTTTTATAAATATTAAATAATAATTTTCCTATATTGCTTTCAATTTTTTAAAGAGTTTAAGGTAGTTCCATAAAAAAGGGACAAATTCTAGGAATTTCTATATGCCTTGCTATCATCTGTTCATATCAGTAAATATTTATTACTTTTAAAGGGTGTAACAAATTAAGCTATTTTAGAATTTTTGGTGACAAAATTCCTTGAGCAGTGTATTCCATTTATATTTATTTATTTTTTTAAAGAAGGATTATGCTCAATCACTGTCTTAACCCATACATTGGGGATGTTTTTTATTTTTTTTTTAATTTTTTTATTTTTTTTTATTTTATTTATTTTTTTTTTTTGTTTTGTTTTTTTTTTGCTTTTTGGTATGTGGGTAGCTCCCTGACTGGGAATCGAACCCAGGCTGCAGCACTGACTGTGCCAGCGCCGAAGCCTTAAGCCACTACATCATCAGGGAACTCCCAATGTTTTTTATTTTATTTATTTATTTATTTATTTATTTATTTATTTATTTATTTATTTATTTTGCTTTTTGGTATGTGGGTAGCTCCCTGGCTGGGAATCAAACCCAGGCCGCAGCGCTGACAGCGCCAGCGCCGAAGCCTTAAGCCGCTACACCACCAGGGAACTCCCATGTATTCCATTTTGATTGTTATATTTGTAAATAGTTTTAATATGAGCTAAGCAGAAATTATGTGAAAAAAATTTTCCTGTAGATATATAAAAACTATTTTTCTTGAAAAGATAATTGAGTTATAACAATTGTTTTAATTCTTATCTAGAATTTTTCATGAGGAGGAGTAAATTTAAAAGTTTTGTAGGCCTTTGTTATGGGAAGATACTATGGAATTTCAGAGAACTGAAGTCCAGGGTACCCTGCCATACCAGCTGCTATGGAAGCTGTGGGCCAAATCAAAGATGTCCTTTTTGGGGGAAACTTTTATTAATAGTTTTGTCTTGGTTGCTGGGAACCTAAGTTAGGTTAAGAATCATTTTCTTGCTCTGAGACAGTTACTGATGTCTGCTTTGGGTTTGGGAGAACTGGTAGCATCTTGAGATTATCAACCCTGCCCTTATTTCTCTAGCTATTTTCTCTCCCATTCTTTTGAGCAGCTTTATAGTTTGATGAGCAGGAGAAGGTACTCTAGACTGAACCCACCTAGTTCAAGTTTTAGTGCCTCCACTGCCATTCTTGTAGTATTGACCAAGTTAATGTATTTTGCTGTGTATAATGTGTACCCATGTTTTTGGCCCAAACTTTCAGGAAAAAAATCTTTCATTTTAATTTTTTAATTCAAAATTTAATTTGTTTATATTTGGGAACTTGTTTTTTTGTATTATAAAGGAATCTTTTAGCATTATTTTGAAGCTGAAAAGCACACAAATCTTTATTGTCTAGAAATATTTTAAAAATTTCCCACAAAAGATGCTGTTCTCTCATTTTCCCATCATCTTCTTCTTCTTCCACACCCCTGATATAAAGGACATTATTGCATCTTATTAAAACTTCACCCAGATGTCCAGACAATGCTCCATCTATGTATTCTTCTTGTTGCAAGCTGCATGTTCATATAGCCATCTACAGATACTGGGTAGCCTTTGTACTTCCTTCCCCACTTAAGTTTCACCATTACTGGCTTTCCTGTTAATCCATTCAGGAAAGGTTTGGAATTGAGGGGCAAACTCATCATGAGTATGGGCAAGTGCTGCAAGCTACACACTACCAACCCTGCTGCCGTCCGTCCCCTGTAGTTAACTGGAGCAGCAACCAGGATTTATTTTTTAACATGTTATAGTACAAAAAATTTTATGTAAGAAATAATTACAAAACACAAGAACAGATACAAGGTACAAGAAATTTTACGTATAAAATGTTTTTATAGAAAACAAAAGATTATTGTATTCCAGGGAGTTATTTTGCATACGGATATCGTTACTGATTTCTAGAGTTAACACTTTTAACTCATAAGCATAAATAAAGGCATTAAAAACATTTATATAGATATGGAATTCATGCTACCCATGTATAATGTGCATCCTTATTTTTTCCTTACAAATTTTGGCCAAAAAAAGTGCACATTATACACGGCAGAATACGGTACTTAACCTCTTTTTACTCCATTTGCCTCTTTTGAAGTGGGGGAAATAACCAATTCATAGGATCATTGCTAGGAGTAAGTGCATACACTTAAATTCTTAAAACTGTGTTTGGCACATAGCATACTTGACAAATATTTGTGATGGTTATTATTCCTGCAGCTTTTCATTTACAATCCTGAAGTCCAAAAGTTATGAAAATCAAAAGGTTTTTGTTAACCTTTTGATTACAGAAACCTTACCTGAGATGACATGAGCTGTTAACCATCTTTCTTTATCCCATTACTGAAAACTAATATACAAGGGCTGTCCAGAAAAAAAATCCAGTCACAAATGCCTCTTATTTTTCGTATTACATGGCTTGGGTACTTTCCAGACAGTCCTTGTGCTTTGTTTGATTTTGTTACTGCCACAATTTGCATTGGATAAAGTGTTATGGAATACATGGTAAGTACACTTTACCAATAACTTCCAGAGCACATCTGGCCAAAAGGGTTTTGGTGAAGAAATGTGGACCTCTACTAGTGAAAATTACACTACATCGCCAAGTCTGTCCTTTAGAATCTCAAGATTGTAATGAGTTTGCTTGATTGATAATAGCCTTAATTGATTACTCAAAATGCTTTGAGTTTTAAGAGAAAGAGTAATAAGTTAATCTAAGCTGCTGTTCTTGAAAACTTACCTGAAAAATTATTTTTTATTATTTGTAAACTGTTTATATTATAAAATTTGAAATATCTCTTGGGGATTTAAAAAATTGTTTCAGGAAACAACTAGTCTTGAGAATGTAAGTTTGCCCTCCAGTAACAAGAAAGAGGTTTTCCCCCCTCTAATTGTAAAGTGTTATGAAAACCATTTTTTTATTTTTTGACAATAAAGTAATCTTTCATTTTGTTAATGTTCTCATTACTGTGACTCCTCCAAAGAATCAATCTTGTCAGCAAAAAACCCCACAAATAAGAGCTGTAAGTCACTTATGTGGAAGCCATTTCTGTTTAGTCAGTTTTTTAAAAATTTATAACCAGCCATATTCCAAAAATTATTTCATTCTTTTTTCAAAGGTACATAAGTAACAGTAAAATATGTTGGAAGTAGCAGAGTCCATTTGTTCTTAGCTTAGAAGTAATTTGGTTGGTTTAAAACCAACCAACTATTGCTATGTAAAATGACACTGGGATTTTAGAGGGTGGTAGTGGTATTTTTTATAAAATGTTTTAGTTTTTATTATAAATAGAAGAAATAAAAATAAAGGTCTTATTTGCCTCTAGAGATCTTAGTATTTTGTTGATGTTTCTCTTTTCCCTAGAATTCTGTTAGTTATAAAAGAAAATGAAAAATTTCATTGTGTATTACAAACAAGCTTTTTGTTTATTCTTAAAAAGAGTATGCTTTTTTCATGTACCTTCTTAAGTGGGGAACTGATTGTTCATATTGCTAGAAGAATGATTATACATATTGCTGTGTAGTGCGCTTCATTCAACATGCTGAATTATGAGACTAAGTGTGTGTGCTTTAAAATCTAAGCTTGATGATTCTCTTAATTAGCTAGGTTTTGAAACCTTTGTATGATGAACTTTTGTATTTTATTTTTTATGTAAGTTGACAGTGGGCCAGCTGACTGTATACTTATAACTTAAATTATAAAGCATTTAACACTTTTTTTTTTGTTAATTGCTTGGATGTTAAAGTTTGTTCCCTAATGGTGGTGTAGTTTCTAAATATTTCTGTTTTTCAGTAAGTTCCATCTAAAGACACTTAAAATCATTAAATAAAATAAAACTTATTTCTGGTGTTTGTGTTTAGTTTAAATTTTGTTTAAAGGAAACTCTTAATAGTAGAACATTTTATTAAGGAATTTTTGTTTGTTTGTTTTAAGCAAGATACTCTTATTTTAGAAACATTGGGAACTAAAACATTGGGAAAAAACTTTAGGCTGATATAGGCTGAATAAATGCCAATCATTTTGCACTGGTGACCTCTAGTGGTTTTGCAGTTAAAAGCAACCTGCTGCCAATATCAAGTAATTTTTTAGATTGTCACGTTATAATCACATCTGATTATTGAATAAACTCGTGATAAATAAAATATGTCCCGACAAGTACTTTTACCTACATTCAAAAGGAGAAAAGTTTTCTTAAAAGTCAACAAGATTTTGTTACTCCAAATTAACTGAGAGTGGATATAGAAACAAATGTAATAAAAGTTCTTTTTTGCCTGTACAGTATGTTTGTAGTAATGAATTTCAAATTAATTATCTACTCATTTTTATATCCTTGGAATCAAATAATTTTTTGAGTTTGGCAAATAAAGTGAAAATTTATGGTTCTTAAAAATGTCTTTTCTTCATTGAAATTACTACACATTTCATTGTAGAACCTTTTTCTCCTCTTAACTAAAGGACCTAGATCTTTAACCTTATCTTCATAATAAAAATGTATTTCTTATTAAAATAAAACCATTTAAAACCCTTAAGAATGAGATTAATTTTTAAGTTGTGAAATATATATGTATAAAGCATCATTGCACAGTTTAACCAGCTACTAGAAAGAGAATAACCATTATATCACTCTTGGAGAGGTCAAGAAATAGAGCATTGCCAGCACCCTAGAAGCCTCACAGCCTGCCCTTCCTAAATCACCACGGCCTCCTTCCATCAATGGGTAAACACTAACCTGACTTTTTGAGAATCATTTCCTTGCTTTTCTTTATGTTACCTTTACATGTTATCTAAATGTGCATTGCTCATTAGTGTTGCCTATTAGTGAACCTACTTGTTATAAATGGAATCATATGGAGTGTTGTCTTTTGTGTTTTGCATTTTGCCTTACATTATGTTGGTTCACCTGCATTGTGTCTAGCTGTAGTGTTTTTCTTGGCTCTATGGTATTTCATTGTACTTACATACCACAGTTTATCTGTTTTCCAATCATGGGTATTTAGATTGTTTGCATTCTTTGGTTATTATAAAAAATAGTCCTGAGAATATTTTTTATATGTCTCTTAGTATGCACATTCATACAATGCATTTCTTTTAGGTATATATATAGGGATTTTTTGGTTTTAATGTATTTGTATCTTTAACTTTGATAGACAATGCAGAACTTTTCCAAAGAGGCTGTCCGGTTTATGGTCCTATTTGTTGTGTATGAGAGTATCTGTTGATTCACAACTTCCTCAACAAATAGTACTGTGAGTTTAAAAAAGTTTTAGCCAATCAGATACTGTGTTACTTTATTGTATTTTTGTTATGTTTTTCTTTGAATTCTGTTGAGGTTGAGAAGTGTTTTATATCTTGATTGGTAATTTTGATATCTTGTAATCTGGTATTGTAAACATTTTTACAATATTTCCATCAGGCTGGCTGTTTGTTCATTTGTTTGAATTAAGTGGTGTGTCATTTTGGGAAGTGGATAGGAATTGCATATTATGTTTATGAGTATTGTAATCTGGTATTGTAAACATTTTTACAATATTTCCATCAGGCTGGCTGTTTGTTTATTTGTTTGAATTAAGTGGTGTGTCATTTTGGGAAGTGGATAGGAATTGCATATTATGTTTATGAGTCCATTCTCAGCTATATGATTTTACAAATTTTTCTATCTGGATCACCTTTTTAAATACTTTTTTAAAGTTGTGCTAAAAAGTTACCATCTTAACCATGTTTAGGTGTACAATTAGTAGTGTTAAGTATATTCATATTGTTTTTAAAACAGATCTACAAAACTTTTAAAAATCTGGCACATCTAAAACATTAAATCCATTAAACAGTTCCTCATCCCCACCTCCTTAGTAACCACCTTTCTAATTTCTGTTTCTGTCAATTTGACTACTTTAGGTATCTTATAAAAGTGGAATTATATGGTATTTTTTTTTATGACTACTTTATTTGATACAGCATAATGGTCATGGAGCATGTGGCAGGATTTCCTTGCCCTTTAAGGTTGAATTATATTCTTTTGTATGTATATAACACATTTTGTTTATCTGTTCATTCATTGATGGACAGTTGGGTTGCTTTCACCTCTTGGTTATTGTGAATAGGGCTGTTATGACTATGGATGTTCGAATATATCTTTGAGACTCTGCTCTCAATTCTTTTGGATATATAACCAGAAATGGGATTACTGAATCATATAGTAGTTCTCTTTTTAATGTTTTGAACCACTGTACTGTTTTACATAGTAGTTACACCATATTGTAGTCCCCCCAGCGGTGTACAGGAGTTTCAGTTTCTTGACATTCTCAGTACTTGTTAATCAGTAGTTTATTTTGAACACTTTTAGATTTATAGAAAAATTGAGCACATAGGAACGAGGTTCTCATATGTGCCATGCCAATGCCACACTGTTTTCCTCTACTAACATCTTAGGTAGTACATTGGCTCCAATTAATGAACCAATTTTGATACATTATTATTAACTAAAGCTCACGGTTTAAGGTTCATTCTGTGTTGTACTTGTCAGGTTTTGATAAATGAATAATGTTATGGATCCATCATTACAGTATCATACATACAGAATATACAGTTTGACCATCCCTAAAAATTCCCCATGCTTCACCTGTTCATCTATCTTCTTAACCCCAAATGCTTGGCAACTGCTGGTGGTTTTTGCTGTCTCTATAGGTTTGCCTTTTTTTACAATAGAATGTCTTATAGTTGGAATCATGCAGTGTGTAGCCTATTTCGACTGGGTTCGTACACTTGGGAGTATGCATTTAAGGTTTCTCTCTGTCTTTTCATAGCTTGATAGCTCATTTATTTTTATTGCTGAATAGTATTCCTATGTATGGATATACTACAGTTTGTTTATCCTTTCACATATTGAAGGATATCTTGATTGATTCCAAGTTTTGGCAATTAAGAGTAAAGCAGCTTTAAACATTCAGATTTTGGGGGGCACAGGTTTTCAGTTAATTTAGATAGGTACCAAAGAGCATGATTGTTGGATTTTATGGTAACGTTACTTCAAATTTTAAAAAAAATTTGTGGGCATAGAGTTTATAATATTCCTTTATTATCCAAAAAAAATGTCCTTGGGTTCCGTAGTGATGACCCTTCTCTGATATTTGTTATTAATTTGTGTCTTCTCTCTTCTCTTTTCTTGGTTAGCTTGGCTAGAAGTAATGTTATGGTAAGAGTATGTTTATTTTGTAATAAATTGCCAAAGAATCTTCTACAGTGGCTGTACCATTTTGCATTCTCACTAGCAATGAATGACAGTTTGTGTTACTTCACATTCTGGTCAGCATTTTTATTTCAGCCATTCTGATAGATGTGCAATGGTATCTTGTTTTAATTTGCATTTTTCTGATGACACTGATGTGTGGAGCATATTTTCACATGCTTATTTGCCATCTGTATATCTTCTTCGGTAAGGTGTCTGTTCATATCTCTTGCCCTTTGAAAAATTGGATTGTTATTAGAGTAGGTTATTAATAATATTAATAGTTTTAAGAATTCTTTTATATTTTGGATGCTAGTCCTTTATCAGATGTGTGTTTTGTAAATATTTTCTCTCAGTCAGTGGCATGTATTTTCATTCTTTTAATAGTGTTTTTTGTAGAACACAGCTGTTTTCAATTTTAATAGAGTCCAGCTTATCAAACTTTATCATGGGTCATGCTTTTGGTTTTTGTATTTAAAACTCATCACCAAACCCAAGGTGGCCTAGATTTTTCTTCTGACTTTCTTCTAAAAGTTTTATACTTTTATATTATACATTTAGTAAATATTATATATTTTAATATATAGTGCATATATTACTGTTTTTGAAACATCTAATTTTGAAAAAATACCTACTTGTGAATATAATATTTTTTTAGTTTCTTATAACTTACATGGCAGGTGTTAGATACAATTTTTATGTGTATGTTTCAACATTATGTAAATTATTTTCAGTGACCTTAAGGCTTATAAACAGCTAGCCAATTTGTAATTATCTTTATTTTTAACATGATTGTGTTATCTAACAGAAAGTTTGATCAACTATTTCTATGAATTTTAAGTCTTGCTGTCATGAATAAAAGTGCAGAAGTCTACCTTTATTATTTCCCCCTTTGAGTTCCCTGTGTAGAGTTACGAAAAAATGAAAATAAATGGATAATTTATATTTTTAGGCCCGAATAGCATTTTTGCAAGGAGAAAGAAAAGGCCAAGAAAACTTGAAGAAGGATTTAGTAAGAAGAATAAAGATGTTAGAGTATGCATTAAAACAAGAAAGGTATGTGTGTCTCATTTTATTATGTAAATAAAATAAACTACAACATTATTAATTCTATTTTATATCATGTACATGTATTTGAAAGCTCTTTGAAAGATACAAAGTCCTTGACAAAACACAAGAGGATATTTTCATTTGATTGTTAACATAAGAAAAGAAAGAGATTAACATTTTAAACAGAAATACCACTTTTATTCATTCATTCATTCATTCATTCATTTATTTATTTGCTTTTTGGTATGTGGTTAGCTCCCTGACTGGGAATCGAACCCAGGCCGCAGCGCTGACAGGGCCAACGCCGAAGCCTTAAGCCACTACACCATCAGGGAACTCCCAAATACCACTTTTTTAATAGAGTCTAAGTTTTATAATTTTTTTTAAAAGATCAGGAAAATTGTTGTATAAGTTTTACCTTTTGTTTTTCTTTTAGAGCAGTGCATTTTTTCTTCCAAGTTTCTTTGCAAGTGTAAATAAACAGATATTCAAGTTCTATATTATTTGTTATTGGAGAAACATACCAATAATTACTTAACTCTGTAGAAAAAACATTTTTTTCTTTCAACAATTTGTTATTAAATTTTCAGGGCAAAATATCACAAATTAAAATATGGCACAGAGCTGAACCAAGGTGATTTGAAAATGCCAACCTTTGAATCAGGTAAACGCTATTCTTCTGTTCCCCTGCCTTACCCCCTCAAGAAAAATTGTTTTAAACGTATATTTATTTAACAGACATGTTCTCTTCCCCTTATTTTGCTTTGATGACATTGGTTAGTCAGATGGTTAACTGTTGTACTACTGTCTAAAATTTGGGGGAAAAAATAATAAATGAATAAAAGTTAATAAGTAGTTTCATCTACATCTCAAGCCTGAGTGAGGTTATTTTCCTTGTGTTGAAACCTATGTCAAATTGTGGGTGCATTTTTGGTAGTAATTAGAGGTGAAAGGTAATGAAGTTATAAATGACTCTCCACCTGTAGGCAATTCTGTCCTATCCTATGTACTCTTAATTTTTTATTACTAAAAACTTATTTTTATCTGGGGAAGCTGTGGTTAACTCACTTTAGTTCTAAAAAAATTAAAATTTTGATTGATTAATTTGGAAACTGCTGTGGCAGCCAAATAAGGATAAGAGAAGGAAAAAATGATCTTGCTCTTTTCTAAATAGCAAGTCTGAGAGTAGCATCTGATGAACAGTTATGCAGAGAGGAGAGGTCTGGATAAAGGAAAAAGCTAACAGTTTAGTGTTATTTTTAGGGTTCCATGTGATTTCAATTTGAGTAGTCTAAAAGTCTGATAATTAAGGAGTATTTTGATTTATATTATACAATATTTTGAAATATGAAGGCTGTTCGGACAGTATCCAGCCAAGTAATATCAAAAATAGAGGCATTTATGGCTGGATATTTTTCTGGACAGCCCTCATATTATTAGCAATCTTTCAGGTAGATTTAGAACCCATTTATATGGACACTTTGATGATACAAATTCAGTTCTATGGTGTTCTTGGGTGCTAGTTACTAAGACAAAGTAAAAGATGTCTTTATTTGTATATACAATTTTTCTTCTTCCATAGTTATTTCCTTATCTAAAAAGTCAAACTGTATTATATATGGTAGGGACAATAAAACTTAGGTATGGAGTTTTGTATTTGTGTGTGTGTGTGTGTGTGTGTGTGTGTGTGTGTGTGTGTGTTTTGTTTTGTTTTTGAGTTTTTTAAATTAGGTATTATAGTAAATTTTAAAATTTTAGTTAATTTGTTTTTAGTTTGATATTAAGTACTCGGAACTAGGCATAAACATTATATACATCCAACCTGCTGTTAACTTATTTTGGGGTCTCACCACTTTCTCTCATGCCTAGAATATTTACAAAGTAAGCAATCACTTTCTAGCACTCAGTGGCTGTCCATCAACTTGGTCTGAGGAAGCAGGCTAGTTGCAGTCACATTGTACTTGGAGCCAGAGTCAGAATTGGCTAGCTGGTCTCACTGCAAGAGGTTATATAAAGCTAAATCATTAGTAGATAAATCTTTCCTGTCCACAACTGAAGTCAAATAGAAATAGACTTGTCTTAAACTTGTTTTAAACTTAACTGTTACAACTTTCTCAAATTGAGGAATAAAATAACATCAAGTATTTTATTTATAGTGGACAATAATATCAAAGTGGATAGGTTTTACAGAGGTAGAAAAACTATTAAGGTTGGGGTGGGGGAGTGAGCAAAAACACACCATGAAAACAAAGTGGGATAAAATCAGTACATTAAAGAAACATTAAATGAATCAGTATTGCCTTTTATATGCCTAAAATAAATCAAAATGTGAAAAAGAAAATACACAAAATACTGATTTTGTGGAAGTAACCTAACCCTATAGAAGGAGTGATATCAAAATATGTAAAGAGCTCCTTTTCCTCCACATTTGGGGGAAAAGAATCTGTAACCGTAGAAAAATGGGCAAAAGACTTGAAAAGGCACCCCATAAAATAGGATATCTATATGGCCAATAAGCATATGAAATGATGCTTAGTTTTATCAGTTATTGAGGAACTACAGCTTAAAACCATGGTGCAATATAGTTAGACATCTACTAGAAAGGCTGAAATGTAAAAGAGAGAAAGTCGGGTGTTGATAAAGATAAGAAACAACCAGAACTTGTACCTACAGGTTTTGGGATTGTAAATCGATAGAACAATTCTGGAAGTTATTTGTCAGTGGTATGATTAAAGGGAATAGACTATGCATACCCTGTGACCCAGTAATTACTTTCACCAGTATTCCATTTTCTAAAATACTTACATATGTTCATCATAAGGCTCGAATAAGAATCTTCATAGTATCATTATTTTTAATAGTATAAAACTAGAAACAACTTGAATGTCCTTCAGAATTAAATTGGATAAATGTATTGGGATATTTTGGAATAATGGAATGCTATTTAGCAACAAAAGTGAACAAAATAAATAACAACATGATGCGTCACATAAGATTGAAAACTGATAATTAATCTAGTTTTTAGAATTCAGGATAGTGTTCATATCCTTCTATGAGGATCTAGTGACTGGAAAAGGGCACAAGGAAAGCTTTTGTAATGCTGATGGTGTTTTGTTTTTTTTATCTAGGTACTGGTTACATGGGTATGTTCAAAAATTGAGCTGTATGTTTATGATGTACTTCAAGGATATCCTTAGCATTATTTATAATAGCGAATAATGGAAATAATTTCAACATTAGGGGACTGGTTAAATTAAATAGGTATATACTTTCTGTGGAATGTTATATGATCATTTTATATGATGTTAATCTGTATTATCATACAGTGTTCAAGATATATTGTCAAAAGCAGCGTATAGTACAATATACATATTGTCCCATTTTTAAAAATAAGTAGAGGTGCTTATGTATGTAATACAGATGGAAAACATGGAATGATAAACTTTTTAAAATTTTATTAAATTTATTGGGGTGACATTGGTTAGTAAAATTACATAGGTTTCAAGTGTTTATTTCCAAAATATATCATCTATACAGAGGGTGCCAAAAAGTTGTATATGCATTTTAAGAAAGGAAAAAACTGTTTTAAAATTATAATATTCAGTATATACTGATAACAAAAGATGAATACAAGTCACGTTTGACTTCTGCAATTACAAGAGGTGCTCAAAGTGGTTACCATTGGCATCCAGACACTTCTGATTACGGTGAACTACTGCTTGAGCAACGTTGACCAAATGTCCACTTGTATCACTGTGCATGCCATTTTAATTTCTTACCAAAGAATTGTCGGTGTAGCCAGTTTTCTACAGTACACCATATCCTTTAAGGTCCCCCATAGATAGAAGTCAAAGGTATACCACATCCTGTAAGGTCTCCCATAGGTAGAAGTCAAGGAGTGTTAAGTCAGGAGAATGTGGGGAAAACTCAAATAATGTTCTTGAATTTCAAATACCACTTCAAAATGGTCTTGCACTCCTCGAATGACAACAGTGCCTCTGCCATTTTCTTTGACCTGTTCTGCCTGTCCTATGGTGATGTTAGCATTCATTTACCACCATCTTTTGAGCAAACATCATACTACACATTGCTACCATAATTCAATTCAACTTTGAAAAGTAATACATAGATAACATCTTTTAAAATGTTTATACATTTTTTTGGCACCCCGGTATATTGTATTGTGTGTTCACCCAGAGTCAGTTCTTTTATCACCATATATGATAAAACTCTTCAACACTAACTTGGTGATAAGATTTTGGGCAATTGTATTTCTTCTTTTTTTTTTTCTTAAATGTACTTTTTTTCTCCAATGATTATGTGTTATATGTGATTAAAAATAAAATATAAATAGAAAAATCATAAAAAATGGACTAGTAGAATGAAATAAGTATTTCTAGAAATTATAGAATTCCTATGTTGAGGGAAGGAGTGAGAAGATAGTAATCATAAGATTGTTAGGGTTAGAGAAGTAATAATACCTGCAGAGAATATTTTAATAATTGTTTGTTCATGTGACTATGAGGAGTCTAGGAGCCTAACATCTGTAAGCCATTCTAAGTTCTCAGTATTCACGTGCATGGGCTGATCTTTAATGGCCCTCTCTACCTTATCTTTATTTTTATAATGGGAATTTGTGGGGGAAGAAATCATTAGTGTCAATAAATTTAAATTTTAATCTCGGGATACTTACTTAGAACTTAACTCACCAGAAATTATACTAGTTAATAAACTCCTTTTTAATAATATACTTTGTTACATGAAAATAAAAGTGACTTTTTACCTATAGTAAAAACTACTTTCTGGTTTAACTTTCAGTTCTAAAAAATGTAATTGACCATATAAAGTCTTGTGATATAGATTTAGACTTCCGATACTGACTCAAAATTAGGTTATTCAGTAATTTTATATACCAAATTTCTTAATGGTGTTGATTTTGAATCACTCATGTAAATATTAAATATGTAGCTTTTAAATTTCAAAAGCATTCAACTAAGAATTCTGGTAGTTAAAAAGTAATTTTAATAATATTTTATTTCAAGGCTTGGGGTTTTGATTTTTGAATCCGTAATAGTTATAGTTAATGTGCACTTGGCTTTTCCCAATTTTAAAACATGGAGAGTAGGACCTAAGTATTTGAGTTACTGGAATAAACACATTTCAGGTAAGTGACCCACAGTAAATAGTCAATATAAGTTCATTTAATTCTGTTCTTTATAAAATATTTAGGTTTATTTTAGGTGGAATTTTTTTTTTATGTGGGGATTTATCCCTTTGAGAACTTTGGCATATTTTCAATAGTTGAAATAATATGTATGAAACTTTCTTGTTCATTTTGCTTGTTTCTTGTTAATTTTTAGAAGAAACCAAAGACGTAGAGGCTCCCACAGCGCCTCAGAATAGCCAGTTGACATGGAAGCAAGGCAGACAGCTGTTAAGACAGTGAGTAATGTTTTATTTTCAGCTTTAAGGATCTAGCTATGAAGTGCTTATGTTCATTTTGCAAATGAAAAACTTTCTTAGTGATAGTGGGACAATGTGTAGAGTTTTCATATTGCTTTTTATGCTTTGTTAGATATTTTGGATCTTTTTGTTTCCTCTAAATGTTGCTCTGAAGGTTCCTCAGGATGATTTTTTTTTTTATTTGCAGGGTAAAATGTTGTAAAGACAGGATGCATTGAAAAGGCCAGAACAAAACAATGTAGAGTTCACACTTCCATTTTCATCACTGCGAAATTCATCAATGCATATTTTGTTTTAAGTGCAAATGTGACTAGTTTAAAGAAGGAATTTAACTGGTTATCAAAACATCAGAATTGGCTTACCAAATCCTATCTTTACTTGAATTTTTCTTTCTTTCTTTTTTTTTTTTTTTGAAACAAAGAGATAGTTTATTGAAAAGAAAGTGCACTCCAAAGAGGAGGAGCGAGTTTGAGCAAGGAGAGTGGCTCAGGAGCCTTTACTTGAATTTTTGAAGAACCTTTTTGATGTCTGAATTTTTTATTGTATTAGAAGTATTTCTGTGGCAAATGTTATTTACTGTCTTTTATCTGTTCTTTTTCCTTATGTTTTGAAAACTTTGATACTTGTGTATTCCTGATATTCCTGATTTACAATTATTCATCTTTCAGTAACCCAGTGAAATGTGGTCAGACGCTTGATCTTGTTATTACCTAGAGCTGCCCTACCTCAGGAATATTCCATTATCCAACAGTCATCTTATATTCCAACTCTGAATCTGATTCCTATATTTTTGCCCTCTCGGTTTACCTTGACCTTCACTTGCATAGTGTTTCTCTCATAAGTGTCTAATCCCATTGCTTGGTTTATATTCTGTCCCTTCACCTTTCTCTAAAAGTATTTTATCTCCAGAGTAGTCTTCGTTCATTTCTTAACTGTCTAGTCTGTTTTCCATTTTGATGTTCCATTGAAGCTACTATCACAAACATATTTAAAAGAACTTTTTTGTTTATATTTCTTTCCTCTTTTGCAAATACTTGACATTAACTACTTGTTCCATTTTAAAACTCTTAATTTTGCTTCCATGTTACCACTCTGCTATCATTTGCTCCCTAATTTCTTTTTTTTTTTTTGGTTTGGGGGTAGTTCCCTGGCTGGGAATCGAACCCAGGCTGCAGCGTTGATAGCGCCTGCGCCAAAGCCTTAAGCCACTACACCACCAGGGAACTCCTGCCCCCTAATTTCTTAACTTTTTTTTTTTTTTTAATTTTCCTATGAGTTTCTCTTACTCTTCTAGTCCATTAGATGTTTGTGTGCTCAGATTTTCTGTTCTTACACTTTTTGTCTGGATAACTACATATAAAGCCATGGCTTCAAATACCACCAAACACTAATGATACCTGGTCAAATCTCTTTGACCTTTCTTATCATTGTGCCTAATAAACATGTACTTTCATATACAGTATGGCCCATAATTATCTAATAGGTACCTATAAAACAGATTCTGACCCTTTATTCTTTATTTCATTGATTAGAACTAATATCCAACCATCCAAGCTATAAACTGAAAAATTTCTCAAATTTTTATATCTTTTTTCATTCTGTTACCATGTTTTATTAGATTATATTTTGCTTATTTTTCTCATGTTATTTTCCTTTCTCCAGTTTTACTTCTTGCTGTGTTAGTGTCCTAACCAGTCTCCCTACCTTTAGCTTTCTCCTAAAAATCTTTTGTTCTTTTGCCAGCAGTACATAAGCATCCTTCTTTAGCTTATACAATACTTTAGGAGGAAATTTTTAAGTTTTTCACCCCAAGCCATTTGTGACCATAATCTATATTTATGTTTAAATTCATTGCCTTTGTTCTTTTTCAGTCTCATCCTGGATCTTAGATAAAGTACTCTGGTGTAGATAATATAAAAAGTTTGAAGACTATGGGACTATAGGAATGTCATGAGATCTTAAATCCTAGGAGAACTAACCTGTCTATCTACCTCTGGCTAAGAACCCAGGTTTAAAACTTAGCATGTCACTCTCCTAAGGTTTTATTCTACTCATTCTTTACCACTTTCTGGACTTTTTTTTTTTTTTTTTTTTTTTTTTTGATACATATCATCAACTAAAAGTGTCTTAAGGCTCTAGGCCTTTTTAAGTTTTAGGATAATTAGTCCTTAATTAGCATTGACCAAACTGCATGCTTTGCTTTCTTAATTAAATTTTGGTTTGTAATTGCCCTTGTTCTCTTAAAACTGGAACTAGTCTGTAGAGAAGACAATTATTATAAAAACTAAGATCCTTAAAAAACAAAAAAAAATACTAAGATCCTTTGATATAATTTTGAGTTAACAAGTTTGCAGGTATTAGCAATATGTGGGGGTTTAATAGTTTTAATTTTCTCTTATAGGTATCTTCAGGAAGTAGGTTACACAGACACAATATTAGATGTACGGTCTCAGCGGGTAAGGTCATTACTTGGACTATCCAATTCAGAACCAAATGGATCAGTAGAAACAAAGAATTTAGAACAGATCCTGAATGGAGGTGAATCTCCTAAGCAGAAAGGACAAGAAATCAAAAGGTAAGATGTATGCTTGTAGGTTAACATTGTTTATATAATGGGTATTTTGAACCTTTTTTAACTTCTTGTTACCACCGTTAACAATTGTAATGCAGGTAGAGTTCAGATTTAAAGACCCCCCCTCTCCCAAATAGTTCCATGGGCAAATAAATTTTGTGTTTAGGTCTTTTTAAAATTTATCTATCTAAAATTTTGATGCTAAGAGAATGGTTGTAATTCTGAAATAGGTGCAAAATTAAAATTTTAGGGTGATTTCAGTGTAAATATCCTGATTATTAAATTTTTGGTAGAGTATTCTCAATAAATTATAATGCTACTCTATAACCAGAATAGCAGTGATTCTTTTTTTTTTTTTTTTTTTTTAATTTACTGTCTCTACTGAGATATAATTCACATACCATAAATTTCACCCATTTAAAGTATATAGTTTAATGATGTTTAGGAAGTCAAAGAGTTGTTAGCCATCACCACAATCTTTTTGTTGTTGCTGCTGTTGTTGGTTGCCTGGCGGGAAATCAAACATAGGCCATGGTGGTGAGAGTGCTGAAGCCTAGCTACTATACCACCAAGGAACCCCCTGGCATCACCACAATCTTCAAGTTTTGAAAATTGAAAAATTTTTATCATCTTAAAAGAAACCCCCTATTCATTAGCTGCCACTCCCCATTCTGCCCTGTACTCCTACTCCCTAACCTTAGGCAACTTTACTAATCTACTTTATGTCTCTATAGATTTGCCTATTTCAGAATTTCTACATAAATGGTTATTTTGAGAGTGGCTTGTTTCACTTACCATAATATTTTAAAGGTTCATCTATGTTATACCATGTGTCAATAATTTATTGCTTTTTATTGCCAAATAATATTTTGTAGTATAATATACAACATTTTGCTTATCCATCCCTTGTCCAGTTAATGAGCATGTGGGTTGGTTCCACATTTTGAAATAATGAATAATGCTACTTTGAACATTAGTATAAAAGTATGGACATGTTTTCAGTTCTCTTGGGTCTATATTAGTGGAATTGCTGAGACTTACATGGTAACTCTGATTACCTTTTTGAGAAATTTCCAAATTCTTTCCCTAAGTGGCTGAATTATTTCAAATTGCCACCAGAAATGTGTAAGAGTTTTGGTTACTCTACGTTCTTGCCAACACTTGTTTACTGTCTGTTTACCAGATATACTTTTGCTTAATACAGACTTGAAAAATGCAAAGAGTCAAGCAGGTGGAACTTTTTTTTATACTATTAGGTATTACATTGAGTATCATAGGTTAGAAGGATAAAGAAAAGGAAAGGAAGACTGGGGGGGAAATCAAATGAATTCATTGAGTTCTTATAGAGTTTCAAGAAATTAATAATATGTACAGTTTACAAACCAGCATTATGTAATATCTTAGATACATTTTATGACATGCAGTTATTTAAAACATGTTCTATAACTTTCAAGTTAGCGTAAGCCTTTTGTTTAGACTTTATTTCTGAGAAATAAGGTCTTTTTAATCCAAGCAATTTGATGTCTAATAGAGCCCTTATTTTCTTTACTTGGATTTGAGGAAGCATGGAGTGTTTTTGTAGCATAAAAGAAAAAGCAAAAAGTATTAGGCATTTTTAACTAATTAGCAAACCAGGCTAAGTAGTTTGTAGGGTTTATAAATGTGTTAGAGTAATATAGTTTACTATACCACTCATGAATATGAATTAAAAGATCCACAACACGATAGCTTCTCCTTGTAAAGCTTCTTGCCTTTGCAAGATTAACATTTTAATAAGTTTTCTTTTCATTGTGGTAAAAAAAAAAATAACATGAGATCTATCCTCAGTGTTTTTTCAAGTGTGTAGTGCAGTATTGTAAACTATAAGCACAGTATTGTAGAGTACATCTCTAGAAGTTTTTTTATCTTGAATGACTGAAACTCTATACCCATTGAATAGCAACTCTCAGTTTCCTCCACCATTCAACTTTCTGTTTCTATAAGTAACTAAATTCAGCATCTCATTCAGTGGAATCATACAGTATTTGTTCTTATGTGACTGGCTTATTTCACTTAGCATACATAATGTCCTAAAGTTTCATCAGTGTTGTAGCATATGACAAGATTTCCATCATTTTTATGACTGAGTAATAGTCTGTTGGCACGTGCTCTAGAGTAGGCTGATAAATTTTACCTCCACTGTAATATTTTTTGTTACATTAGACATACCTGGCTACAACAGGTCCTGTGTATTCACATGGTGTCTCTGCTCCATCATTCTGACCTTGCACACACAGATGCTTACATTTTTTACCCAGTACACATTGAATATTCAGATGTTTGGTTCAAGGAGCATGCTATTACTGAATTCTTAACGGAAAAATTTCCTCCAATTTTTTTGAAATTTTTGAGAAAGAAAATGAGGACTTCTTAAAGAAGATCATTACAGGTGATGAAACTTGAGTCCATCATTATGATCCTGAGAACAAAAGGCAGTCTGTGAATACCACTGTAAGAGATCATCTCAACTGAGAAAATTGTAAACTCAGGCATCTGCTGGGAAGATCATGCTGACTGTTTCTGGTCTGAACTCTCTTCCATTTCGATGTGCACTGGGTGAGAAATGTAACACCTGTGTGTGCAGGGTCAACAGTGATGGAGTGGGGGATACCATGTGACTACACAGAACTGGTTATATCCAAGTATGTCTAATGTAACAAAAATACTACAGTGGAAGCAAAGTTTATCAGCCCGCCTGTGTGTGTGTGTGTTGATTCATTTGTCAACAGACATTTAGATTAATAGTTGTTTTTAACGAGGACCGATTTCCTTCTTATTGAGTATACTTACATAGTCCGAGTCTGCACTGATGGAGGTGTGTATGATTTAGCTATTATCAGGGCCTTGAAAACCCCTAAGAATAACAAGTGATCTAACACAATGATAGAGAGTTCAGCAAAAAGATACTTATCACATTCTTATTTTTAATAGTAAAATATAGAAGTAGTCTTGATGTTAAACAGTAGAGGAATGGCAAATTTTACATCATATTATGAGAGGTAGTATGCTTAACAGCTTAGAATGTGAATTCTGAAGATAGACCAACTAGGTTAGATTTCTGACTTTACCACTTGCTAGCTGTGACTTTGGGCAAGGTATTTTACCTTCCTTTGCCTCAGTTTCCTTGTTTGTATAATGGTGATGATAAGGTTGATATGAAGCAGAAATGAATTAATGTTTGAAGCATTTAGAACAATGCCAGGCATGTGTGTCAGTTATGATAAAATGTTATGTATCCAGTTGAAATGTAACCCCTCCCCACCAAGAGTAATGTTTACTAGATTCTGCTAAGAAAACCTCACTATTGCATTTCTTGGTTAATGGTAAGGGAATGTTGTGGGTGCACAGTGCATCATACCTCAACACATTCACTTTATGAGGATTCCTTTGGGGAGAGAGTGCTTTTAGATCTTGTAACTGGGAAAAGCTATGTTGTTTTGTAGTCATTGGTTTGATTTACTTTTGCTTCCTTTCTCTTCTTCCTCTGTTTGGAATCTTGCCTAATTTGTGGGGATACCCTCCTCTAGAATATGAACGGACTCTTTTGGCCTTTTACTTATCAACCTTACCCTTGGCTTCAGTTTATTTTCCCTTCATCTGAATATGTTAATATTTTCATTCTATTGATTGCCTTTTTAGAATGAGAGACGATAGTAAATAGTTGACAGAGAAAAAAATTATGCTATGCCATAGATGGAGACTTCTACTTATGCATGGTGGAGTACAAGCATGTTTTACTAGTGTGCCTTCTGGAACTTCAGCTGAAATGACAGTTAAAGACTTTTAAAGATGTATTAACATAAGGACAAAAATAATTATATGGAAAGAATGAGGCTACTTTCCATCAGATAAAGAGAATTTAACAGTTTTGGCAGCTGGAAAGAAAATGAGGAATGTCAACTTAAATCTAAATGCATTTAGGAGTACTAGGAAGAAAAGGAACAAACCATTTTAAGTCCCAAAGTGCCAGTAAAGCTCCAAAGTCTAAGGAATTACAGGTATCAGGGACATCTGGAGTCAGGTTTAGAGTGGGCTGTGAATAGAGAAATTGGTTTAAAGTTTATGTAAGAAGAAGTTAGAATCTCAAATCCTCTCTTTTATCCTATGCAGCTGGTTGAACATCCCTCCCTTATCTCAAAAGAATGGTGGTGTATTTTCTGGTGAAGTGGAATCAATGATTTAAGAAATCAAGTAACTGTAGGACTAGTTACTGTACTGAAAACAGGATTATTTGAAAATCTCCAGCTGAACAGTGAGATCTCCTGTTTTCTTCTGCTATTTGGCTTCTGATATGTTGGCAGCTGGTCTTATACCTACCTCTTCGAGGCAGGGTATTGAAATTGATCACATTAATAAAGAGACCTAATGAAACTTACAATGAACTCTGCCAATGAAATGGTTGGGCCTCTGTCCTATCATGCAAAAGTGAATTCAGCTGTTTGCATCCAGTTATCTTTTCAGTGCCTCACACTTAAAGATTTGAATATGAAAATTGGAGACCGAAGGAATCAAACAAAAAAGAAACTCAGAAAACAGGTAGCAAAAACTTTCAAAACTTTGATCTTCTGAGAGGACTGAGAGAATATTATATATTTGCAAAAGAAATAAGATGTTATTTTAAAACTTTATAATCAGAGATCACGAAAGAACTAATAGAAATTAAAAAGGGTGATAGAGATAATTTCCATGTAAAACTTGGAAGGACGACTCCCACAAAAAGAAAAAAAGAAAGTAGAACTGAAAAACTAGGAAAATTTAAAGGTCAGTCCAGGAGAGCCAACATCTGATTAGGAGTTTCAGAAAGAGCCGGTAAAATGGCATTGAAAAGATTATTAAGATAGTAATAAAAGAAAATTTTCTGAAATATATTTAAAGAATATATTTCCCAGGATGTTTTTTTCTGGATTGAAAGGATTCTCCCCAAATACACTATAAAATTAATTTTTAAAAGATCCATACAAAATTGATCATCATGAATTCTAAAAAAATATCTCAAAAGAAACAGCATGTTAGCATGCAAATGAAGTCTCAGACCCTTCACAATCCATGGTTATTTTAATTTTCATTTTCCTGAAGACTGGTGATGTTTATGCTATTTACATATTTGTTGATACAGTGTCTGAGTAATTTCCCCATTTGTTATTGCTTTATTTGTTAAGGTTGAGATTTAAGTTGTTCTTTGTATATTTTGTACATAAATCCTTCATCAAATATGTGACTTGGAAATATTTTCTACAAATCTGTGGGCTTCTCTTTAAATTCTCTAACAGTGTCTTTCAAAGAGCAAGGTTTTAATTTGGGGGAAGTCTGATTTATCAGTTCTATCTTTTATGGATTGTACTCTTTTTTACTTTTAAAGCCATGAACATGTATTGCTGTTATGAAATACAATTTTTAAAACCTAAAATGTGAGTTCTTTCTTGAGAGACAGAAGTTTCTATCCAGATTTTAACAGTTCTTAATTTATCAAAGTTCAAAACAAAATTTTCATACCTTAAATTTACTACAGCAGGTCCTCGAATATCATTGGTTCCTTCAATGTATTTTTGTTATAACACTGATAACATTCTGTTTATATCAGTTAGCCTTTGGTAAAATTGGTTTCATTATACAATGCATTGTTCCCTTAAAGTCTCAGACTCTATTGCCAGCGATAAGTGAGGACTTACTGAATTTTGTATTTTTTTGTTACTGATGTGCCAATTTGTCGAATATTTTCTTTGCGTTTTTAAAAATTCCCAACTATTGGGGGTTCCCTGGTGGTGTAATGGCTAGGTTTTGGCGCTCTCAACGCCCGGCCTGGGTTTGAATCCCGGCCAGGAAACTAACCCCCCCCCCCCCCGAAAAAAATTTCCCAACTATTAAGACATATAAATTTGAGCTGAAAAGTGTTTTATTATTATAGGTTTGTGTTTGTTTTTGCTAATTTGCATTTGAAAACATCACCTCCTTTTGCATTCAGTTTGTATATAAGTCCTTAATGTGTTGAATTAGGCAGCGTGTAGTAGGCCTTTTACAACCCTATGCCATATTAAGGTACTATTAAAAAATAGTCTGAATTGTATTATATTCTTAATTTGGACTAATAGAACTAATCAGGGAGGAAGAAAACACTAGATTTTAGATTATTATTCTTTTTGTTACCATGTACACTTAGTGTTCATAGGGCATTTGAAATCATCTAGTTCAACCCCCACAGTTTACAGGTAGAAAAAAAAAAAAGAAAAGAAAAAATTTGTTTTTCTACTAGTAAAGAAATTGAGGCTTTAGAAAGGTTTAAGTGACTTGGCCAAATTCAGGTAGCTGGTTAATGGAAGAGCAGAGACTTTTCATTGTTTGTGTTCATCTGAAATTTCCACTGTTTTGTTGCTATTATTCCTCTGTTGTTAGATATGTAAACAACTGTTGGAAAACCTTTTTGGTACATAGAGGAGGAACTCCGATTATAGTTTAAAAAATTACTTCATAAGTAAATAAAAATAGGTTATCACTATTATCTATTAATGAATAGTTCTGAAAGATTTGCAAGTATTTCTTTCGTATATTAATAGTCTCATTTTCTAGGTAAGAAAATCTGACATGGATTGGAATGTTCTATATCTGATTTACTATCTGGGCATCCTGATAAATTAAACTTCGGAGGGAGTTCTCTGCTGGTGTTAGTGGCTAGGCTTTGGTGCTCTCAACGCTGCAGCTTGGGTTCGATTCCCAGCCAGGGAGCTACCCACCCCCTCCAAAAAAAATTAAACTTTGATTTTAGTCCCTCAAACATTTGTAAGAGTTCAAACACGCTGTAAGAGGTCATAGAGCTATAAGAAATACTAAGTTTAAGTTCCTTACTTACAGTGGCTTTATTTTGAGAAGTAATAGAACATTTGGTTTCTAATACCTTAGGATTTTGTTTTGATGCAGTAATTACTTAAAATATTTTGGATGATATACATTGGAGAAACACTCAGTTAATAAAGAACAGTCACTTTAATCATAGAACATAAATAATCTTTCAGACATTCTTTTTTGGGTAAAACATTTAGGCAATGCATTATGAATAGGTTGTCATTTGAATCTCTGTACTATCTTCAAGTACTGTTTTAAAATAGAAACTGGAAGGAAGTATTAGAAATAACTACTGGAATGTTTGGATTCATCTTTCCCCCTCTTACAGGCCTCCTGGTGATGTTCTTGAGACATTCAATTTCTTAGAAAATGCCGATGACAGTGATGAAGAAGAGGAAAATGACATGATTGAAGGCATCCCAGAAGGAAAAGATAAACATCGGATGAATAAACACAAAGTAAGAACTCAATTTTCTATTCTTTTTTGGGGGTAGTGGGGGGTAATTCCCTGGCTGGGAATTGAGCTCAGGCTGTGGTATTGAGAGCATCAAAGCCTAGCCACTGCACCACTAGGGAACGCCCTTTGATTTTCTGTTCTTACTAGCTAAAATATATATACTCATGTCTTTCAAAAAGAAATTTTCCTGATATCTTAAGTTACATTGGGAGTAATCTTTTTTGGGGGGTGGGGGATAGTTCCCTGACTGGGAATTGAACCCAGGCCACAGTGTTGTGACAGCACCCAAGCCTAGGCACTACACCACCAGGGAACGCCCAAGAGTAATCGTTTTCTATTTTACCATGTCACTTGAAGATTTTATATATCAGTTCTTATTGCATTACTCACATATAGTAGAAACTATTATTTGTTATAGTATTCATTAAATGACAAGAAAGAGTCTGTTTTTGTAGTAGTAGTCCAGTGGTTTGAACCTTTCTTTAAAAAAGCAATATCACTTCCACTCCTGCCACAATTAAGAATCACTGCTGTACTTTCTCTTCATGTACAGTAAACAGGTGATAAATTAACTGAAGCTTCTGTGGGGATACTCCCACTGTGGGTGAGGGAGTAACCCATGTATTATAAATATATGTGTCAATGTTCTCCTTTGGTAAGGATTAATAATTACCTGTTTTAGTGGTAATGTGGGTTAGCTATAGGAGCAAAAGTAGATTAGGTGGTCCATTTGTGAATGATCGTAGTGTAGTGTACAGTATTCCAAGTATGTAAAAAAGGTGGATAGATTCAGTTGTGGTTTTTGGAATGTTACTATAATATGGGGGAAGTGATGCAGTTGTTCCTCAAAAGCTTCTAGTCAATAAAAGCAGTTTTTAACCTTTTTGCCACATTTCATATGTATAATGCACTCAATATGTGTAACATGGGTGAACAGACATTTTTCTCCTTTCCTCTTTTTTTTTCTTGTTCTGGGAGGTAAAGCACTATCATAATTACCATAGTCATTGACCTGCATTAGTTAATATCCTTCTTAGTTAACATCCTCCTTAGTTGTGCCACATCCCTGTGAGTTATGGACTACATATGCAGTTCAGAGTGAGTGAGGACAATTCAGTACAAAATATCAGAGTGTAAGTGAATGAATAGGTCTTTAAAAGGGAACTGCGAATATATTATAATTAAAGAAGTTAACTATTAGTGATTAGCATTAAAAATTTTTTTTAATCTTTAAAATTTATTGGGGTGACATTGATTAGTAAAACTTACATAGGTCCCAGGTGTACAATTCTGTGTTACATCATCTATGTGTTGTATTATGTGTTCATCATTCACAGTCAGTTCTCTTTTGATCACCATATGTATGTGTCCCTATCTCTTCTCCCTCACCCCCACCCCTCGCCTCCTCTTACCCTCTGGTAACTTCTAAATTACTGACTGTGTCCTTGAGTTTTGTTTCTTTGTTGCTTTTGATTTTATGTTAACAATCAAACTAAATTTCTCCATCCCTTTCCCTTATTTTACCCACTCTCCCATCCCTCCTCCCATCTTAAAGAAGTTCCTCTAACATTGTAGTACTGGTTTGGTGGTGAGGTATATCTTTAGCTTTTTCTTATCTGAGAAGCTATGTATCTGTCCTTCAATTTTGAATGCTAGCCTCACTGGATACATTATTCTTGGTTGTAGATCCTTGCTTTTCATCATGTTGAATATTTTCTGCCAATTCCTTCTGGCCTGTAAAGTTTCTGGTGAGAAATCAGCTGAGAGTCAAATGGGTGTCCCTTGATAAATTACTTGCATTTCTCTTACCGGTTTTAGAATTTTCTCTTTTTCATTAACTTTTGCCATTTAATTATGATGTGTCTCAGTGTGTTCCTGTTTGTGATCATCTTGTTTGGGATTCTCTGGACTTGTGCTTCCTGGACTTGTATGTCTCTTTCCTTTGCCAGGGTAGGAAAATTTTCAGTTGTTATTTCTTCAAGTAATTTCTTCATCCCTTGCTTTTCCTCTATCCCTTCTGGTACTCCTGTTATTCTGATGTTTTTATGTTTGATACAATCCCAGAGGAATCTCAATCCATCCTCATATTTTGGGTATTATTTTCTAACTGTTCTGGTTGGGTGTTTTCTGCTGGCTTTTTCTGCAAATCACTGCTTTGTGCTTCTGTTTTATCTAGTTTGGTGACTTTTATTCCATTCTTCACTTCAGATAATGTAGTCATTATCTCTCTCTGGTCCTTTATAATGGTATGTAAGTCTTCTCTGATGCTTGTTATCTCTCTTTTGAAATTACCATTCAGTTCCTTAAGCATTTTTATAATCGTTGTTTTGAGCTCTGTTTCTAATTGGTCATCTGTCTCCATGTCTTTATTTTGAGCTCCTTTTTCTCTGGTTTCTCATTCTGGCAGCCTCTCTGGACCCTCCTGCAGTAGTTTCTTTGTTGTTTGCTGCTGATACTGGGCGAGCAGAGGCCTGTGGGCCTGGGGGAGAGGCATTTGCAGCTTTGTTTTCTTCTTGAGGCTCCAGGATTCAGGTTCCTACAGGGAGTTTGGGCGTGATTGCTCCTTTCTGTTCTCAGTTTGCCCCATGCGCAGATTCTGCCCTGAGCCTTGTGGTCAGTCCTTTATGCTGGTCTTTAAGATCACGCTGGTTGTGGGCCACGAAATGTGTGCACACAACCCCCTACCCTCCCAGCATTCATGCTGGGGCTCCATACCGTCCAGTCACTCCCACTTCTCTGGGAGCTGAAGTGAAGACTGGCAGCTGCGTTTTGTGCACTGGTCTGCACCTCCAAAATGAGGCGTGTGTGGCATCTCATGCCCATAGACTGAGTGAGGTGTGGAATACTCTCCTGTGGCCTTCTTCCTCCTTTCTTCCCCAGAGATAGAGTTCCAAGCGGGGACCCATCATGGCTGTCTCCGCATTCCCCTTTTATTTATCCTTTTTTAAATCCTCTGCCTGCCTGCAGGTGTCTTAATGCGATGCATGAGTTTCTTAGCTGTGATTGTGTATTTCGTGGAAGGTCCTGGTTGAGGTATAGGTGTTTTATTAGTTGTAATCTCCAGAGAAGTCTTTTAAGATGTTTCTCTCATGCTGCATTTTTTTGTGATTAGCATTTTAATCATTCTTACTACCACATTACTTGCATCACATCTTAACAGTGGTCTTCACTCAGCACTGTTTGAAATCATTTATCTAAGGTGTAATTTGGGATTGGTGAACTACATGGAAAATCTAAAATTTTATAGCTAAGTAATTTAAAAATGAGAGTGCAAATGTAAAGATAATTGTATGAAAACATAAAGGACTCCTTTAAAATTTACAATAAAAGTAACTCTTAACTTACGTTCCATTTACAGATAGGTAATGAAGGTTTAGCTGCTGACTTAACTGATGATCCTGATACTGAAGAAGCACTGAAAGAATTTGATTTTTTAGTGACTGCTGAAGATGGTGAAGGAGCTGGAGAAGCACGGAGTTCAGGGGATGGCACAGAATGGGGTAAGGTGATAAAGAATTATGGGGGAGGGAAAGCTTCTAGCCCTTAAAGATGTATTATTATTAAATATTATATGTGGAAATGTGTGTATCTGAATGTATGGTGGCAATTAAACTGAGAGCAAGGGGAAGTAGTATTGAATAATTTCAGGGTATTTTGCATCAATTTAGTTAGACTGTGACTAAACTGTTATATATATGGCTTTCGATTTTTGAAATTTGTCTTAAAGTTGAAACATTTAGTCAATTTAGAAATTCAGTTCCTTTTCTCTTGGATTAAAAAAAATAGGCATGTATACATTGTTAAATTTTTCCATTATTTAATTTGGTAATAAATTTAACTTTCAAGAAGAATTAACTCTTTCGGTTATGGGTATGACTATATGATTTTATCTGACTTACTGCTAAGAAGTTTAAAGGCCTGAATTGTAGCTCTATATTGAACAAGATTTAGTGAAGGTATTAAACTTTATTATGTATAATATTCATTATGTAAATGTTAGGGCCTAGCCTTTGGAAGTGATACATAATGATAATAATCCGGCCATAAAAGGGAGAAAAACCCAGTTCTCTTTATAAAGAGAAAACCCATTAGAAAGTAAAATAAATGTGTAGAAGATATTTTAAGATAATAGCTGAGGTATCCAGTATGTTGTTCCTATTAAATGTTTCTTCAATCATCTTTTAATATCAGCATGTTATCTGGTAGGTAGAATTCAAATTGTGTTTATAGAGCTTTGTTAAAAAAGGTTTCTGACATACTTCACATGAACACCAACATTGCTTAGTTACTAGCAGGAGGAATTATCACTGGATTTTTACACATTACATTGGTAATAGGAAACACATATGGATTTTTTAAATGCCTCATTTATGTTTTGAATTGGAATATTGATAATAGATAAAACCGAATAGATAATATATTTATTGACTATCTTGATACAAATACTTAAAAGATCTGAATTTTGATACCAGCTTTCTCATTGTTCATAATTCTCAAGCATTTTTTTTAGTCCTTCACTTCTCTCCTAAGTGCAAAGAGAACAGGCACATTAATTGAAAATAGGAAAAAAAATTCACAATTATTTTCTAGACTGTGAATGTAAATATTTGTACTTACTTGAAAATGGCTATATTCTAGAAGTTTACTCTTAAAAATTAGCATTACTCAGGAGAAACAGTAGAAGTATCTAAGTTTTATTTTGACTGCTTTGTGTGCAACCCATTCAATGTTGGAAATACCTTTTTTCCTCAATAATTTCTAAACTACTATATATGTTTTTCTGGATTATTTTATAATTATATGAGTAGATTTAAATTCATATAAATATATATAATTATTTTCTAATTCATATATGTTTTAAGAGGCTTAGAACCCACAACTACATGTAAGGAAGAAAATTAAAATTCACCTATAATGCTATTGTGTAGAGAGAACCATGATTAACCTTTATATATAAATATATGTATATTTCACAAAGGATTTTGTGGTGTACTGATGTATTACCCACACTTTTCACTTAAGGTATTGTTCTTTGGCAACATCATTTTTTAAATAGCTGCATAATATTTCTATCAATATATTCCTTTATTTATTCAACCAGGACAGGACTCTACTGATGTACATTTTGATTATATACATTAAAATAAAAATGATCAGAAGGAATTTTTGCACATTTGTGTACCTAAATTTTGACACATATCCATCTATTACTATTTCCTTTGTCTAAAACTGGAAGTTTAACTCTCAGTTAAAACAACATGCACAAATTTCAGGACTTTGACCTGTGTAAATTGGGTATAAAATGGCATTATTTCTTTAATAAAAGTACCATGTTATGTACAATTGATGGGTCTTCCTGTCCAAAAACTTGACTATATCACAGAGTTTCAGGGCAGGACCTAATTAGTGAAGGACAAGAATCAGTTGAGTCTCTTTGTGTAAATGGAAGTAACTGACAAAGTCTCTTCCTTTCAGAAGAGACTGAAATGTCTTTAAAGCAGAAGTGTTCCATCTTTTCGCTTCCCTGGGCCACATTGGAAGAATTGTCTTGGGCCACACATAATTTTTGTAATGTTTTAATAAAGTTTACTAATTTGTGTTGGGCTGCATTCAAAGCCATCCTGGGCCGCATGTGGCCTGTGGCCTGTGGGCTCTGGGTTGGAGAAGCTTGCTTAAAATCCTTTAGGTTTTTAAGGGAAAGGATTTTTTAAAGAACAAAATAGCTTGAGTAGTTTCTTTTCTTAAGAAAAGGAAAACTGTCATAGGATATATGCAGTGTTTCTGAATTTATCTTTTCTGCTTGGCAGATGTCATACTGTTTTTCCAAAACAACAAAGATAGATATATAAATACTCCTTCATATTTAATGCATTTACTTAAAAAATCAGTTTCCTTATGAATGGGAAGGTGGTGGTTTTCAGATTTAAGTTAATTGGGTAAAGGATACAGATTTTTTAAGAAAACAAACAGTCTGTCCTAGTGAAACATATCCTGTACTCACCCATATTGGATAATCTATTATTTTTTATTTTGTATACAAACAATCTGCTTAGATATCTCTAAGTTTGAATCCTTTTATTCTAAGAAACCACTGCTCTTTCAGAAAGCTTTTATATTGTTTTTCTTCTGTCACATATGTTAATTTTAGTTGTTTTTCTTCTCAATCAAAAATAATGGGCATTTCTAATTTTCCTATTTCTCTTATGAAGACTAGACATTTTAAGGATGTTTAGTTATTTTCTATCAAACACTATTAAATTGCACTCTGGAAATGTATAGGGCTACAAAATGAATTAGTACCTGAATATTTGTATTTAAATGGGTAAAGGAAGTATTTGCATCAAGTAAAGTTAGTTACAAATTTATGCTACATTAAGTAGATTTGTATAATTCCTCTCCTTTGGTTGTTAGAAATACCATAATAAAATTTTGTGTTTTTTGTGGTTTTGAGTTAAGGGTCAATTTTTTGTGCATATTTGTGTTTTAAACAAAAAAGTTGCCATAACTGATTCAACCTCATTTCTTGGTATTTTTTCCCCTGTAGATTTTTTAAAAACAGAATTAATATATAGAAGATTATGCTGGCTCTTCCCTTTTGCTTTTAACTATTTCTTATAAGCAATATCAAACCAGCTGTTACCAGGCAAGTTTCAGGATGTTGTTTATACTCATATGCATTCTCCCACCTGTTCTTTACACTGCCTAAGTTTACCTTTGTTTTCTAGACTCAAGGTTATCTTGCAGTGATACATGTTTTTTTCTTTAAGCTTAGTCTTTTTTATTCCCTTTGCTTTTTCACTCCTCTACCCATAGAGCTAGTCAGAGCTTTATTTTATACCATAAAGATTTTTTTAAAAACTATTTGGCTATCTCATTAAATTTTTCTGTCCTAATTATCTGTACAAAGTTTATACCACTTAAGTTTTTTTGTTTGAGTTTTAAAACATTGGTAAAAATGTGTCAGATAGTCTTGATTTAAGTAGTCACTTTTAAAAATAAGAATTGTTAGCTGTATTAATATGAATGCAAAGGATTAAGTCTTTAGATTACATTTTTTCTTGGAATATTTAATAAGTTGACAATTTCTGATATAGCATAGTTCTGAGGAAATTTCATGATTAGAGTACATAAAAAGTGAATTTTCTCTTTAAATCAGTATTATAACTGTATTATAATACAAACAATATTGCAGTTTGCAGATTTGACAAATAATCTTACATATAAATTTCAGTCTTGAACAACCTAGTTTCAAGTAATCAAAGTTAGTAAATTAACCTAAAACTTTGGATTTAGCTTTTTACATAGTGACTCCCTAAGATCATAGGTATATCCATAAGGGAGAAAGTGATAACAATTGTAGTAGAAAAGACTCAAGGTGCACAGTACAGTAAATAATGGAATTTCTATGAGCCATTCAAATATGAGAATTTCTTAAGTTTACTACCTATAGCAGTCTGTAAAGGGGAAAAAGGCTTTTTAAATGTCCACTGTATAGATTAGTAAGGCCTAGGGAATTTTATAACACCTCTGGACCAGAATATAATGAGTTATCAAAAATTTAACAAGTATGTTTTCCCTAAAATCTCATGATTCTGTTAGGCTTGGTGATTGACTTAGCCTGTCTATTTTGGTGTAATTTTAATAACAGGGTCATATAAATTCCTAGTTGTTCTATAACAGAATGTTAAACTTGCCAATAGCATGGCTGTTCTAAAACTAGAGGAAAGAAAACTTAATACTTAAAATAATCCTAGTAGATTTATTTTTATACTGCTTTTTAATGCTGTTTTTCCTCTAGTTTACTGAAGAGTAAAATTTTTCTATGCACAAGTATTTCCTTAAATATGGATTTGTTATATTGAGCTAAGATAACTGATGTGTCATCTGTAGCAGATGCATAACCATGTATGTTTTCACTTCTCCATGCTTGTTGCTGCTTTTATCTTACCCTAAAAAACCAACTGTAAAAAAATTCTTCAGTGGAATTTGAGGTTTTTTTGTTTGTTTTTGCTAACCTTAGTTATAGTCCGATGGAAGAAGGTAATGAGATGTTGAGCCATTTGGGTGGAGTGGGACAGAGTTGGCAATTCTTTGAATGCCTTTTATGGATTATTTGAGACACTGTTTTGGAATTTTTATGTATGTATTTATTGGACTAGAATACCTCTCTGTTAGTACAGTTCATCCCTGCATGCAGAATCATTGTGACTGAAGGTGCATGTATATTTTTATCAATAAAATGGCACTGACTGATCCATCTTGCACTTTTGAGTACTTCGCATGTAATTCATTCATTTGCTTTTATGATGCTGGCTGAATAATTTTATTAATGTTTTGATAAATATGCAGTGATCTATTTTTTTATGATGTTTGATTTCTAATGTCAGTGCATTGAAAGAATACCAGTTATAGAAAGAATAATAACCTTCAAATTTGTGAGTCATAGAAATAAAGCACCAATTAATTGTTAGTATTAAATGTTTAGATGAGATCTTGGGGCATTTAGAATTCCAAAACTAAGATTGCACCTTTAAAGTATTTTGAGTATATACTGTTAGTACATTTTTATTATGATTATGTAAAGCTGTAACAGTTTACTGCCAACAGTTAGCATTGCCAACTGCTGATTTTATTTCTTTTAATAATATGCTGCATGTAGATAAAGATGACCTCTCCCCAACTACTGAGGTTTGGGATGTAGACCAGGGACTAATAAGTAAACTGAAGGAACAGTACAAGAAGGAACGAAAGGGGAAGAGAGGGGTGAAGAGTAAGTGCAGATTCTATTATAATTTTTGTATACCAATCTTTGAGAAAAAAATTTTTCAACTTTGTTTTTTTGTGTGTGTGTGTGTACTTTTCTTGTTTCTTAAAGGGCACAACTAACTTTAAATTCTGTATGTTGTATAATTGAAGTTTATTTGAATATAATTTAGGATGTATTAATTGATCAAGTGAAAAATCATTTGAAGTATGTGGCTAAGGATGAAGGAAAGATTTTGAAGTTTTTCTTCTGTTTTTGTAAGCTTTAAAAAGTTTGCCAGATTGTAAGGACTGTTGGCCTTGGAATTAAAAATAATAGAAATTTATTTAAAAGGGAGAGTATAAATTTATTTTTGATACATAGAGTAGTATAGCTATAACTAACTCGTAGCCAGGTTACATTTCTTGGTTTGATAATCTTGAAATACAATGAATAGGAAAGCCCTTTCCATAATTTTGCAACTACAAACAATAGCAAAAAGATATCTCCTGGGTAGTTTTTTTTGGCTACTCTGATAAAGGAAGGCTAGAGGAGATGGTAGTGGTGGTAGGAGAGTTTGTTTGGTCAATGGCTGAGTGTCTTTGATGCCTTGATACAATTTTCATTTTGTTATATCCTGACTAATGTACTGTAAAAGTATAAAGTTTGCTTACAGCACTTCTCAAAGAAGTAATTCATTTTCATTTTGTGAATCAAACTTAAAAATAGCCACATGAAAAATATCTTCAGCCCTGTGACTGTTAAGTGGAAAAACTTGACACTTATTTTTGGGAAACTTTATTTTGAACTGGCCACTGATTCCTACTAGTCTAACTTTTTTGACTGTCAAGGAGAGAACAGTGGATAACAAAGGCAAAAGCCATATAAACATCCTTTTATATTCCTTTCTCTGGTGATAAATAAATTAGTTTATAAAAATGGCAGATGTGGTAAATGGTGTGTGTTTCCTTGAGTAAAGCATTTTTTTGAATGGTTTAATTTATTGTGGAGGCCACTAAGTGACATTTTGGGGATTTATCTTGTTATGCAATTTTATTTTATAACTTCATACTAATTCATGTTATTGCATGTCAGTAAAAGACAAACTATTCTCTGAGAAATTTCACACTGAATGGTGAAGTGCTTGTTGCATTTTAAAACATTTAGTGCTGGGCAGAGCTGTGTTAAGCTCTAACATCACTTACCTTAATATATAATTAGTGCAGTTTGAGGATGAAAGTACTTTTGCATGATGGACTATTTTAATATAGATACAGTGGCATTAGAATTTTAGGGTTTCAGTCTTTTTCTAAAAAAAAAAAAAGTAGTAGTTTATTTTAAAATTACCTTACTTATTTTATGTATTATTCATAAACAGACTTACCTGCTGAAGATTTCTTTAGAGAATGTCAGATAATGTTGCTGATATAATATAATTAGATGTATACATTTTGAGTTTAGAAATAACATATAGGGCTATCTGGAAAAAAACCAGACATAAATACCTCTATTTTTCATATTACATGGCTGTATACTTTCTAGATAGCACTCATGTAAGTTAACTTAAGGTCTTTCTTAGTTGTAGGTTTTAAAGTTTTCTAAAAAATGCTTTTTTTATTAAAAAACATACCTGTTTAAGAAATACTAAGAACAAATGAACTAAACTAAAATTTTAAATGCCTATAACAGTTCAATTTAATTTTCCATAGTATGCAAAGTTTTGTTATTTGCCTACTTAGGTAGAAAACATCATTTTATGTCAGACTTTCCAGTGTGTAATGTTTTCATTTATTTTTTTAAACAAGCTATCCTGTTGTCCAATGGAATATTGGAGAACCAAATATGTGAAATGGGTGGAAAGAACTGCTGTGATTAAATCAGGTGCTGGGGGATCTCAGAGCCATGCCTTAATTAAGGCTGTCATGTCTCAATGTGATTTTATTACCCAGATGTGTACTGTATTTTCAGTCAGCCCCTTTAAGTTTGATTTTGTATCTTTTTTTCAGAAAATGAATTGCTTATATCACCATAAAAATAACAAATGCTTGTTATTCAGACAATATAAGAAGTATATAGACATAAAGAAAAAGTCTAAATCACCTGCAGTTCTACCATTTGGAGATTAATATTTGGCGTGGCATATAACCTTTTCATCTTTTTCTAAGTGTGTTTGTACATAACCTCCTTTTTTAATTTTGTCAACAAGAATGCTACTATCTTATTTTTGTTGTTGTTTTGTTGTTGTTGTTGTTTTTAATGTGGGTAGTTCCCTGGCTGGGAATCAAACCCAGGCCGCAGCGTTGACAGCATGGAAGCCTTAGCCACTACACCACCAGGGAACTCCACTCTCTTATTTTTAACTCATTTTTTCTTAGTTATAAGTCATCTAAATAAAATACAAGGACTTTAAGTATTCAGCCACGTAATATAGAAAATAGAGGCATTTATGGCTGGATTTTTCCAGTCAGCCCTCTTAATTGTAGTGGTTACATAGTGTTGCATTTTGTGGATTTAATCACCTGGACTCCGTTAGTTAAACATTTAGAATATGTCTCATTTTTAATGTTTTTGTAAACATCATTGTCTTTAAGGTTACCTTTGTATACAAATACAAAGATTGAGCTCTCCAGCAAAGTGTCTTAGGAATGAGTAATTAGGAAATAATAAATTGTTTCTCTTTGTACTACTTTTGTGAATTTAAATAAAAACTTTTTTACTATTAAATACAGACTTTAATAAGAAAATGTTGACTTTGTATTCCTGCCATGGAGATAAAACTTAAGGAGATTTTTAAAAAATTTTAAATTTCAAATGGTCTTAATCCACAGAGATCATCATATTAATACTAAGATACAATTCTATATGAAGAGATAATTCATAAATTTTCTTAGCATTCCTATTATCTATCTTTGTTGGTTTTAGTCTGGCATTTTCCCAGCTATAGCTTTGTACAAGTTAGAATAATTTATAAACTCTGTAACCTTTTGAGTTTTTCCCCTTTATTCGAAAATGTGAATGAATCACACCTACTGGATTATAGCACTAAGTTTCTGAAGATTACCACCCCCACCCCCCCCCCCCCCCCCCGCCCCCCCCGCCAGCTTCTTAGAGGGAAGAAAATCATTTGCTAACTTTATCCTATGAAATCAACGGATATAATCCAATCTAAATACCTTTTTTTAATGGAAAGAAAAGAGCAACAAGAATGTCAACTTTTTAACTTTGTAAAGACTCAACTATGATTTGACTCTGAAACAGAAAGCCTTCTAAAATCAAGAATTAAGAAGCCAACATTTATCTGTCTTTACCATATTTGTTCTATAGTTTTCTCTCTGTAAATACATACATTTAGTATTTTGAACAATTCAGAAAACTGAGTAAGTTGTAGATATTATGCTCCTCATATACTTTAGAGTATGTTACCAGACCACAAAGAATCTTTTATTACCTGACCATAGCACTACAATAAAAAAAAAAAATCAGGAAATTAACAGTGATCTAATACTATTATCTAGCCTAAAATTCAATTTTCTTTCATTTTTTAATAGTTTCTAAGCTTTCTTTTGGGGAAGGGAGTGAGGGGGAAGGTCTAATCTTTTTGTTAAAATATTGGTCCAGTGGTATTTTTTTAGCTTTATATGGTCTTTTTTTTAAAAAAAAGTTATATTTCACCAAAACATGTAAATCAAAAAGAATAACAATTAAAAGTCATACAGTGTATAGCATTGGAAATAAGCATGAAGCATCTGAAATCTGCAGTCTTTTTAGAACATGAGAAAGGAGTTAAATATCGTTTAAGATTTCCTTTAATATGTGATAGTTATCTCTTTAAATTTAAAAGTTTTAATTGTGGATTGTGGTATCTTTTCCCTTGACAGGTGCTCTTATTCTTAGGGGTTATTGTTACTTCTGTGCTATTTTATAGCATAACACTGAGGCTTATTAAGAAGATTAGATTATTTTATTTCCTTTCTTCAAAAGATAGAGGCTTTCCCCATTTCAGAGATTCACATTCTGAGAATATGTATGTTTACAATTACGGTTCTTAGTGATACACTTTCTTATTTCTAATTTATCCTGACTTTCCTGTCTTTTCTATATATAGAATATGATTTATCAGTCATTCCTCTTTTCTTTATTAGTATTATAAAATAGCTCTACATCTCACTTGATTATCAGTCAGTACATTAGAATAACGAAGTCTTAACTTCTTCAAACATTTCTTTTCATATAAATTATAAGTGAGTATCCCTTGCTCATTTTCTAGTTTACTTTTCCATTTCATATTAGTATTTGTCGTTTGCTATTCCAGATCCAATATTGAAAACTATTACTAGGAAATGTAATATTATTGTAAAGTGTGACTTTAGTCCAAATATCTGTATATTAGGCATTTTAATACATTTAAGGAGAAATTGTTGTTTTGTAGCAGTAACTTTTGGTGGGTTTTAACACTTTGGCACACTAAAATATCTGTAATGGTGATTCAGCTGCTTCTATTTAGAAGAGAATATAAATTCAAAGAGCCTATAAGCAGTTTTAACATTCTCTCTCCTGCATCAAATCAAACACATAAACAACCATTTCACAGCAAACAGCTATTTTCAGCTAGAATAAGCAGTTGTTACATATTTCTGGCTTAATTTCTTACTCTTTTTTTTTTTGTTCTTGATTCCCTGGGTGGGATTGATTTCTGACTTTTAAAACAGACCTCAGTTCTTTAACTCAGATTTTTTTCTTTTTCATTTTTCTCCCCCAAGTAAATATCTTAATTTAGGCATTTGATGATGGTCAGAAAGTATCAGATTATGCGCTTTCAATCATTATGCTTTTTTATTAATAAACTACAGAATCACTTTACAGCTAAATTAGTTGTTTTTCCTTAATATTATGATATCATTTTTTAAAACATAACAGTTTGTGAAAGCTTTATAGAATAAACTTAACTAAATCCTTATTCTAAAATAAAGTTATCTTTTCCAGATTTCCTACTAACACTTGATTTCACTTCAATCAATATGATTGATCAACGAAGGGAAGGAATATTTGAGAACGGGAAAACATTAGATTCATTTAAAAAGTACTGTTTTACTTAGAATAATAGAATGTAGAGAAAGAAAAATTTTATATGTCCTCAGTGTGTCTGTATACTCACATGAGTAAGTTTGGATTTATAAAACCCGTAACAACAGTTACCAGTCTGTAGTTGGCTTACATCTGGTATAATTAGCATGTTTTTTGTTGTCCTGTAATCTATTTAGATGATTGTGCATTTGTATAGACTTAGTGGTCATGGTTAAGAGAGGTGGGTAGGTTGTTTTATAATCCATGATAGTAAAAAAAAAAAAGGTTTTTTTGCTATAAAAATTGGAAAAAGTATACCCTTTCTATAAATTCTAGCAGTAACTGAGAATCAGTTTTTATTTAATGTTTAATGAGTCTTCAATTATGCCCTTAAATATTTTTATAATATACTATTGATATTATTATTCTATTACACTAATACAAGGTCTGACTATTGAGTTCACAAACTCATCCTAGAAAAAGTGCTACATACCTTACTGCTGAATGTTGCTACAGTCCCCTTGAGAAGCTATGCACCAATGCCAGTGCCTAGTCCATCCTTCACAGCAGCTTTGGAACTTTCTGGAATGACCATCAGAGCTGCTGTCGTATGAACTTTGATGTCCTGGCTGTCATCAAAATGTCTTTTTTTCAATATTTCCTTTATCTTTGGGTAAAGAAAAAGGTCACTGGGGGCCAGATCAGGTGAGTAGGGAGGGTATTGCAATACAATTATTTGTGTGCTGGCTAAAAACTTCTCACAAATAGTGCCATGCGAACTGGTGCATTGTCGTTTTCATCTAACTTTTTCCTGCAGCCTTTTCAACACTTGCAGATAGTAAACTTGGTTGACTGTTAGTGAATTTAGTACAAATTCATAATAAGTAATCCCTCTGATATCAAAAAAGGATAGCAACATTGTTTTGACTATTGATTTGGACTGACGGGATTTTTGGTTGTGGAGAATTGTCTGACTTCCGTTATGTATTCTGATGCTTTGTTTCAGGGGCATATTGGTACTACACCATGTTTCGGCACCATTGATACCAAGGCCCAAAACATCGTCTTGCCTCTCCAAAAGGTCTTGGCAAACTTCATCTTTCCTTTGCTTTTTTGTTCATTGGTGAGCTCCTTTGGGACCATTTTTGCACATACCTTTCTCATGCCCACATTTTCAGTTAAGATTTTCCTAACTGTTTCCTCTTTCGATGTTTATTATTTACTTAGTGTGCTATGCTTCTCACAGTCAGCCAACTGAGTTGGATGCACAATTCAATGAATTTTTGCAATGTTTTGGTCACTTTTGCCTATTACTGGCCTTTGACCTCTCTTCTTCAGTCCCCATAAACTTGGACTAACATGTTCCTGATTTTACTTCCACTCTTGCCGAGTTTAACAAGAAATTTAATGTTTGTTCGTTGAACTAATTCAAGCTCTCACATTCTCGTGATGGCACACAAAAACACACAACGACAATAATGAATGCCACTCAGCAAAATACCCACATGTTGACACGAATACAGCTGTGAGATACAGATATACCAAGGTTATGAAACCTTACTGGGTTGTTTGTACAGTGCTGCCAACATAAGCACACAGTGGCAAGTTTGCGAACTTAATTGTCAGACCTCGTATATTACAATTTTCTCATTATTGCTAACCACACTTCAAATTTTTTATTTGAAATTGCTCTTTTTTACATTTATTTAGGCTATTGTATAGATTTAGAAAGAAATTGAAGATGCATTAAATTTGCAGTTGAAAGATGCTCTGCAAAGTAGGTGCTAGATGAGACTTTTATCTGGTTATGAAATCTGCTTTAATTCTTTAGCAATTTTTGAGAAACTAGAATTAAAGGAGGGACTTTCCATCTTTTCCTAAACCTGGCACTATGTTACACAGAGACTAATGCAAAAAAAAAAAAAAAAAAAGTAATAATAATTATATAATTTGGGATCTTCAGTTTAACCAGTAACTTTTATGTTTTCTCCAGTTTTTCTTCCATAAGTCACAGTCCACGTGTTCAGGAGGAGTATGACTTCACATGATCTATAATGACAGACTTTTTCTTGTCTCTATTGTATTTGACTTTAGGAATCATGATGGAATTATTTATAAGATATTATCTAATGAAGTCAAATTTTATGGTACAACAAAAATAGTAAGAGTGAGCAGAGAAGGATCAACAGTCTTCAGAATAGATGTGACTGGTTTGGAAGATTGGGTTAGAATTGTGAAAGGCTGAGTGCACATTAGAGGATAGGAACTCTGTGTGTGGAGGGGGGATGGAGGGAAGTCTCACCTTTGTGAGGAATAGGTGAGGATAGATACGACAAAACATAGTAGGAATAACCTTGGTGAATGTTAAAATACTATAGGATAACTGCTTTGTCCGGACAATTCGAGAGATTTATATTGTGGAGCATTAAAAGATGACATTGGGTAGGAAAAATAGGATCAGATCAGAAGCGCATGCAAGGTTAAATACAAGAGTTTAGTTAGCCTTAATCCAAAGAGTGTTGAAGTGCCACTGTAGTTTCTCACTAACGGTGATATAATAAATGTGTTATTCAAATTTGATGGAAAGCAAGTAGAGCTGGGAAATAGGAATCCATTGCAGTCATTCATAAGAATGAAAGCTTTGACTAGAATAAAGTCAATAGAGAGAAGAAGATTAATCTGAAGATTACTTGAAGGGAGGATTCTTTTTAAAACCAACCCTTACCCCCATTTTGTAAATTGAAGAGGAATTAATTGAGATGTGGTTGCAGAATTTTAAGAACAGAAACCACATCAGTGGTGGTGATACTTATAAGTGGGAAAATTATAAAGGAGAATTATTTTGTGAGAAAGGATAACATTTATTTTCTTTCATGTTGCATTTAATTCATGGCCTTTCATTTATTAGAGAATTTGTTAACAGTTACTTCATTTACGGGGAAAATCCTCAAAATATACCAAGTTTCTTCCTTATAATTATTTTAGAAAATTCAGGCTACTCAACATATTGTATACTTCCATACAAAAATAGAGTTGCTTAAGCATAAACATTTCTAAGAAGTCAGATATTATTGTAAAATAGAGCCAATAAATGTATAAGATTCCACCTATTTTCATTAAGTTTACCATCTCATTGTCTGGCATTTTGTTAAGGATACATGGATGAATGATAGTTCCTATAGAGTCAGTAATATTCTAATAGACATAGTGAAATCTAATAATTACATAGCAGTCTAGTTATGAAATTTAATAATTACATAGCAAACTTAGATTTGCCTATTTTCATTTTTACTTTATATTGACTATAAAGCATTTTCTTTTGTCTTTTCTCATTATTTTTTCTGACATTCTTAAGACCATTTTCTTCTAAAGTATGTAAGAGGTGCTTCTCCTGTCATTTCTGAAGTTTAGAGTTAAAAAACAGATCCTACAGTAGTTCACATGCTTTTGAGGTTTTCTATTTTGGCCTGATTTATCCAGGTAACAGCTGAAATTCTCCCCTTATATTTATGGCCTGTGATAGTATTGACTTTCCATATAATTATGAGAAAATCAGAGAGCTTACGGGTAAATCAGATTTTTCAAATTTGGGAAAAGTAAAAAAACATTTAGAGGAAAATTAGGGTTGGTTTGTTAATGATAGATTTGTATGAAAGTGGCAAGAAAATATCCACCATATTTCCAAAATAAACACCAGGGGAAGTTATTTGTTTGTTGCACCCTCATAAAAATCATTTGTACTTATTTCTTTACCTTTTCAAAATAGTGAATTAAGTTGGAAAAAAAACCTCATGCTTTATTCTTTACACTGTTAAATATTAGCCTTATCCACCAAAATGTCCTATGTTTACCTTTTGTATCTGTGAACTTACAGAACTTTGGTTGTGACAGAAGACTCAATTTTATATATATAAAACAATGGATATAGATAGATTAGATAGATATACACACATACACACTTTCATAGAAGTAGTATCTTAAATATCTTAAAAAATTTAAGACATCTTTAATTATCTGAGATTTTTGTAATGAACTTCTGAAAAATCCTGTTTTGTTAGTAAATTGGTTTTAAAGGCTGCAAGTCAAGCAGTAGCCTTTACTGCTGACATTAATTTACAAGGGTCAACAAGATAAAACTGTACATCAGGATAGCTGATATGGGGGGATGATGAGCTGCTCCACATCCTTTCAGGAATCACTAATCAGTCTAGGTCAGCCTCTACTAGAACGACTGATTATGAAGATGCAAGAGCAGAGGAAGGCACAAATTTAGCTACCATGTTTATTTACATTACAGAAGACATTAATTCCAAATCACATATCCTTAATATTATTGAGTTGCTGCTGTTTTAGAATGCTGAAGACCACCTTGTGTGATCAGTGAAGGTGTTGGGCAAGCTATTTGTGCAATTGTCTTAAGAATTTTGCAATTTTGGCTTCTATGTCTGTTTTGTTTTTGTTTTTATGTTAGGTGGAGTTGTTTCTATTATGGGGGTCAGTTCAGAGTACCTCTCGGAAATTAACTTTAGCTTAAAGATCTGATAGCAGGAAAATAGTTTTTAAAAAGACTTTAAGTGGAACATGTGGAAAAGAACTATTTAGTAATTTTATCATATTGCTAAAATTTTAACAACTACCACATATTAGGAGACAAATAAGTGCCAGACTTGTGCTTGGAACTTTACATATATATTATTTCTAAAATTACACACATGTTATAGTTGTCTAATCAATTTAGAATAAAGCAGGATCATTCTTGAACTCGTATTTACTACATGGTAATGAATTTTAAAAATTTGCCTAAACTAGAAATGTATAGGAAATGAAAGTACTACTTAGACTTTACTTCCTAAATCTATTTAGCTGAAGATAAATGGATATACTTGAATAATTTACAATTCTAGGATAGTTATAATTCTTAGTAATAAGACTGAATTCTTACCAAAGGTTTATTGTGACAGATATAAGATTACTCATTATCTAATAATTTAGCATATTGATTAAATTTCATTGGTGTTTCTGATTTCCATATGTAATGAAATTTGTAAGAGTTCTCTCATAGTACATTTTTCTTAAAGTTAAATAATTTTTTATTTTTTCCCTTACAATCATCTCTGCTTGCATTTACCACTCACCCCATAATCTCAGGAAATTTGAGGAAGGATAGATAGAGTCACTAAAATAATAAACCCAAAACAAAACATTAAAGCATGAAAAACAACAGGAAAAGTAAAATAGTCTGTTGAATTTTCTAGATCTCTTTTCTATCATTGAACTATTTCCCTGTTTTACATCAGGAAGTATTTTCTAAAATGCACATACCAAGTCCATTATTTTTCATTTCATGCATTTTAGTGGTAGTTTAGCTTCTTGAGCTTTGCTCTGTTTTACCAAATAATGCATAGGAAAACTTGTTAAAATTTTTTTTTTTTTTTTTTTTTTTTTTTGCTTTTTGGTATATGGGTAGCTCCCTGACTGGGAATCGAACCCAGGCCGCAGCGCTGACAGCGCCAGCACCGAAGCCTTAAGCCACTACACCATCAGGGAACTCCCAAAATTTTTGTAGTTAGTGTTGTACGTGTAAACTGCAGATTTTGCACTTAAACCGGTTTAGAGCTCTGTGTGTGTGCTTTTATGTGTATGCATGCTTTTTAAAGAAAATGTAAGTCAGTGATCTAATTCTTAATGGTGGAAGTAGGAGGAGCTGGGGAAATAAGCATAAACCTATGGTTTTCACAGGTAAATCTTAGAATTTATTTTAAAAGATTCAGATTCAGTTTCAACTTAGAGCTGAAAGGGGGACATTAGAGTTGATAATCTCTTATTTTCAGTACCAACCTCTAACCCCATGCTTTCCTGATAAAGTCTGTGTCATACTTCATTATAGAGAAAAAAATGTTTTTTCAAAGAGAAACTTTAACCTTTCAGACTATTTTTAGTAGACTTAAGACATACCATTGATTAGCATAAATGGAGTCAATTATTGCGCTTCTTCAGGTTTGATAAAATTGAAAGAGAAAGGAAGAGTTTGATATGTGAACTGCAGATTTCCGTGGTCATTAGCATCCATAAAAAGGAGGGTTAGTTACAAAAGTACGAAAAGGATCTTGTTGTAAGATTTCATTTATAGATTCTATGATTTTCATAAAGGAAAATGCTAATATCATAATAGTATTCTTAAATTGCTTGTTGAATCTCTTAGGTTATTAAAAAGTATCATAATTTCCATCATTAAAAACTTCTCTTAATAATTTTATTCTTTTTATTGCTATTGACAGTTTTATGCTTTTGTAATCATGTGCCGTAATTATATTAACATTTATAAAAATGAATTTATAGAATATAAATTAATTTCCTCTGCAAGGAAATGAACAAATAAATGGAGTATTTACTATGATTACCACATGGCACTATGGTGATGGTTGATTATGGAAAAGGAGAAATTGTAGCTTAAAAGGTTTTTTTAATGTAGATATATGTAATAAATGCTGAGTGAGTAGCATAGCTTGCTATATATAAATATATGTGTATATAGAGATAGAGAAATGTAGTCATATAATTAATTAGAAATGGGTATAGTACTAACTTTTTGTTTAATACAATTTATCTAAAACTCCAATAAAATTAGCTGATAATGCCCAGGCACTTCCCTTCACATGACCCTAAATTGGTTAACAACTGATGAGAAACACCTGTGCACAAAAAAAATGCAGTAATGCCAAATAATTTGTTACTGTATTAACCCTTTTGCTGTGATGTTTGGATATATCCGAATGAATATTTCCATCTGCTGACTTTGGCATTAGAGTTTAATCCCAGGAGCTCAAAAAAACTTTTCTCCATTTACAAGATTTTAAATGTGTTTTCCTTTGGTTTGCACTATCAACAACAAAGACGTTTGGTATGCCATATTGTATAATATTTTGTAATACATTTTTATGTCATTAATGCCATTACATTCTAATTTATCTGTACTTTAATTGATGCCAGTTAGTACATTTTGAGTATTTTTTGCTAAAATTCAATATAATGGTAAATTTATTACCATATAACAAAAATTGGAAAGCAGAATAATGTCATTTTTATACAAAGTAGCTCAGAATGTTATTAAATGCCAAAAATAATCAAAATACCAACTTTTTATTTTTTGTGGCTTTTCGACATATTTTGGGGAAAAAATTGAAGCCAATGCACTGAAAGGGTTAAAGTTAACTTTATTAGGCTTTTACAACATTTGTGTTACTGAGTATACAAGTGTGAGTAGAAGGAATTTTGACATGTTGTTCTAACTTGTGTTATAAATGAGCTTAAAAGAAAAAGCAGTCCTTGTATTGTCTAAAAATGCTTTAAGTAAGTATTACCTACTGAATTTTATATAATTGTTCTTAAACACAATTTTATTTTATTTTTTATTTTGGGGGAAGGCGTAGTTCCCTGGGAATCAAACCCAGGCTGTGGCATTGAGAGTGCTGAAGCCTAGCTACTACACCACCAGGGAACCCCCTAAAACATAATTTTAAACTATGGATTATTCATTCTTAGCTGCTTCTGGTATTACCAATAATTTCATACTAGATGTTGGTAGGAAGGATTGGTGCTACAGATTATTCAGATTCAATAAATATAATCATCGAAAGATTATACCTGAAACTAATATACTATTGTATGTTAGCTATATTTTAATTTAAAAAGTTTTTAAAGAAAAAAGAAAGATTAAGTATTGCTAGTATCCATATATTTTCTATCAAATTTAAATCAGTTGCTTACACACAGCTTCGTCTTAGCAGTATCATTTAGGACCTGGTTTAAGTCAAATTATATAGCTTACTTTGATAAATAGTAAAATAAAGATGACTTTTACCTTTGCTGTAGTATATATCTAGGAGAAGTTGACTTTTATCTTCTCAGAATTATTTTCAGTTTTATAGTGATGACTGACAAATTTCATTATACCTGTTACATTTCCTGTAGTGTATTAAATTTATCATTATTCATAGGAAATTTTAAAATGGATAATTAGCTTGAATTTTTGGTTACTTTTTAAATTTGCTCATGAATTTTAAATGTGTTTTGATATTGTTTTTGTATTACAATGCCTTGTGTACTGTTCTGTTGCATCTTAATATTAAAATTTTGCTTTCAAAGCATGTTTGAAATGATACTGAGAATTATTGCTTATAACTTACAACAAAATATATATAGTTATTCTAATTATGGCAGTGTTTCAGTTTAATTGTTCAAAGTAGCAGAAATTTTAAGTTCTTTAGTTAATAGTATAGATTAATTTGGTTATTTTAGAAGTATGGTAAATAAAAGGAAAGTTAAAATAAAAAATCATAGCCACAGCTTGAAAACTGAAAGACATTCTGAATATCACATGGATTAGCCTTTTACAGAAAAGAAACTGACATCTTTGGTTGTAGAACTGCCCTCTTTTCCAGACCATTGCTTTCACTGGAGGAATCTGAACCATTTAGACTTTATCTCAGTAAACTGAATCACTGTATTACAGACTGGAGCCCATTTACATTTGAATGCTTATATTAATTTTTATCAGGGACTAGACTATCTAGCAGTTCTAAGCAAATATGATACAAAGTAAAAGGACTTAATAATAACTTAATAACATTTAAAAAAATATAAGCGTTGTAATTGTTTGGAAGTGATAAGCGATTTAAATAGACAAAACTTTTTTGCCCCATGTCCCATCCTGGAATAATTTATCAAGTGTACACTTGATTTGTGGAAGATTATGTTGCAGCTTCTAAATAAACATTTATTTATTATTACTCAGTAATAGGATTTTTTGAATGGAAGAAATAAGGAGGGAAGTGGGAAAATAAAAATTATATTACTGTATTTTAACTGTTAAGTGCTTACATTCCCCCCACAATATTGTCTTGTACTGTATGATTTTTCAGCATTTAAGAAGCGGTTTTGTTCTTTATAGCTGAACCAATAACGTTTCCATCTGGAGGAGGCAAGTCATTTATTATGGGTTCTGATGATGTTTTGTTAAGTGTACTGGGCCTTGGAGACCTTGCAGACTTGACGGTAACAAATGATGCAGACTATAGTTATGATGTAAGTGCAGTTTTATTTTTAACTTTTTAATGATTTAATAGAAGGCTCCTTAAGTTTTGGAAACACATATAAAATAGAATTAATGTCAAGGTGCATGGAAAAGATAAGTTTTAAGTTTGTCAGTATGTTGATTTGAAGTGACTGTTTTGTAACTATTCTCTTTGTGGTGTTTAAATTTTTCTTAGATATTGTGGATTAGTTAGGAGTCTTGGATGGTTGATTACCTTAAAATATTGGTTGATAAATATCTTCAGTAATCAACTCTCAATTACCTACTCCACATAAGCCATATTTTAGTGTTAATAAGAGAAATGGAGAACTTAAATCACATATCTGCCTTCCTGATACTTAAAAAGCACGTTTTAGTTTTGAACTTTTATTTTTTTTAAGGATAATAAAATTAGCTTGCCATTTCTTGAATACTTAGTTCTTCATTTGAGGGATGGGGAGATGATGGAGGTGGATGGAAAGGACAGTGTTAGAGGTGAAACTAGTTCTGGATTAAATTTTTTGTAAACAATAAACACTCAATTGAGAGTTAACTGTATGTGGTTAGATATTGTATTAATGCATTTACATTTTTTCAGCAAATTTTTTCCTTTCTAATGAACTTTTTCTACATTTTACACTTACGTTAGCATGCTTTTGAGACATCAGCCTTGGTGGGCTGGATTGTTCTTAATATTTTTAAAGTACATAAGGAACTAAATTCTAATAAACGTTTTAACTACTTTGGAAGAGCTTTCACAGCCTATCTTTACACATGGAGAGATAAAGGTAAAAAGATTAACCTCTTATCAATCAATATCAACAATAATGAAAATATCCTTAGATTTTTAGAAAGTAACTTGCTGCCTTTAAAAATTCACATGCTAATTTTCTAAATGACAATTTGCTATTAATAGTGTGCACCCTTGGATTTTTGGTAGTAATTTATGTAATTTTTATTATTTTCATGTAAATTATTGTAGCATTGTAGTTTTTTTGTTGCTCTCATTCATATTGACTAGGACCTTTATATTTAGTCTGATGATTAGGTAAAAGATTAAGGGACTCTTCATTTGATCTAGGTATTTGAAAGCTAGTGAAATTATTCTTAGTTTTTATTGAATGATAAAGATATATTAAAGTTTTTAGGTACAATAAATTTCTATTGGACATTGTAGCAAAACAGTTTTTAAATATATGCTTTAAACACACCAAAACAAAGAAACAAAAATTCCACATGCCTATCAGTTTACTACTTTTACCACTAAATCTTGTGCTCTTTCTTTTTAGTTGCCTGCCAATAAAGATGCTTTTCGAAAGACATGGAACCCTAAGTACACACTGCGTAGCCATTTTGATGGAGTACGGGCATTAGCTTTTCATCCTGTAGAACCTGTGTTGGTTACTGCTTCTGAGGACCATACTCTGAAACTTTGGAACTTACAAAAAACAGTTCCTGCCAAAAAGTAAGTATTTTAATGTTAGCCTGTGTGGTTTTCCTTCCAAATTCGCTAATAATAATAAATAAATATCCTTCTTTATGGTCCCATATCTTTTATGCAGTCGTTTGATCTTAAGTCATGTTTCTTGAGTATCAGTTAGTGATTTGTGATTATTTAATTGTCTTCTCCTTCCCCATCTCTTTTCTCCCCTCTTTTAGGAGTGCCTCTTTAGATGTAGAGCCTATCTACACATTTAGGGCCCACATGTAAGTTTTATTGAATTAGTATTTAACTAACAACCGTAATTATTGTTAACTATTGTTTATTTGTCAATCCTTAGACCTTGCGATTTTCTAATGTTTGTTTTATGTTAGGAAATAGAGTAATTGAATAATGTTTTATTTGATTAATAATTGTGTTAGAATATAATCAGTAGTGTTCAGAAGTACGTGTTTGCCTTAAACAGTTTTTAGATAACATATATTCAGAGAAGGGGGTGTGATATAAATTTCTTCTTAGGCTTTATAAGTAATTTTTTTTCCCTCTTTTCCTGTAACAGTGGTCCTGTTTTGTCATTAGCTATTAGTTCTAATGGAGAACAGTGTTTTAGTGGTGGTATTGATGCAACCATCCAGTGGTGGAATATGCCTAGCCCTAATGTGGATCCATATGATACATATGGTAAGTAAAAGGTTCAAAACGTATTTTTTTAAGTGAACGGAGCTGGCAAAAGTAAATAACCTTAAATATTATTATAAGGTTGTTTAAACATGTATTAGTCTCTTCCACTTACTAGTAATTTGCTTTATTAGAGAGAAAAATTAAGCAGTATGCCATGAATATTTCAGCCTGTGGATTGGTACTTTCTCTATGGTAATTTTATAGTGTCCAAAAATAAAAAACTATATTAATTAAAACATTAATTGATTTCAGTATATTTTGCAAAAAAAAAAAAAAGAATAAAATTTAAGGAACAACCTTTTAAACTAAAAAATAGCTTATGTAGTTCAAAGATAATATTTAGCAGAAGGCAATAGAAACAAATAGGGACAATAAAAGTATATATATCAGTACAACTTTTTAGAGGACAAAAAATCCTTAATTAAAAATAATAGTTGCCAGTTTTAGGATCTATAATACAGAAATACTTTTACATGTGTTTAGATATATTTACAAGGGCATTGTTTGTAATTGTAAAAATATTAAAACAAAATGAATAATCATTATGAGAATGATTAAATAAACAGGGGTCTACTTACTGGTTCGTTCATTTAAAGAGAACTCATGCTCTTCAGTCTTTTTATTTTACACACACTTGGTGTCTAAGTTTCCCAGGTATAATGTTGAGTTCTACATCAAGAAATATGAATTAATCTAGCAAAAAAGATAGACATTAAGCAGGTAAGAGAATAGAGTCTGTGATTACAAATTGTGGTAAGCGCTATGAAGATATATTACTTTTTTTTTTTTAATGTGGGTAGTTCCCTGGCTGGCAATCGAACCCAGGCCGCAGCGTTGACAGGGCCGAAGCCTTAGCCACTACACCACTAGGGAGCTCCCTGAAGATACATTACTATGAGAGACAGTAACAGGCAGAACCTTCTTTAGTGTAATCTGAAATAATGACATTCAACCAAAATCTAAAGGATAAAATGGAAATTTTACATAGTAGTTCCTCCTTATCTGCAGCCTCACTTTTCACAGTTTCAGTTACCTGAAGTCGACCACAGTCCAAAATATTAAATGGAAACTTCCAGAAATAAACAGTTCATAAGTTTTACATTGCACACTGTTCTGAGTAGCATGATGAAATCAGACATCATCATTCCTTTCCATCCTGCCCAGGACGTGAATCATGCCTTTGTGCAGCATATCCATAGTACTGTATGCAATACCTGTCCTTAGTATCTGTCTTGGTTACCAGATCAACTGTCAGGCTGGAAGTGCTTGTGTTCCATTAACCTGTATTTTACTTAATAATGGTCTTCAAATGCAAGAGTAGTGATGCTGGCTCTTTGGGTATGCCAGAGAGAAGCTGTAAAGTGCTTCCTTAAAGTGAAGAGGTGAAAATTCTCTACTTAATAAGGAAAGAAAAAATATTGTATGCTGAAGTTGCTAAAATCTACAGTAAGTATGAATCTTCTATCCAGGAAATTATGAAGAAGGAAAAAGCAAATTGTTCTAGTTTGCTGAGAAACACCTTCACATAACTTTTATTATAGTATATTTTATAATCATATTATTACTGATTACTAATCTCTTAATGTATCTAATTTATAACTTAAACTTTATTATAGGTATATATTTATGTATCAGAAAAAACATAGTACTCCATCTGGAGTTGGTTGCTATCTAGTTTCAGACATCCACTCAGGGTATTGGAATGTATCCCTTGCAGATAGGGTGGGGACTGCCAGAACGAGTTTTAAGCCAGAAGGTGACCTATAAATGTAAAATTTAGAAAGGTTTCTCTGGCTGTTGCATGGACATTGGGGGAAGAGTGGAAAGCAGAATACCAATGAAATGTTGTAGTGTAAAGTTATAATGTAGTGTTCCAGTAGACTGGTGAGAGATGATGTTGCCAAGACTAGAGTGCTGGTGAAGCAGTTGCTAGCAGAGCAGTCAGAGGGAAATGTGTTTAAAGACATACCGAGGAAGTAGGGTAGAATGTATAGAAACTACTGATAAGTGGATTCAGTAGGTAAAAGGAAATGTGAGTGACTCTTGATTTTGTTACTTGTTTTTTAACAGCTTTGTTGAGATAAAATTCACATGTTGGGGAGTTCCCTGATGGTGTAGTGGCTTAAGGCTTCAGCGCTGGCTCTGTCAGTGCTGCAGCCTGGGTTCGATTCCCAGCCAGGGAGCTACCCACGTGCCAAAAAGCAAAAAAAAAAAAAAAAAAAAAAAAAATTCACATGTACTCCTTTGAAGTACACAGTACAGTAGTTTTTACTCTATTTGCAAGATTGTATAACCATCACCACTATCTAATTCAGAATATTTTCGTCACTTTTTGACACAAGCAATTGAATATGTGATAGTAGCATTTATTGAAATGGGGGCATAACAGGTGTGAGAAGGTAAATGATGGTGAGTTTGCTTTTTAGCCATGTTAAGAGATGACAGTATCAAGCAGGTAATATCAGTACCAAGATGTGAGAATGCATACTGTAACATGGAGGGTGTGTTGTATAGGGTAAGAAGAGAAGGAACTCTGACGTTGGGAGCATGGCTACAACAAGAAAGCCAACAAAGGAAACTTGAGGAAGGACTGTCCTTTGCAGTTGGAGGAAGTGTAGGAGAGTATGGAATTATGGAAACATACCAAAAGAAAAAAAACCATTTTGTAAAGAAGGAAGTAGTCTGTACTTTCATATGCCACTGAGAAAGCTAATAATATGGGGATTAAAAGGTTCTTTTTTATAAGTGACAAATAGGTTATTCACATTTTGGCCAAACAGAATGAGGTTGGATGTTGGGGCTAAAACCAGAAGATGAAGGAATCTCTGCATAACCTTTCAAGGCACACTTTATTAATGAAAAGCAATGTGATGAGAACAAGAAGGAAGGGAAGGGAAGGGAGGGGGGCAGAGATTGGAGGAGGGAGAGGGAAATCATAAAAAAAATTTTGCTACATTTGGTAGAGTAGAATTTATCATTGGTGATTTTAGCAAGGGTTCTTTTGGTGTGGTGTTAGTATTAGAAACCGTGTGAGACTGATTTGGAGAGTAAATGGGAGGTAAAAAGGCATATTTACTCTGCTTTCCTCCTGTTTAGTACACGGTAATGAAGGTTTTTTTGTTTATGTTGAAAGATGCTGGAGCTTATTTGTTTGCTTGTGTATCCAAATGTTGAGGAGAATTTGTGTAGTAGGGAAATGGTAAACATGAAACCAATTTAGTGAGTTGAACAGAATCCAGAATACACCAGTGAAATTAGCTTTTTGATGAGAAAGAGCGTAATTTCTTACTTGTATGTAGAAGCACAGAGAAGATGGCTTTAGACACAAACAGAGTATAGATTGAGAGGCAAGAAGATGAGGAAGGCCTTGATGTCAATGGTATATTTTCTCAGTTAACTATGAGAGGTGCTCTCATTCACGAGGAAGGGTGTTTGGGAACTGTGAGAACTGCAGCAATGATAAAAAATATCCGTGGAAAATAGGGGTTTATTAGAGAAACAGGATTGTAGGACATAGTGATGCACAATGTTGTTAGTCACCATGTCCATCCAGTGATGAATGGATAATAAAATGTAGTATATCCATACAGTGGAATATTAGAGATGAAGAGAAGTAGTAACACATACATACTACAATATGAATGAACCTTGGAAACATCATGCTAAGTCAAAGAAGCCATTCACAAAGGGCCATTTGTATGAAATATCAGAATAGGCAAATTTGTAGAAACAAGGTAGTTTTGTGTTTATCTAGAGTTGTGGAAAGGCAGGAAGAATTTGAGGGAAATGGCTAATGAATAATGAAAATGTCCTCAGGTTGGTGTGGTGATGATTGCACAACTCTATGGACGTACTGAAAAACATTGAATTGTACATTTTAAATTTGTGAGTTGTATTGTGTGGGAATTAAAGCTCCATAAAGTTGTGTTTTTTTAAAGTATATGTTCCTTATATAAAATTACAAAAATGCAGGAATGTATGGGACGGGTGTAAAAATAATATGTAACTCCACAACTTAGAAGAGATGGCTATTATACACTTTGGTTTATCTTTTAATAGCTAGCTGGTAATTATATGGTAATTTATCTTTATATACCAAAGCATTTCTTTTAGCTAATTTTTGTTTGTTTGTTTGTTTGTTTGTTTGTTTGTTTCTTCTCAGAGCCAAATGTTCTAGCTGGCACTTTAGTTGCTCATACAGATGCTGTCTGGGGTCTTGCTTATAGTGGCATAAAAAATCAATTACTGTCTTGTTCAGCAGATGGCACTGTTAGGTTATGGAATCCACAAGAAAAATTGCCATGTATTTGCACTTACAATGGAGACAAGGGTAAGTAAATTTTGCCTCTATAAAAAAGGGCTATTTTTTAAAAATTTGGAAGATAGAAAAGACAGAGCATTTGATTTACTGTTTCATTGTTGCTCTAAGTGATACACTGAAAGAATTTTATAAACCTTGTGATAATCTTTTTGTCATTACAAACAAGAAAGATGCTTTGCAAGTATATCCTCTAGCTCAGTGCTTTTTTTCACTACATGTCCTATATTTAAAAAACAAACAAACAAGAAAACTATGTATAACAGTGATGTAGACAAATGAGGCTATTCAAAGGAACAGTATGAAACCCTCTGCCTGCTCCACGTGGCTGCCCAGAGACTGAAGGGATCATCTCAAACATACCTGTAAACCATGTGTGAGCACACTGGTTGAGAAGTTTAGCCATAGTCATTGAAATAGCAGCCTTAACTGAAAATTACAACTAAGTTACATGCATGATTTCAAATCTTTTCCTGTTCAAAGACGGCCTTACCCAATTTACCTTGCGATGACATTTATTTACATACATATATTTATACACTTGTATTGGTCTTATTTTCCAAGTCATTTTTAAAATCAGACCTTTATTTTTATTAAAAAGTATGTTTTGTTTTAAAACATTTTAAATGAATAGTGTATATGCTTAATTTTGTTGGATCTTTTTAGATACCTTAGTGCTTCTACTAGTTTTTCAATTACCCAAGCTTTGAGGTAAAATTATATTTAGATACTTGTTTCTAGCTCCATCCAGGTAATTAATTACTTGACACCAGATTTTATCTGGTTGAGCGTTGATCTGGCCAGTTGACTTTATTCTGTTAAAGAGAGAAATGTGCTTCTCAGGCCTCTTTAGGATAGTATTGCATCAGTGGATTTCAGTGTTCAACCTTCATTCTCACAGATCTGAACATTTGACTTGTACTAGCTTCTTGATAAGGCTCATCGGTCTCAGGCAGGTGAACAGTCTCCCAAAGCAGCGATGTGAGAATGCTAATTTATCATTTTACACTAAGAAATTTAATTGGCAAGTGGACCAAAGGGCTCATTCAGGATTTTTTTTGTCTCTTAGAGAAAAATACATAGAAAAAAAACCTTTGCATATGTCTACTCTCATTTCAGGAGCCCTCTAGCTATATTTTTCTTATTATATTAAATAGAGTGTTATAAAAACTTTAAATAATTGATGGAGAGATGTCTATTATAGGTCGCCATCTTAATACAAGTGCATTCTTTTTTTATTATTAACATTATTTCAAGAATATTTGAATTCCTTTTTCTTATCAGAAAAGCAGAGATTTCTAAAATGTGGTGTTTATCCTGTCTCTTTGGGCTCCTTTCAGAGCATGGAATACCTACATCGGTTGACTTTATAGGCTGTGATCCAGCTCATATGGTTACTTCTTTCAACACTGGTAGTACAGTAATTTATGATTTAGAAACATCACAGTCATTGGTGATGCTTTCATCACAAATAGATTCTGGTAAGTTTTCATGGGTTTTTTTGAAAACTTAAAAAGTATTATTACACGATAGGGAGTGATCTTTTCATTTTTATATTTTGACTCTTTAAATTTAGGGTGAAAATGTTTTCCATCTTAATGGTTATTACCTGGGTCCATTAATTCATTAACTATTGAAAAATGATTTTCTAATTCTGTCATTACTTCTCCATTTATTAGGTAGAATATTTCTATAAAAAGGAACACCCCTCATCAGTAATTTGGTTACCCTAGGCAGCCGTTCTCAACCTGTGGGTTGCGACCCCTTACACCCTGTACAAATACAGGTGTATGTGACAGGGTTGGCGCCATAATGTACTCATGCAGACCAGTCACACATATGTAGAGAGCAGCTACCGATAATTTTATGGTTGGGGGTCACCACAACATGAGGAACTGTATTAAAGTGTCGCGGCATTAGGAAGATTGCGAACCACTGGCTAGAGATTTTGAAGGAAATGCAAGATAAATTACTGATTCTTTTTCCCCCCTTTATTTGTCAGTTTTTAAAAAATAATGAGGTGGTTCTTTAGGATCCTCCAAAGGTAATCAGTGAGTCTTTTGGGTGTTGTTTTTATTATCATTATAATCTCTCTTGTTGGAGGTAAAGGTATTTGATTCAGTCCTTGCATGTGGTATTATTATCTTTATTGCTACTCAGATTATTTCATTTTTGGCCAGTGGGAGGTTAATCACATTAGTTCCTGAGTTTTTTCAACATGACCCTGGTTGTCATTGATAGTTTTAATTCTGATATGACAAGATGTTCTAGGTTTATCTTGTTTATTTTGTGCCCCAGATCTAAAATCAGCCATTTCTCCAAGGAGCCATGGTTCCTTTTAGTGGAAAATGGCATTGAGAGATTACAGGCTAGGCTCTTGAGTTGGTCATTGGTTTAGACCTTTTCAGTGGACAGAGTCACAAATGCATTTTTAAAAAAAGAAAAAGACTGATAAATCTATACAAATACTTCCAATTCAAATTCATATTTATCTCATTAATTTTAGGTCATTACTTTGTTTTAACTATACCAAGACTCCTGGTTTTCATCAAAATCAATATAATCGCTTGTTGTATTTATCCCACAGTACACCTACAATTGTCTCAAAATAAGAACACCAAAAGTACCAAAATAGCCTGATTACTGATATAATATTTTGTACTGAGGGTATGTTCATTTCACTAGGGATGGGCAGTCTAATTACTGTACTTTAAAGTCACTTGAAATATTTCTTTTATTTGTGCTTATACCACCGATTGGATATATAGTGAAGTTCATTTGTTTAATTTTACTTTTGATTTTCATTGATTGCTTTTTAAAATAATCAAACCAAATTATACTCAGAGAATTACCTTTTCCAATGTTTTCTCAAACTAGTTCCTCCCTCCATAGGTAATTAGACACACATATAAACACAGGGTTTTTTTTGGTAATGTGTCTAAGTAAGTTCAGTTCAGATTTCATGTATACATTTGGAATGATTGATTTACTTAAAATCTAATAATGATGATAATGTTTTCTCATTTGTTTTGATTCTTCTCTCTTCTCTCTCATCTCTGATCAAAATTAGGAGCTTGGTAGCAAAGAAAAGGTCTCATTTATAAGAACATTAATTCAAATTGGTTTTTAAGTCTTTTAAAAATTCTAAACCTACCTATATTGACAGTCTGCATTAAAATACTTATAATATTTAAAAACTTGAGATTAGTATTGCCCATATAATAGGACATGATAGCTTAAACATTTGTTTTTTAAGAAATTGTATAATATCTTTTGAGAGCCCTAGTTTTAGTTCTCAGTTTTTTTTTTGTTTGTTTTATACAAAAGCTTTGGTTTTTATTTTTTTGTTCAGACTAAAAAAGTCATCATCTAGCTTCTAATTGAAGGTTTGAATTTCATGTATTGTTTTCCTTTATTTTTCAGATTTGCAATCCAGTAATCACATTAATAGAGTAGTAAGTCATCCCACACTTCCTGTTACAATAACTGCTCATGAAGATAGACACATCAAATTTTTTGACAATAAAACGGGTAAGTAGGTTGTCTTATTTTCTTTTCAGTCACATTAATAATTCTGTAAATTTGAGGTGATCAAAAATGCTATTTTATATAAGAAAAATTGACTTTTTAGCTTCAAAATTGCTAAGTTAAACTATTTTAACTCAGATTTTTGCTTTACTTAATGTAACACACTCATATGTTAAGTTTTATCCTTAAGTATGTATATAAAATACCTTGCCTACCTATTAAGATTTTTTCATGTCATTATTTAAATATAAATTCTTGCATTTGAAATTTTTTCTTTCATATTCGATTGTGAATTAGTACCGTAGAAGTGCTGTCTTTCTGGCGTTTAGTATTTATGTTCTTAGAATTATTTCTCAGTGGATAAAATGATATAGTTGAAATTGGTTTATTGTTAACCTTCCCTGTATTTCTTATTGTCAGGAAGCTTCCCAGTTATATAGAAGTCAAATCCAATCTTAGTTTTGCCATAGGTTGTTTGTTTAAGGACCCCTGTTTCATCTGTCATTACCTAGAATACTACACAAAATATGTTTGCTGTCTTTTAGGAAATGTCTAATAATTAGTCTTCTTTGAGGAGAAGCTAAAACAGGGGTATTGAAAGACTTCCAAATAAGAAACTTAAATGTTAATTGCAGCATCATTTGCAGGGGAACAAATTATGAAGCAAGACAGCAAATCAGAGCTACAGATTTGCTTTCTTTGAAGGTTACATAGGACATGGTCATGATTTTTAGTCTTTAGAGTCTTACATAATCCCTTTGTTCAAATAACACTTTCATGGAGAGACTCCTTTTAACTTAGTAAAACAGTTGAGAAGGGAATGGGAAGTCACAGATCTATATTGCTCAGGAAAGACAATTCATACTTGTGTGAATGTTTTCAATTTAACATCTTATCAAATCATTTCTTTGACCATTTTTATGAAGCCTAAAGATCTTTCTCTGCTGCAAGAGAGATAATTTCCTTTATTTCTAAAAACATTTCTTTTTACTAATTACTGAAGATTTACATTTGTATGGGAAGGTTAAGGAATTTTAATAGTTGTGTTGAAAGCCAAAAATGAGTCTTCTGGAGTTATTTTACTAGCAGAAATCCAGAAGGGGTGGTAATAAAATTGTACTTAATAACAAATAAGGACCCTTTAGCTTTTCAAATTATTTGTGAATTCTACCAGTTTATTCTATTATTACTGTTAACTAATCTAGTACCTTATCTTCAGTGTGAAGAAAATTGAAGCAATAGGCTCCAAAGAATGGAAAAATTCTTTCTAAATCAACCCCTCTCACTTGCTCTCTTTCACTCGCTCTCATGCATGCGCATTCATGCAGACACACACACACACACACACACACACACACACACACACACAACATTGAGTTAAACTATAAGTTGTGTTCACATCTATTGTTTTCAAAGAAATTACTCTTTGAAAAATGGTCATTCACTTAAATGTGATAAACTAGAATATCCCCATAACTAGTATTTGCTAGTTAGTAAATTGTTAATACAGTATTATTCTATCAAGTGAATTAGTAAATTTATTGAATTTTTTTAATCTTAAACATTATACTAATTAGTACTATGAATGGGTTTAATAAATATTTAGATTTTAACAACAGAGTTGTGTTCAGCATCTTGTACTTTGTACTGCACTGGCTCCTATCACGTATAAGATGAGATTTCTGCTTTCTGGTGCCTTACTCTTGTCGGGAAAATAGGATGTGTGTTGTGTTTAATGTGTGTTATGTGTGTGCATGCACTCATACTTACATGCAGCAAGATGAGTCCTGATAGATAAAGGAGTCTTCACAGAGTGAGAATTTGAACTTTGCCTTGAAGGAATGGTAAGATACATTTTTTTAAGTGAAGAAAGTAGTAGGAAATTTCTGGTAAGGGCATATTTTATTGAGAGGCATGGCGGTAGGAACCTGGGCTGACACAGAAGTTTTCTATAGGCAGAGCCAAAGAGGTAAGTTTGGAAAAGAAAAACAGAATCTGTTGAGAACTGATTCATAGCCAGACTAGGAGTAATGAGTTTTGTTTATGCTATGCACTGTGAAACCCACTTGAAATATTTGAGCAGGGATTTGCAAAATCAGTTTAGAAAGATTATTTTAAGTTGTACTATATGGTAGATCCTTGACTTGAAAGAATTTAAGAATTTCCATTTCTACTGTTTGTTTCAGAGGGGTCTCATGATTTGTAAATTTTGATAGAGGTACAAATTTGAGTTGTGCAAATACTGTGCCTAAGAGACTTCAGCTAGTGAGTGAATCTAGGAGAGCAGGTGAAGTACAAGTGTGAAATGCAGAGGAGTGCAGGAAGAAGATCCTGACTTTGTTGTGAATTCATTTATTCAGCAAAATGTACTGAGTATCTGCCATATCCTTGGCACAGTTCTCAATGCTTGGTAAACAAAGCTCCATTTGAGCTTATAGACTAATGGTATATTACTGTGAGTCATTGTTCTATTTGATTTACATAATAGTAACATGTTTACTCTTCTAATAACTCTAAGTTATATACCATATAGTACATATATTATTTTTATTCCCATTTTACAGTTGAAATAAAAAGCCTGAAAGTAGTTCAGGAATTTGTACAGTGTTACACAACAGAGAAAAATTGCAGGATTGGGATTCAAACCATACAGTTTGCTTCTAGAGTCTACATGTTTTACATCAGTCTGTTTTTTCTCCATCTCATAGAGACTCAAAATACTCATTACCTAAGTCAAAGGGCTTAAGGTGCCAGGAACGGAAGAACAGGTGACTACATGTATCCTCTGTTTCCTCAGTTACAGGAGGACAGAATTATCTTTGGTTTTTTTTGTTTTTGTTTGTTTGTTTGTTGTTGTTGCTGTTTTGTATGTGGGTAGCTTCCGGGCTGGGAATTGAACCCAGGCTGCAGCGCTGACAGCGCCAGCGACGAAGCCTTAAGCCACTACACCACCAGGGAACTCCAGGAGGAAAGAATTAATCTTGATGGGGAAAGAGGGGTGATAGCAAAGGCATGGGGCCCAGTGAAATTGGTTAAATGTGAAAAGTTACAAGTACATGTTGCTGAAGAAAGGGTCTTAGTTCTTGAGAGGAATCAGAAGCTTTGTAACTTCTGTGGTTACCAGCGGAAGCCCAGCATCCAACTTGGTTCAGGATTGGACCTGTGAAGGGCGAGGAGGAGTCACTCACATTTTGAAGTGACTGTGGAGAAGAAGGGTTAACTTGAAATTGACTTAACATGTCAGTGAGCATTAGTTCAGAGTACAGGCAGGAGATTTGGAATTGAACCTGGAACATTATTAGCACTCTTAAAGAAATAGGTATATCTGCTCTTTGGGTCAAAGAATTCTTTGGTTTAAGACATACTAAATTTAGGACATACAGGATCATTCTAAGGAGATAATTCAGAACTGTATTTGTGAATTCAGAGTTACCACCGTAAATTGACATTTTTAGGGAAGCTAATGATGCTTGTTACTTAATCCCTAATGTTTTGAGATTATTTCTCTGGTGGCCAACCACTTCATACTCTGGCTTTTTTTTTTTTTCTTTCTTTCTTTCTTTTTTTTTTTTTCCCAAAATAGGAATACTGAGAGGAGTGGATTCTAGAACTGGTAGATGAATTATGTTGGACTAAGCAATTAAAGATAGTGTGTTACATGGTTTTTCTGTTCCTCAAGGATAGCAGGAAGAATCTCTAAAATTATTCTGTTAGTTAATCAGACAAATGTTGTTTGAAATGATGAGAAACTTTCATTTTTTCCTCAACTGTTAAGTATTTAGTATTGCCAGAAATTGACAGGTCTTTTTAGGTTTTTTGGAAGAACTTTTTGCACACTTGATTATGTTGTGGCAAATAACAAAAGTAAATCTATTTCATGTTCCAGTGTGGAATGTCATCAGGTGACCAGAAGCTTGACAAATGATTATAACTAGAATTCTGAAGAAGGCCTCCATCTCTCATTAGGAGTAGCCCAGGCATTTGAGTAATAGACTCATTGCTGAATGAAAGGGGAGGAAATTTTTAAAGTATCAGTATTTGTTATTTTATTCCCTTCATGGATAAATTAATTTATGATGCTGCTTTACATTCATCAGAAACATACTTTTGATGGCCTTGCCCCAGAATATTTGTGCAACACAACTTCTTGTTCACAACTTGTCTTTTAATTTCAAATTATTCTTGAATCTGTTTACTTGCCAAATCTTTAGTAAAAGTGTTCATTCAATTACATTTTCCAGGATAGTGTTTTTGTTATGACGTGGGGAAATCCAGAATAATTTCTCTGATGTACTGTCACCCCCTCCCCTTTCTTGTTTCTAATACATAAAATGGTTGACATTTCAAAGAATAAGTCATTTTGATGATACAGAATCTTTAGGTAGGAATATATTTTCTGGTGATTTATTTATCATCAGCCCTGACTATAAAATAGTCTTTACATCTTAGTGAGAAATATTCTTTCTATTTCCATTTTAATTCCAGCTTACATGGTCTTAAGCCTTAGATGCTATCCTATAGTCATTGTTTTCTATGAAATACTGTCAAATTCATGTCACATAGATGTCATTTTAAAAAGTAACAGAGTTCTACATTAGAATTAAAATTCTCTTTAAAGTATTTTTAGAGTGGATGAATCTTGCAAACATACTAAATGACAGAAGGCAGACACAAAAAGCCACATATTCCTGTATGATTTTACTTGTGTGAAACATCCAGAAAAGGCCAGTCTGTAGAGAGAGAAAGCAGATTAGTGGTTACCAGGGAGTTGGAAAATGGAAGAAATGAGGAGTGACTGCTGAATGGGTTTGGGGTTTCCTTTTGCAGAGATGAAAATGTTCTCAAATAGATAATGGTAATGGTTGCACATCAGTGTGAATGTTCTAAAAGCCATTGAATTGTATCTTCTCAAATGTTGAAATGATAACTTTTTCATTAGGTATATTTTACTACAACAAAAAAAATTAGCTACAGTGATTGTCTCTTTTATGTGGTTTATGTTTCTAATCTCTTAAGTTAGTGTTTGTGAGGAGAACTTAACCTTCCCTGTTATTTTTTATTTAGGTAAAATGATCCATTCTATGGTAGCTCATTTGGATGCTGTTACAAGTCTAGCAGTAGATCCTAATGGAATCTATTTGATGTCTGGAAGTAAGTCTGAACTTCTGTATTGCCCACAAACTTTATAAAAGAATTGTTACTCAGTAACACTTTACTTGTTCTTTTACAGGCCATGACTGTTCTATTAGATTGTGGAATTTGGACAGCAAGACATGTGTGCAAGAAATAACAGCACATAGGAAGAAATTAGATGAATCAATTTATGATGTTGCTTTCCATCCATCAAAAGCATATATTGCCAGTGCAGGGGCTGATGCCCTTGCCAAAGTATTTGTGTGAATCAACAGAAACTTGCATCGTAGCTACAGATTTGCTTGGACAGAAAGAAGGTCTGCATCACTGCCATCAAAAAAGGTTATTGATATGACACTACATGTGATCTGCCTGGTGAAGGCTATTAAGGGCAGGCTTAAATTGGTGGAAAATACATCTTAATGTCAGGCTCATTAATTTAATTGTAAACTGTATTTTGTGGGACAGAAAAAAGGACTCCAGTATATGTGGCCTGTACTGGATATGAACTGAGCGTATTTCTGTTTTTTAGGTATCTTTAAGCCAATGTGGAGTCTGATCTTACAAAAGGACTTTATTTTGGACTCTGTGTGCTGCCTTAGGGTTAGGAATGTGGTGCTCTTGTTGGGGGGAGGTGAGCTCCAAGAGTAGTTTTTTTCATCTCTTAGTGATCTTCTGTTTATCAGTTGAATGCCACAGATTCCCTTTTAAACTTATTTTGCTTTAAAAAAAAAAAAAGAAAAGAAAATTTAACTTAAAATATTTTAGCATTAGTTGCACAAAATATTTGGATAAAATTCTAGTTTTTATAAGTCTTTTTATATATTTAGCCTGTCACAACAGTGCTCAAGATTGTACTGAAGTTTTCTGCATCGTACAACCCGAAACCACAGAGATCTCACTGACCCGCTGCCGTGTAACCACACTCTTTCCTTCTTTTGCCTAATACAGCTCAGCTAAGTCCTCTATAAGATGCTAAATCACCTTCATCATCACATAATTGTCTTCATAAACCGAGGACTCTTAAATGTATTAAAATGAAACAGTGGGGTTTAGTACTCCAAATGAACTCTTAAAAAAAAGAAAAAAACTAATCTTGGCATTCTATCACTATGTGATATTTTGTACATCTTACTGTATTTACAAGTTTATTTATCAAGGATTATCCATCTTGCTAATAGCCTATTATTTATTTCACTTTTTGTTGGTCTTTTTATCCTTTTATTAATGTGTTAAAGGAATCTGTATATCTATTTTGGAACCATTGAATAGTCTAAAATAGACTAAAAATGGAATATTTTATAGTTTAAGTTACATACCAATTGATTCCCCCCAGATATATATCTTGGTTTACCATAATTCCAAACAAAACTGTTTTGTTTAAAAACATTTGGAGTAAATTTTTATTTGCGTTACAAATAGGATACAAAAATAGTTGAATCAGGATACGGAAATCTGCTGTGTTTGGACTAGTTATCCCTGTTTTATTTTTTCAGATGTGCTTAATTTTATGGTGTAACTAAAGATTTTGTTTGTGTAATGCATGATTAAGACAATAAAATATTTTTTCTAGTCTTCCAAAAAACTTTTCTGATCAGTTTGCGAGTTTTGATGAGTTTTGTAAGGTTTTTGTTTTACAAACTATGAATCAGCAAATTTTTAAGATTGTACCACATAGCAAACGTACATCTGTTGCAAAATAATGTATATAAAATGCATATAATAAATATTAAATTGTGTACCTGTATGTTACTGTTGGCTACATTATTTTGTGTTGAATAATAAAGTGCAATACTTTACTCTTCCATCATTAAACTAGGAAATGATGATTTCTCAGTGAGTCCTTCATTTTTATGTTTTTTTTTTAAACTTTGTACTGCTTATTGATATTCTGATAAGATTAGAACAATTAACACTATTAAGAATGCTTTTCTAAGTATTTTATCCCATTTGGGGATTTAAAAAAATCTGTTGAAATAAGTTAGATAATTCAAAATAACAAAAAAACACCCACTAGAGATGCAGTTTTAAATCATTTCTTTAGACATCCTATTACTTTATTAAATTTGAATTTCAGTTAGTAGTGTTGTCATTCTTATCTAGCCATACATATTTCCACAAAAATTTCAACAGAGGATAAACTTATTAATGAAAAGTTGTCCTTAAAAATAATGTTAAGTATTAATATCTTGAAACTTGTTCCTTCACCAAGGCAGCAGCATCCTTTTTCTTGGAAGGAAATTGTAAATGGAATTACAAAATTTCTGGCAAAATTCTATTTGAATGCCTAATGCAAAAAAAAAAAAATTGCAGAGAAATTTTGTCATCTAGTATAAAAATCCAAGTGTCAGTTGGTCATTTCTGGCAAAACACTAAAACTTTTCAGAAAAATTTTAAAACATTAGTGTTTTGGTTTTCTGAACTGAGGATTCAACCTAATTGAACGAATTCAAGTGGCACTTTTCTTTTTTAGTAGTTTAAGAACAAGGTGTTCCAAAGTGACGAATATTTATGGCAGCTGTTCTAAACCAGTGCATTACTGTGTAACTGAAATGTGATTGTCATTGCAGTGCCTAAAGCAGTCACATCTTCTGGAGCATATCAAAACTGAAGTGAATGAAAATTAGTATATGAGTTTATTTTTTCTTTGGTTGTTTTTTCTCTATGATATTCAACATTTGGGAAAAGACTAAGGATACAAAAACAATGTCTTCATTTTATTGGTTTGCTTCCATTTGTGACCTGCAGGAAACCGTATAAATTCATTTGACTATTAAATGGCTCTGTATACATAATGTTTAAGAATATTGTTATATACCAACTTTAATATGTTTGACTTTCTCAATATTTAATCATGCCTTTTTCATATTTTAGTTATTTGTGTACTTCTGTTCCACTGAAGACCAGTGTCTCATTTAATGCATTGAAGATTGTAAATAAGGTAGTATATTTGAAATTTAGGCACACCTATAGGAGTTGGATTATAATACATCTTTTTAAAAATCCTTTTACTCTATTCCTCTTTAGTTAACTCTTTATCCTGATTTTGTTTACTTATCAATAATTGATAGTAACTTCATAAAAGGCTCATTACCGCTCTCTTGCTACTCTTCAAGTCAGTCCAAGTATTAGCTTCCCTGGTTGCCTAAGATGTCTCAAAACTTTGTCTTTTCTAGAATTAAAGAAAAAGCATTTTCAAAAGGGCTGCTGATTAGAGGCTGGGTTTTCACTTAAGTTTAGAATTTTAAGGAGTGGCATTCTTAGCTGAGCATTTATGGCCTATATTATATGAAAATTTTTGTGACATGAATTCGTATATACCACTTTCTATGGAGGGGTGGTTTATTGTCTTCCCGTTTTCCCAAATATATTTATCTCTTAATGGTAATTTCAGTTATGTCTCTCCAATATATAGTCCTTTCATTCCTTTTACACAAACTATAAAATTTAGCTAGACTCAGAGATTTGCTGGAGTAGATATTATTTCAATCAGTTAACATCTTTTCCAGGTCAACTTGTAAACCATTCAGATAGGATCATTTAGTTTGTTGTGGGAGACAGGGTGCACAGGTTCATGAAGAGAGGACAGGTCCTGTCTTTAAAGAAGATAGGCAGGATCGGGTGACAGAGCACCTCTACCTGGGCAGGGAGAGTTCTTGGAGAGGTAATGATAATTAACAGAATTCTGATCACTTCTTAGGAACTAACTTCACAAGCCTGTTTAAGTAAAAGTATTGATAATAAAAACTTTTTAAAAACCAATTAACCAGAAGTACCTTCCATTTAACCTGGAAGTGGCTGTGTCTAATGCCTAGAACAGTAGGAATTCAATAAATAATTAAATGAAAACAAATTAATATACTTGGTCTTATTGCATGATTTTAGGGAAAAAATCAGATCAGTCCTTCTGCATGAATTAGTGAATATAGGATTTTTACCCTGCCCTAGAGAGACACACTTGGAAAAATAAAAGGCAGCTTAGAGTAATAGTCACTAATAGTTTTATTGCTTAGGAAAAAACTACAGTATTTTTCCTGCAATTCTGCTATTTGAAATATGTGTTTTTCTTTAAAGCTAAATGTTTAAAGTATAAGTGGTAAGTAAAAATTTACCCACTTAACATTTTTTTTCAGTACATGGATGACCTTTAGAGTACAAGTCAAATATATCTGTACACATAAAAGTTAAGATATAAATATAAAAATACCAGACAGTCCTATTTTGTTCAGTAACATTTAGTTGTAAGTTATTGCAAAAATACACTACAAAATCAACGATACCTAATTCCCTTCCATTTCATCCATAATCACATTTTAGTATACTAAATAACATCTGTTTGGTTTTAAGACATCTACTAAGGTCAAGATACTGATATTTGAACCAAGTTAAACCTGTTTCCCACTTAAGTTTCATTTATATATTTAACAATGATTAGAGAAGGTATTTTGCTTTTGGTCTAAGTATCACTTTATTGAGCTATGTATGCAATTGCACATCTATACATTAATATGCATGTTAGAATAGAACTGTTAGATTTTAATCCATATTATATCCTTTTTCCTGAGTTTCTAAGGGTCATGATGATTACAAAGCCTCAGCAGAATGTTTTGAACAATTAAGCCTAAATTGTAATTAGAAGGTAGTAACTTCAAATGAATGTTTGCTTAAAACAGCTGTTGGCATCTTTAATAGTTTTATATCTGATCCTAATATGCTTTATAGTATGTCAGTATTAGGAGAATATAACATACATAATATTCCCTTTCACCTTTTCTTTCTGTTGTCAAAATGTCACCATTATTGCTGCGATTCTAAGAAATCTCTGCAAATGCCTCTGATGACATCAGAAACAATTGGTTCTAATCCTGTGAACTCTCTTGTGAAGAAAGCATGTGCCTCCTTTGGTTTAGAGGCCATATCTTTCAGGTCATCCAGAGGTGCCCAAGCCACACCGACAGAGAAGATGGTGATACCTATGATGGAAATATTTTAAGTGAATTAAAGCCAAGTTCCAGCTTAACAAAGTTATGTGTATATATTTTCACACATTAGTACATAGTTGTGGAGAAAACTGCCTAGTAATGTCTGAAGAACTAAATCCCCAAATTGTTAGGTAAGTTTTAACAGTTAATTGTGATGAGAAGGGATAAACAGCTTTGTCAAAACCAGAAGCTTTGCCACCAATGTAGTTTTACCACATTAACAGAAATCCTAAGGTCACTGATACAGAAGAAATATTTGATAAAAGTTCCATATCCATTCATGATATAACAGTAAGCTAGAAATAAAAGTAAACTTAACCTAATAAATGATTTTCTTAAAACACCCTACAGCAAACACGTAAGTGGTCAAAAATTTCCCTCTGAGATTGGCATGAGAAAACTCCCTGCTGTCATCATTTCAATTAATCATACTGGAGTCATATGCCATTAGAACAAGAAAGTGGCACAAAAGATAGGTTACATAATAGTGAAATTTTCTAAGGCTGCTGCATTGTCTGGGAGAGTGGTGACTAGTCTTCTGTGAATAATAACTTTTCTATTTCAGTTTTTATGTTACATTGGCAAACTGACCAATAGTTAGAAATTGTCAGACTTTTAACCCCCAAAACAAAAATCTGGTAATAAAAACAACCGAAGAGAAATGTCTATAAAGCTGGAATATCACCGTTATGTTGATGCACTTGATCTTTATTCCACTGAGCTAACTAGAAGGCTTTTACTCCAACTATATACTTATTGGTCAGGGTGCTATTACATTAGTTTTGATTCATATCAATTCCATTTGTAAAAGTAGTGGTTTAGCATTCTTAGTGTAGACTACCATGTATCTCCTGGGTGAAGTTTCTGAAATAGCTACTCCTATCCTCTCCGAGTCTTCATCCCCCTTCTAGTTGAGTATAGTGCTCAAGAGTTGTGAATGCTTACGATAGAAGTAAAACGGGTCTGTGCTGTTAGATGTAAAAGCTGGAATACATGAAACAACTTGATTTATGAGCACCAGCCATCCCTCTCCCTGGCAAATAAAAAGCTAAAAATCTTCCTCCCTCTTAGTTTTCCTCTCTTTTAATAGTGCATTCAAGCTCAGGTTGTTTAGCTGAGACCCTGTATATAATGACAGTTTATACAAATATAGTTATGACCAAGCTCTGAAGTCTACTGTTTTCTGGATTTTAACTTTTACTTCACTGTCACTAAAGGTAATTTTCATGAAAATAATGTGGCCTAACTTCCTGAAGTTCAATTAATCACATAGGAAAAACTCATTGGAATTAATTCACTTCATTTAGCCTGAATCCAATCCTGTTAACCGTAACTTAGTTCAGTAAGCTATGTTTTTAAGGGGTATAATAGCAAACAGGTCTTCAACAAAGGTTAGTTGCTGATGTTTAAGCCTATTAAGTAGGTCTATCTCCTACTTAATAAAAATGATACCATTAATATTCAGAAACATGTAAATGCATTAGCAGAGTTGCTAATGTGCAAAAGGAAAAAGCTTAAGTCATTAGGAATTAAATAGGGAAAAGAAAGAGCAGAAGAGTACAGAAAAATGGAAGGCTGCTAATCTACGACCCCCACTCCAAGTTAGCATTTTTGTTTTTTAAGTATTGGACTCTAATCATTCAGTTTTATGCCAGGCAAGGGAACCTCAGCTTTTCGTTGGCCTATTTGATCTCAACAACACATTATGTTAAGATCTTCAGAAACAGTGGCCTGTGCCAAAAATATGAAGGTTAGGGGAAGGGGAAAAGAAAACTTTTATACCCTTTTATAACTTGAGAATATTTTCATTATCTCAAGAAAAAAAAAAGACTAAAAAGGAAGTTCTGATGGAATAGAATTAAAATCTTTATTGGTGACCTTATCATCTTAAGAAAACTTATACCAGACTAAAAACTACTCTAAAGTCAGGATAAATTATCAAATAGATTCATAGTAAATTATGATAAACTGTGAGGGGTGGGGCAGATATATTCCAAGTTTGAGCCAAATACGAGAACCTATCACATAGTTCCTGACACGGGACGTGGTTTTCCTGCCGTCCACCCACCTCCTACCCCGCCAGCAATTCAGTGGTTAGGAGTGTGAACTCGGTAAGATTGCCTGAGTTTGAATACTCACCTCAGCACTTATTTGGGGAACTCTATTTCTTTATCTCTAGGATGAGATTAGTAGAGCCCTAGCCTTGACATTTAAATCAGTTAAATGTCCGTTAATATTGGGTAAAGCTCTTAGAGCTTTTCATAAAACATGACTTTATAAAAATATGACTATGACACTGTAGGTGTTTGTTCAATAAGACAAATGCTTAAGTTTATATTTACTCCTGAACTTCACTGAACACTCTCTTTATTACCCTTTCCAGACAAAGGACAAGGACCTACCTGCGTCCTGTGCAGCAGCGGCAGGGCCTCGAACATCATCATAGGACTGCCCGTCAGTGACAATTACCAGGAAGTTCTTGTTGGGGCTGTCTCTCACGGGGCCGAACACATTTCTCACAGTAAAGGAAATGGCATCACCAGTAGCGGTCCCACCGCTCATGTAGCGGATGTTTCTGATAACCGCCAGGACGTTCTCTTTGGTGCTATAGTCATTGAAACTGAATTCTGTGCGCTGATCGTAGGTGAACTGTACAGCAGCTATCTTGGCACCAATGTCTGATATTTCAAAAGTCTTGGCTATGTTGGAAACAAATTCAAGCATGAGGCGGAAGTTACTGTCTCCAACACTGCTAGAGCCGTCGATTAGAAAGGCAATGTTCACTGAGTTATAACAGGTCTTGCTGCACATCATTTGCTCATGAGTGCAGAGCTTCTGTACGAGAGGCTTTACGTATTTTGTGGTGCCAAACCAGTTGGGCATGTGGTAAGAGAAGAAGCCATTGGTCCGACAGACTGCCTAAGGGGGAGAGGGGGAGACACAAAAGATATCCAAAGGGATCAAATGTTGTTTCTTCTTAAAATTTATAAAAACATTCAAGCTTGAATGTTCAAACTTAATCCAGATATGGGCCAGTCAGCACTAGGCCTCGAGGTCCAACAGTGAATCACTACCATACCAGAAGACATCCCTCAGCTCCTTACCTTGTCAACAAATGCAACATCCTGAACCATCCCCAGTTCTTCTGGGATAGGCTTGGCCACAGAAACTATAAAGACATTAACACCAAACTCTCTAGCCACGATGCCTGCTTCCTCAATGTCATCAGAAGGCCAGCCATCAATAAATACTACCGCCACTTTGGGGATCCCTTTTCTCACTCCAGCATCTGCTGTGAAGAATTTCTGGGCGGTATGTTTCAAGGCTTTTCCTAGGTTGGAAAAAGAAGCAAACTAGAACATAGCACTGTTGTTCAAATGACATTTCTATTTCCCTGTACCAACTTGATGCCACCTAGTTTAAGAACTTTATTAAAAACCTCAGTTCTATAATAGATAGATACATATGATGAGAAAGTTTAATTACCTGGCGGGCCAATTTTTTGTCTTCAGAGCCCATGTAACATATCCCATTCCCCCCCACCCAGAAGCCTCACATTTCTGTTCCATACATCAATCATCAGTCAGATACACAAAACTGACCCCCACTCATATACCTGTGCTCTCTATCTTGCCCCTTTGTGACCACTAAGGACTCAGATCAAGAAGTCTCCCTTCAGAGGGTCCATAGTGCTACTCTAGTTCTTTCTACCAGGTCTGCATTCACAGGTAGGTCTGCTCATCTTTAACTTCTTTTTAGCATTCCAAAAAGATACTTCTCTATTTGACGTGAGGATTATAAATCACAATCCTTTATATTTTTTAAAAAATAAGCAATATCAAACTCTTTGATCTATTTTCCATTATAAATTGAGTATCTCAGATGATCATGTTCACACCTAGCCAGAATTTCAGTGCCAGGAGAAAGAATTTCACATCTGCCTTACATAAAATAGCAAATACTATTTCACACAACTGATCATGCATAACCCTCCCCTGCGTTACATTGCAGGGGCCAAGGTTTACTTACCTGTATTGGAATTACCCCCTCGAAAACCTACTTCCTTTATGGCAAACAAAACATCTTTGGCTGAAGTGAAGTTCTTCAAGTAAAATTCTATTTTGGGATGTTCACTAAGTGGAAAAATGAAAAAAAAAAAAAATGTTAGCCAGGGAGAATTGGAAGAGGAAAACAAGCAACATTAAATACCTTTAAAATGTCTTTAAATTGGGCAATGTCCAAGTTTCTTTCTTAATCCCACTTTATAGTCAGCTAAGGCATTAGATCCTTACTTGAATTTTTAGGGATCTTTCAGAAACGTAACAAAAACAATTGCTACCTTGAGGGTTTATTATATTTTGGGTAATATGTAATACATATAATCTCATTTCATTATAACATTATAAGGTAAAAATTATCCCTATTATATAAATGAAGAAACAGGCTCAGAACATTTAGGTAATTTGCTCAACAAAACATAGCAGCACTTTGTTTTTTTGTTTGTTTGGTTTTTTTTTTTTTTTTTTTTTCTTTTTGGTATGTGGGTAGCTCCCTGACTGGGAATCGAACCCAGGCCACAGCACTGACAGCGCCAACGCTGAAGCCTTAAGCCACTACACCATCAGGGAACTCCCCATAGTAGCACTTTGAACTCAGATTTGTCTGATGCCTAAACTATAAAGGGTGCCCCCCAAAATGTATTTTGGAAAAAATTTTAAGGAAAAAAACATTTTAAGGAAAAAAAACTATATTAAAATTGTAATAATATATACCGACAACAAAAGACAAATACAAGTTATGTTTGACTTCTGCAATTACATGCTAAAGTGGTTACCATCAGTCTCCAGACATTTCTGATTACAGTGAACTACTGCTTGAGCAACATTGACATCTCTTAAGATGTGTATAATTTTTTTGGCACTTCTGGTAATATGAAGCACCTCAAAACTGGCTTGGTTCAAGTCACTGGGCTTCATGGAAATCTGAAGAGTTGGGCACCAGATAGTGGAACACAGCCTGTTGTGAGGCTGGGTACTCCAGTGGGGAACCCTGGCATAACTTAATAGTCTGGGTCTATTCACCCAGATCTCTCTGGTCAGAAGAAGCAGTTTCAATGATAAGAAGGCCAACATTTTAAAGATGAGAAAAGTTGGAAGGAAATGAATTATAAAAATGTAATTCTTTATAAAATGATATAAAGTATTAAAATACTTTTTCTTGTAATAAATTATATTGACATTTGCTAATTTTAAAATTATGTGTATTGTAAGAGATTTGAGATTTTTTCATTTTAATATTTAATAGTAAAAGAATTTCAGCTCACTTTTATAACTACTCTGTGCTCATTAGAGACCATGTTGAGTAAAAACAGTTAAAGCACAATTTAATTGTGTTAAGTTTTTAGATGAATCATATTTCATAAGTGCAAAATTTTAAATCTTAGCATTATCAATTGCCATTAAGTCAAGATTTTTGAGGGACAAGTATAGCACTGATTGTATTTCTGCATACCTGATGGTGTGATTTCTGTATATATGGTGTAATGTTGGGTCACGAAATCAAATTTTATGCATTGGTAACCTTTTCACTTTTGTGGTTACTTTTCAGTTTTCCAAATTATGATTTATGAAATTCAGTCTTATTTTTGCATCCTTAATTCTACATTCTGTTTTTCTGCTTAAATAGAAACTCTTGATATAGTTTATCTAGTTTAATGTTCTTTCTAAAAGAGAAAAACTATACATCCTGAAGTTTATAGAGAAGCTATTCTTTGTATGAGTCTGCAAGGTTGTGCAGCTTTCATCTTGAAAAAGAATTGGGTAAAAATAGCAAAGAAAAATATATAAGGAGAACTGTACGAAGGGGAGTTTGCCCTACAGGATGTTAAAATGTACAGTAAAAAAAATGACAATAATCAAAGCATTGTAGAAAGATGTAAGAATTAGCATGAGTATCAAAGACAGTCTTGCTTAAATTTGTATATAAAATTTATATTATAAATCAATGGAATAAGCTCATCTTTTAAAAGGTGTGGAACAAATGGTTAAATTAAGAACAACATTAAATTCTCACACCAAAAAAAGTAACTTAAGAACCAATTGTCAAAAATAACATAAGAACAAATGAAATATAAATTAATATTTGTAATAGTACTGGTGAGAGACCCTTACACACTGCTAATAGCAATTTAAACCAGATCAAGTTTCTAGAAAACAATTTAACTGTTTATTTCAGAAGACTTAAATATGTCAGAACCTTTTGACCCAATCCCACTTCTAGGAATCTAGTTTAATCAGAGATGGCACATGGATGACACAAGGATGTTCATCACAATGTCATGTGGAATGCTGAAGAAGCAATAAAAGAATGGCTAAATAATCATGCAAAGGAACACTATGAAACATCATTTTTTGAAGAATATTTGTGATATGGTAAAATGCTTTGAATACTAAGGGCTAAAAAAAATGGGATAGAAGACATTTTTATAGTCTGAGCTTTTGAAAAAGAAATATATCCCTATGCACAATCAAATACTTTTGTAATATACTGAAGGTAAAACATTTTACAGTGATTATCTTAAGAGGGTATATTTAAAAAGTTGTTTTCTTTGGGCTTTATATGATTTTCAAACTTTTTATAATATGCACATTATAATCCTAAAGCCATCAATAAATATTATTATTTTGGGGGTGGGGGTGGGGGGTAGTTCCCTGGCTGGGAATCGAACCCAGGCTGCAGTGTTGAGAGCGCTGAGGCCTAGCCACTACACCACCAGGGAACCCCCAATAAATATTATTTTTTATTTTTTTTTATTTTTTTGCTTTTTGGTATGTGGGCAGCTCCCTGGCTGGGAATCGAACCCAGGCCGCAGCACTGACAGCGCCAGCGCCGAAGCCTCAAGCCACTACACCATCAGGGAACTCCCTAAATATTATTTTTAAATGAACAAAAATGAAGAGGTCAAACTTCCTATCTCCAATCAAGGGAATATGGAAAGAGCTAAAGAGAATAACAACAGAATAGGGAGGGGGAATGGACATGTCAGTGTTTCTTCCTTCAGCAAAGAGAAATTAGGAATTGAGCAGAGTAGACGTGCAGAGGTAATTTGTATGAGCAAATTAGTTTACCTTCTTTTCCTCAAATAGTATATAATTCTTTAAATCCTTTTATTAAAAAAAGGTGGGGGGGGGGTCACTTAGACCTACCCATCGGCTCAGGCAGTCTTAAATCCTGAATTTATAGTTTGGGAATCCAAACTGTCCAAGACTCAATATGTTTATATTGAACTGAAATGAATGTATCTCCTATGAAGACTGATTATTGGTCATCATTCAAGTCATCATTCAAGTCTCCCATTTTAACAAGGTTGGTACCTGGCTTGAACAAGGCCCACATGTGGTCCTTCTGTTCCAATTCCCAACATTAGAGCCACTTTCCCAACAAAATTCTTCTGTAGATTAAATCGGCGCTGCCCAATATTAAAACTTCCATCGATCAGAAATGCAATGTCTGCTTTACAGTCTGTGAATACCCAAACAGATCTTTCCATTAGCAGTTTCAGGAGGGACATAGGGAGGGAGGACTATTATTTTCCCAAATGGATATCCAGACTCTTACCTTTATTGCCTGCTTTCTTGTCGGGTGTTTTCTTCTGTCGTTTCCCTGAAGGAAGCATTTGGTGTTAGCAAAGGGAAAAATGTAGCAAGAAGCCCATGTAGGAAAAACTCATGACAAGTAGCATCATTCTCAAAAGGGCTTCTTTGAAAAGTAATTTCCTTATGATTTTCTCGATTGGGGAAGCAATGCCCCAACAAAGAAACAAATCAAGACTATACTGTGCCCACATATTTGACTTAGGCCACCAATCCAGGACTTCCCAGGGCCGTGCCAGGCACCCGTCGTTTCCACATTTCATACCTGTTGGAGGACGTGAAGTGGACACTGCTTGTCCTGTGGCTTCCTGGGCACCGCTTTTGCCTTCTGTTAAAATAAAGACAAGGCTATGTTTTCCCTCCTCCTTTTTTTTTTTTTTTTTTTTTTGTATGTGGGTAGCTCCCTGACTGGGAATCAAACCCAGGCCGCAGCGCTGACAGCGCCAAAGCCTTAGCCACTACACCACCAGGGAACTCTCTCCTCTTCCTTCTTTATCATCAAAGCATCATGAATCTAAGTGAGGGTTCTATAGGATGATAAATGTAATAGAATGATGGCAATTGCAGGAGTCACTGCTATATTCTGGTTTCAAAGAACCAAAATGGATTCTTATCTATTAGCTCATATTTGAAAAGGATAACCAAAGATGAATTCACACTCATTCACTAGTTTTTTATTTAGTGTTACTTGGTAAATGCCAGGGCATTCTGATTGCAGACTGTTCCAGTTACTGTTGGCCATCCTGAGAGCAAGATTCTTCTTCCCCCATTTACCCAAGTTCAGCCTGAGTGAGTCCTTGACTCTTTGCATCTCCTAACTCTAACCCGTAGTTGATCCCTTCAGGTGTTTCCATCAAAGTCAAAGAGGTTGGGCTGAGAAAAGCAGAAAACATTTGGGGGGAGGGAGGAAGCAGTATTTACACAAAATAAGAACAGTGTTCATTGCAGCGCTGTTCATAGTGCCCAAAACATGGAAACAACCAAAGGTCCCTGCGACAGATGACTGGATAAAGAAGCTGTGATACATACACACAATGGAATATTACTCAGCTGTAAGAAAAGATGAAATATTGCCATTTGCAACAACATGGATGGACCTGGAGATCATCATGCTTAGTGAGATAAGCCAGACAGAAAAAACAAGGAACTGTATGACTTCACTCATATGCGGAATATAAAACTGAAAGCAACAACAACAACAAAATACCAAAATGAGCAAACAAACAAAGAACCCATGGACACAATCAATAGTTTAATGTTTATTTGGGGACAAGTGGGGAGGGGATGGGAAAAGGGGGAGGGAGTGGGGAGGAGGGGGGGGAAGCTAAATATAAGGTGATGGAAAGAGAACTCACACTGGGTGGTGAACTTATTATACAACAAGCTGACAATGCACTGTAGAGTTGTATGCCTGAAACCTATGTAATCCTTGCTAACATGTCACCCCAATAAGTCTAACAATAAAAAAAAGTAAGAACAATGTAATTGCACCCACTTGTCACTGTGAAAGAAGCGGACCATCTGGAAAGCGTTTGAGACTCGATGCCGTTGGCGACTACTGAGGAATAGTTTTCTCGACCCGGGAGGCTATAGACTCGCACAGGTCCCCCCGAGTCGCTGATTACTCCCCTGTAACACAAGGACAACAGCTGAGATTCTATCCACACTTTTTAGGGGCATCCAACTGATGCTGTATTGCAGCCATTGCTCTGATTAATCAAGGAAATAGTTCAGCAGGAAAGCCGTCTGAACATGCTGCTAGCCTTTTAAAGGTGGCTTACACAGGTCTAGTCTGCCTGGGGAAATGGTTCTGTGCTGTCACACTTAGGTGTTGCAAAGAACACACATGTAGTATGTTTCCTCATCTGTAAAATGGAGTAAAATTGTACCTACCTTGTACAGTTGTAGAGTTGTCACGGAAAAACCATGGCTGGCACATAGGGAAAAAAAACTTCATAATATATTGTCATCATCATATGATTAAGAATGTTTTAGAACCACAGCCATCTAGCTATCAAGAAAATGCATTTTGCTTTCAGTCAAAAAGCTTCTCTTGTGTAGCTGGTGTTTGAGGGTTTTCAGGAAAACCTTAGAAATGTATCCGTATTTTATGGCCCAAACTGGCACCAAAAGGTGGGGATCCGGGTGGCTAGCTGTGAAAGGACATAATCGCACTTGCATTTCTCTCCGCCCCGGCTTGTGCAGGCTTACCTGTGGATAGCGGCGCCACAGATGCTGGACACAGAAGCGTACACTATATTCCCAAACACGGAGAACTCCTCAAGAGGGCAGCCCCCTGGGCAGAGGACATCTACCTTCTCTTTCCTGATGTCCAGGCCTCTGGTAGAGCACGTGATAGCAATGGGAACTGAAGAGTAAGGAGGGATGTAATAACCATTCTTAGGACTTTTAGAACATGGGGGTGGGGGAAGTCGGACATGAGACTGAAGTTTTACTTCTCCGATTTCTACCGTGCCACTTAGGAGTTCTGACTTATGTACTGTTCCACACCATTCCAGGTTTTAGCAAGCCAAAATTAAGTTTTCCAATTTAATCTAGTCCTCAGCCACGATTAAACCGAATGGCAGAATTTTCTCAGTGCTTATCAGTTTGAAAATACATAATAGGAACTACCTCAGACCTCTAAAGTAACACCAGTCATTCTAGAAATATACAAATCGCACTTCTGGTGACAACTGTGTACAATGCATAGTTGCCTGAGGTGGTGATATTAAATCTGGGTTGAGCTTGTGAGGAACATGTTTATAGACACATCCTTTGTCTATTTATACCAGTTTCCCTCCTAAGGCAGTGCCTTTAAATTGTATCTTAATTTAAGCAAACACGTACAAAGATGCTTCACTTTATAGAACGTCATTTAGCTCACTCATTTTAGAGATGAAAAAAATTAAAGCCATGGGGTGCATTTGCCCAAGGCCACACAGCCCTACGGGACATCCTGGAACTGAAGTTAGTCCCTTCAGAATGGAGCATTTTTAAAATCTGAATTGAATCTGTTTATTTCTATTCCAGATCTGTCCAGAGAGCTATATCAGCTCTAAGTGCATTCTTAGAAAGCACCATTAATATTCTTAAGTTTAAATGGTCAACCCAACTAATAAAGAATCAAAGTTTTTACTACAAAAGACGTCAGGTAGAGACAAGCCTTTGGCAACATGTAACAAGATAACGTGAATTCATCGACTTATTGTAAATATTAAATTGAGAATAATGTTATTAAATTCTATGTTCCAAGCACAGAAATTGTGGTTATCTAAAACTTTTTGAAACAGATGTTAATTTAAAAGAAAAAGCAAACCAATTTTTTTCCAAGACAGAATAATAGGGTCTGGTCATATCGCCCAATTCAGTAGCCTTCGCCACTGGGGACCCTGTTCGGAGAGCCCTCTGTGTTGACTGCACCCTGGATGGCCCACTCCTCGGAAGGGAGGGCAGGATGCCAGGCACGATGTCAGTTCCCCACCTCTGAGACACTCTAGATCGCTGAGGAATGAAAATCCTTACCCAAACAGTAGTTTCATACCTATGAGTCTCATACTCTTTATCCAACAGCCTTAATCCTTTTGTCCTTAGTGGCATCAGACACACTAACTTATCTGCCAACACTGACTTTAATGAGTGTGTGTGTGTGAGTGTGTGTGTGTGTGTGTGTGTGTGTGTGTGTGTGTGTCGGGGGCGGGTCTTACCCTCAAGAAACACGAAGGATAGATTTGGAGAAAAAGGGTTTGCCTTTTACATTGTCGAAAACGAATCGAACCACACGCCTACACTCGGACTTCACGTGTGGAACCAACTATTTTTAGACTCCCTCGAATGCTGCTTTTTATAGGGGTTGCTCCTAGAAACATAGCCAGCGGGGTCAAACAAGATGAGACAACGACGTAAGCCTCTCTGCCTCTGTCCGGCTCTGGCCGTCTCTGAAGCCGGGTCTGGAAGGCTTCTTACTGGCCCCCGACGCCGTGGAACACCTGGGACTAGTGAGTCCCCTGGCGGGACTCAGCGAATACCCGCTGCCCCGACCTTCTCCTGTCGTTGCTCAGCTCGTGGGGCAGGGGAGCTCCGGGGACGTGGGCGTGGATGAGGGAGGCTACCTTCTCTGCGCACTGGGAAGAACGACCCGATCGGACCCCAGGGGCACCCTTGCATGGGAGAAATGGGTAAGCAAGAGTACATCGGCTGTGGGTATGAATGGGGTGTGCCAGGCAGCCGCTCCGACCTACGCACTCTCCAGCTCCGGCGCGGGGGCCGCGGTCCTGGGGCTCCACCTGAGCGCGCTTCTACCTGCTGGCCCTTAGCACCTCCCACCGCCTGGACTGAGAGCCCTGATTCCCGGACCGGGAACCGGCCACTCACCGGGTCCCTCGCTGTCCGCGAGCTCCGGCAGCAGCAGCAGCAGCAGACACACACCTGCGAAGAGAGGACAGCACGAGGGCCTGCTCCAGCCTCTAGCGGCTTGGCGCGAGGGAAGGGGGCGGTGAGGGACGCGTACCCACCGAGGGAGAGAACGGGGATCCAGGCTTCAGCCATGGTAGTCGAGGGGGATGCTCAGACCTGGGAGAGAGGGAGAATGAGAGGGAGGCTCCCAGAGCACAGAGGCCGCTTGTCTGCACCACCCCGCACCCGCCGCCCCGCGGGGATCCCGCACCCCTAGGAAACCCAGAGGCAGCCGAGGAGAAGGGAGACGCCGAAGGGCGCTGCCCCAGAGCTAGAGCCCTCTCGATTTGGAGGCGACGCTCCCGCTGCAAATCGAGCCAAAGCCAGAATCGAGGTGCAACCCCGGAAGGGGGTGGAGGGTGCAGTATGAAGACAGAGGCAGACAAGCCGGGAGCGAGCAAAGGAGAGACGCGGACAAGCAGGTCGGGGACCCGCACGCCCGCGCCGGACGCCCGGGCTCCGCACCTGAGTCGGACCCGCCCCGCTGCTCCTGAGTGCGGAAAGCGCGGCTCCCGCGGCCGCTATAAAGGCTGGGCCGCGCGCATGAGCACTGTGCAGGGGGCACGCGGGGAGGGCGCCGGGAGTCGGTCCCCCGGGGCAGGGCGGTGGCGTCTGGCTCCACCCTCACCCCCTCCCCGCCCCGGGGTGAGGCCCACGCCGAGGCGCCTCCCCCCCGCGGCGCGGGGCTCGGACACCTGGACGCCTCCTCGGTCCCCAGGGGAAGCAGAAGGCCCCAGGTCAGAGTCGCGGGGACCCTGCCGGAGCCGGGGTCAGGACTGTCGGAATGACTATGGGACGGTGGCGGGACCCGCGCCTGCGGACGCGCGCGGTGAGATCCAAGCGCACGGTGCGGGGCGCGCCGGCTGGACTGCGCTCCCGGCGGGGGGGTGGCCCGACGTGCCGCGACCGTGCTGGGCCGCCCAACGGAGCCGGCTTCACCCGGGCTGGGGACTGACGGTCCCCGCCGCACAGTCCCCGACGGTGGGGGCTGCGACCCTCGCCGTGAGCCCGGGCTCCGCCTCGGCGACTGAGGGAGCGCGCAGGGCTGCCGCTCGCCCCGAGGCCGGGCCCCCGCAGAGTCCCCAGGTCCACGCGGCTTCCGAGCGAAACTTCCAACTTTGAGCTCCCGGGCACACACAGTTCCTACTTGTAAAGTAAAGCCAACCTGGGTTGAGTAAGCGAAACGCCTGCCCTGTGTGTGTTAGAAACCCCGTCAACTGATTGGTTGTTCTGTGGACCTTAGGCATCCGGCCGCCCGCCTCGGTTTCTGCTGGAATCGGATTTTCCCCAGCGGGCTCCACGTCCTGGCGTGGGGAGGACCACGTTTGTGAGGCGGCCCCGACCCCTCATTACGTTTGCCTTTTCTTTTCTACACGAGGAAGGACTTAGACTTGATCGCCTTTCCAAATTCTCAGGCCTGGTGTCTTCTGGGACCCAACAGAATCTCAGATTTCTTAGTGCGTTCCACCAGTGTCTGTCTGTCTGTCTGTCTGTCTATCTCTGTCTCTCTCTCTCTCTCTAACTAGAAGAAAAAGCAGAATTCACGGGGACTGTAACAGAAAAATGACCCGCACTGCAGCTTAGACCTTCAGACCAGGGGAGGTGGCACGATCATGTTTTTTGGTTGGTTGGTTGGTTGGTGGTGGTGGTTTTAGTTTTATTTAGCTCAAAGAATAGGATTTTATTTAGGTCCAAAGAATAAACAATAATTACATGCCGTAAAATCCGTCCACTTGAAGTGTACAATCTCATGATTGTTAGTGAGTGTACAGCGTCGTACAACCATTACAGCAATCCAATTTTAAAATATTAACATCACCTCCAAAAGGCTATTTTCTGGCTATTGGCAGTCAATTGCCTCTCCCATGCTCAGTCCTTGGCAACAGTAATTTACTTCCTGGCTCTGTAGATTTGCTTTATATGGCCAGTTCATATAAATGGAATGATACAATATATGGCTTCTTTTTCTGAGCACGTTTTTGAGGTTCATCCATGGTGGAGCATGCATGAGTACTTACTTCCTTTTCATTGCTGAATAGTGTCCCCATACATTTCATGTTAGGAAACACATATACCACTACCGCCTGGAAGCCAAGTATTGTAGTGGTCTTAACGACTATCTTCTCCACTTGGAATGAGCCAGTGTTTACTCCAGGCAAACGGAGTTGTCGATTTCATTCCTTTTACTACCTGAATGTCTTATGGAGGGAAAGAAACTACACACTTGCGATCTGGGAGGTTTTTGATTCTTATTTTCATTGTTGCTTTAAAGATGTAATCCTTTCAATGGTAGAGTGACCCTTTTCTTAGAAACCCACTAAGTAATCTAGACACTGCTCCTGATATTTTCCCTGGGAGAAATGTCAATCCTTCAGGACAATTAAAGCTGTCTTTTTCATTATTGTTTATTGAGTGTCCTCAGTCAGGGTGAGATAACCTCCTCTAATTAGGCTGGAGAAATTGTCATGATGCTATATAATTAGAGAGAGTTCACATCCTGGAAAAAAAAACCCTACCTCTCCTCACAGCTCAGCAGGCAGGTGCCCAAGTGGCTGAGGGGGTGCTTGCTATTCAGAACTCCTACAGGGCACAGCCTCCTGTGATGTAACTTCACTGAGCCATTTGGCAGCATGAAAAACTATGCAGCTATTTCCATGATTGACCCTGAGTCAGTGACTGTTATAAAAGACAGGAAATACCTCATTGAGTTTCATGGTTATTTACCCAAAGATACATTTTAATTATTTTGTTTTGAGACATTTAAAAGAAGTTAGTCTTTATTTATTTTTCTGCTTTGAAAGGTCAACAAAGAGGGGGTTGTGGGAATGAGATTTCTCATTCTCACTTAGTTTGTACCTCATGCTCACCAGAAGTGAACTGAAAGAAAAATACCTGAACTTGAGGTAATTGCTTCTGCTGTGAAAATAGCTGAAGAAGAGAGGAAAAGTCAAAGAAATCTGGATATGTTTGACTTAAAAGACAAATTGTTAAAATTACTGTTTTGTATTCAGTTGGATACAGTTTCAGGGTATTTATTATACTTCTAGGATGCCACATTAGTTTATCCTGCTTGAATTAAGTGTGGTTGATATTCAACATTTAGATGAACTCCCTGTAGAGCAGTACATTCTGGACTGGGCTGCACAATGGAATCACCTGAGAAGCTTTATTATTATTATTATTATTATTATTGGTATGTGGGTAGCTCCCTGGCCGGGAATCGAACCCAGGCCGCAGCGTTGACAGCGCCAGCGCCAAAGCCTTAAGCTGCTACACCACCAGGGAACTCCTAAGGAGCTTTAAAACTGAAGCAGGAGTCCCACTGCACCGAGTCTAATGTAATTGTTTTGGGAGGGAGTCAGGGCTTTTAAAGCTCTCCAGGTGATTCTCCTACACTGCCCAGAGTGCATAATACTTAGCTCAGTGTTAGAGGTTAAGCTAATCATTCTAATTTTTCATTATCTTTTCATTAAAACTCCACTTTAAATGCACTACTGTGTTCCCCTGATAAAACGTAGAAGCATCTTTTGGCCTGGTGTTTTTTAAAAAATAATCTTGAACAGAAAGTTTAGAAACTCAATTTCAATGGTAATTTTCCCTGAGTGTGCCACCTGGTCACATTTCTAACTGTGCAGGATGGGCTGGCATTGTTAAGGGAGGGAGCTGCCTCTAAAACTGATACCCGAGGTGGCGTCTTCAGGCTTCAGGGTGCTGCTGACAGCCCTAAAAGAGTTTCTCGAGAATAGCATGGTTATCTGACTGGCTTTGGCTCAAAACCTACATGGATAAGCTCTTACATTAGAGGTCCCCTCTCTGTTCTGGTTATAAATTGGTGTCAATGGCAGTTTTTTATGTTTTTGTTGTTAGTCTTTTATTTATTTATTTTTAATTCATTTTTATTGTTAGACTTATTGGGGTGACATCTGTTAGTTATTTATTTTTTTAAAGGGACATCAGTCCTACCCCATCTGATGGGACCTTGTGCAGGCACGTCCAAACTTTTGGCTTCCCTGAGACACGCTGGAACGAAGAACTGTCTTGGGCCACATATAAAATACACTAACACGAACGATAGCTGATGAGCTTAAAAAGGCCCATGCATAATTCTCTTAATGTTTTAAGAAAGTTTACAAATTTGTGTTGGGCTGCATTTAAAGACGTCCTGGGCCGCATGTGGCCTGTGGGCCGCAGGTTGGACAAGCTCCCCTTAAACTGTTACTGAGCTAGTGCAATACATAGTAACTTGGTTTTATTTCAGTTATGGTTATCTCAAAGTGAATTTATTTGCTTTTAGGAAGTGTACGTTTATTTTGCAGTACTCCATAAATTTCTACAATTGGTTATAGAGCATAATCAATTTAGAAACTCCTATCACTGAAGTTATTTAATCCTCAGTTATGTTTATTTTAGATCTCGTTTTCCTGATTTTTCTTTTTGTGGTTCACGTCTAGTAGTAAGCAAATATAGACATCTAAACTTTCAGTTTTTGATGATTTCTAGCAATAGAATAAATGTCCACAGTCTCTTGGGAGTGAAAAATTTTAAAAGTTGATTTGGAGCTAGCCCTGTGAACCCTAATAATTGCTCTCTTTTTCTGGGCCTCAGTTTCCTTTCCTATAAAGTGAAGGGACTTTCCACTGGCTATGTTCTGTGACTGGACAGATGCTTCCTGGACTTCCTGGGTTCAGAAGGCCTTAGGAGACACTGGTGGTGCCAGCCGGTTCCCAGCTGTCCCGGGCCTATACTTTCTTATGCAATGTCTCTCTCTGTTCACCTCTCAGTACTAAACTATGGCCTGGATCGTGTTTGCCCCTTATTTAACAAGAAGTAATGGAGGTCACATTGCCACTGGAATGCCAATGGGACTTCCCTCCTAAGTAAGGAAAGCTGCAACAGGGACATAGATTAATTCGACAAGGCCCATCACACATCCCATGGAAGCTCATCAAGGTCCAGATTCTTTCTCTTTGTTCATTGCATAACCCCTGGCCCCCAGCGAAGTAATAGGCCCGCAAGAAGTATCTGTTGAATGAACGAATCAATCCCATTCTGTTTTGTTATTTGTTACTTTGTATTGATTTTTAAAAACTTTTATTTTAGAACAGATTTAGGTTTATAGAAAAATCAATAAATAGTAGAGTTCCCATATACTCCCACACTTAGTTTCTCCTGTTGTTAACATCCTACGCTAGCATGGTACAATTGTTCCCATCAATGAATCAGTACTGACCTGCTAACATTATTATTAACTAAAGTACACACTGCATTCAGATTTCCTGAGTTCTTACCTAATGTCCTTTTTCTGTTTCAGGATCCTATCCAGGATACCACATTACATTTATTCAGCTCGTCTTCTTAGACCCCTCTTGGCTGTGACACTTCCTCAGGTTTTCCTTGGTTTGAAGACCCTGACACGTTTGAAGAACACTGGTCAGGTATTTTGTGCAGCGTTCCCTCACTGAGATGTGTCTGACGTTCTTCCCATCCCGGGTTTGGGGGAGGAGGATCACAGGGGTGAAGTCACGTTCTCATCACATCAGCTCAAGGGGTATATACTGTCAACATGACATCACTGTTGATGTTGACCTTGGTCCCCTTACCGAGGTCGTGTTTGCTGGGTTTTTCTATTGTCATGTTAGTTTTTGGCTCCCTCTTTGCATGCTGCCCTCTTTGGAAGGACGTCACTCTGTGCAACCCACGTAAGGAGTGGGGCTTACCTTCGACCTCCTGGAGCCCAGAGTCACTACAGAAATGATTGGGAATTCTCCTGCAGGGGAGATTTGTCTCTTCTCTCCTATTCATTTATTTATTGTTTGTTTTCTGCATGTGGCAGTTCTGCAAAAGGCTGTAGGTAAGCTCCTTGGAGGCAGAGACTACTTTGTATTCTTCGCTGTATTCCCAATGACTTACACAATGCTTTGGGGCACAGAGGAGATGCGCATTCACGACTGTAATGAATGGTCCATGGCTTCTTGTCCTAAGAATGCTTTGATAATGGCTTATCCTTCTTTCTCGCTATAAGATTTGGTCCAGGAAGTTGCTCAATTGGACCCTGGCAAAGATGTAATAAAAAATGCTGATAATAATAGTGATCCTGACAGTGTGTCAAGCTCTTTACATATGTTCTCATAGAACTTTTGTAACATATGAGTATCATCCTAATTTTATAAATGAAGATACCGATGCCCAGATTGATTAAAAGACATGACTCAGGTCACACAGCTAGAGAGCAGAGGTAGGATTCGAATCCAGGTCTCCAATGCTTATGCCCTGAACCACCAGATTATGCCAGATTTTCTCATGATAGCCACATAAAGCCACAGGAAAGGTTTAAATAAATGCCAGAGTGTGACAGAAATGACAAAGGCTGTAAGAATATGGAAAAAGAAGAAATAAATCCCTCAGTGGGAATGGCTGCTGAGATCTTCCAGATGTGTGTGGGCCTTGAGATCTCCTATGGAATTGGTACTTCCTCAAGAGACATACGTAATTTGTAGGTTAGTATAACAAGATAATTAAAAAATTTATGCATTCCAAACACAAATACAGCAGGTTCTGCTCATATTCTTAACATTTGGGCCTAACAATAATTTCTAAAATATATTTCTATGGAACAAAAGCCTAGTATGATTCAGTTAGTTTGCAAGATAGGTGAACATTACTGCTGCTTGCAAACCTTTTTGTCCAGTGGTCCACTTTAGCAATGATTTGTATGATTTGCATAGGGTGGGACTATTTATTCTCTTCTTCCTTGGGAGTTGTGGCTGATTTGTGATGTGCTGGTCAAATGATAGTGACAGTAATGGTTATGTAAAGTCACTGATTTAATAAATTTTGTTGTGCCATTAAGATTTGAAATAAAATATCTCGTACATGTGATTCTGGGGAATTATGTATTGATGGTGTTGCAAAAATGTGAAGCTCATATATTATTTTCTGTTGGAACAGAGAGTATAAGCTGGATACAAAATGATTTCAAATAATTATGTATAGCAAAGACCAATTCCTTCAGTACACATTATGTTTTAAAAGTTGGGGGGCTTTTTAAAATTGAGAAACAGCTTTTTGTAATATGGTACAGATAAATGGAAGTATTTAGTAAAGCTTATTTCCATCCCTGGTTTTGCTAGTTTTATTCTTCGCTAAAATAATATTTTCGTATTACAGAAAAATTGTTGAACATTTTCACATTTTGTCAAATGTAAGCTGCAATAAAACATAAGACACGTTATTATTAATGTAATTTTTAATGAGAAAATTGCTTCTGGGAAAACTATGCTGGTGGTAGGATGTATGCTAATTTCAGAGATGTTAAAATGTGGATAAAATGTGCATCAATCATATATGTTATTACTAATTCTAAAGGATGCCTTTTTACAATAAATGAGTCAACTCATAAAAATATTTAAACCTCTTAAGGGAAAGGAAGAACATATTAAATAAAGACACAGTTGTAATTAAATTTAGCTTTGAGTTTCATGGAAGCCTAGACAAAATAAAAAAAAAGAAGAGGAAGAAGAAAATTCATTATATTATTTATTGAATGATTACAAGGATTTATCCCCCTTGAAAGATAAACTATTTTTCTAGACCTGAATTATTTTTAAAAAAGCCAATTTGAGCACATATAAAGAACTCTAGGCAATGTCTTCAACAGTTTTAAAAGCAGACATAGAAACATTTTTATTTGACCATTTCTTCAACCTTTGAAAGCAGAACGCATGAGTGAAGATTTGGCCAATATCTTTAAAAAGTTTAAAATGAGATTTACTTAAATTGCTTAGCCAACATTTCATACTCAAGAACATGTTTAATAGAATGCTGCTCCAAGTATAGCAGCAAGATTTGCTGAACTTTATGTTACCCTGAAAGGCCACAATTATTTTAATTTTAATTGGTACTGAAAATCACTTTTAGGGATAGCAGAAGAAAAGCACAAATGTCAGCTGTTTTTAGATTGAGCTGTTTAAGATCAACAGATTTTAAATTGTACTAAAAGCTGTTACATGACCGAAGCTAATTCAAATTATGTATTAAGCCCAACAATTGCATTTTGGGTTTTAGTTTTCTTCCTTTAAAAAATTTGTTATGGAAATTTTCAAACCTATGTGAAAGGTAGACAAAATATTATAATGAAGGCTTTTTAAATTTATTACCCAGCTTGAACAATGATCAATTTATGGTCATTTTTATTTCTTTCATACCCTTACCCCTGATTATTTTTAAGGAATCCCAGATATTATGATCTTTTATCTCCAAAGATCTTTCTCCAGGATAAGGATTCTCTTTTTAAATACTAAATCACATAAGTATTATCATACCAAAAATTTATAAATTCCCTCATGTCGTAGCCACTTAGAGAGTTTATATTGCTTCAGTTGTCAATCAAAATAATATTACACAATTACAATTGTTTGGTGTATCTCATAAGTCTGTTTTGATATATAGCCTTTCTCTTTAAAAATTATCTTTTTTATCTGTTTGCATATTGTTGAAAAATCTAAGTCATTTTCTGTGTAGCTTTTTTTAATAGTCTGTATTTTGCTGATTGTATCTCCATGGTGTCATTGAACACTTTCCTCTGTCCTCTGTATTTATTACATATTTGAGAGTTACCTATCGAGGCTTGATCAAATTCAGGTAATTTTGATGTTTGGCGTGTATGTTTGTGTGTGTGTGCTGCTTTATAGGTGGCAGTTTGTACTTTGAAGAATCAGGGGTATAAAATGTTTCCTTTTGTGGTGTTGTCTGCCATTACTAATCATTATTTTGATTCATTAATTTATTGGGTTTTACAAAATGATGATATTCTTAATTTGAGTATTTCTTCTTCATTTATTAGCTGGAATTCTTCTAAAAAGAGAATCCCTTCATTAGGTTACCCTGAGGCAAGCTTGTTCAAGCCATGGCACACGGGCCTCATGTGGCCCAGGATGGCTTTGAATGGGGCCCAACACAAATTGTAAACTTCCTTAAAACATAATATTTTTTCAGATTTTTTTTTTTTTTAATGTAGGTAGTTCCCTAAGTGGGAATTGAACCCAGGTTGCAGTGTTGACAGCGCCGAAGCCTTAGCCACTACACCACCAGGGAACTGCTAAAACAATATTTTTTGAAACCTGTTTTGTTTTTTTCTTTTTAGCTCATCAGCTGTAGTTAGTATATTTTATGTGTGGCCCAAGACAATTCTTCCATTGTGGCCCTGGGAAACCAAAGGATTGGAGACCCCTGCCCTAACGTATAAAATCATATGGGAAAAGCAGGATAAATATTTCATTTTTCACCTTTATTTACCAGTTCAAAATAACGGGTCGACAGGAACTGCGGAGAGGGAGGAACGGGAGTTGGTATTTAATGGGCATAGAGTTTCCGTTTGTGTGGATGAAAAGGTTTTGGAGATGGTGGTGATGGTTGTTCAACAATGTAAATATATTTAATGTCACAGAATTACATATGTAAAAATGTTTAAGGTGGTAAATTTTATGCTATGTGTATTTTACTACAATAAAAAAAAATAGGTTGGTTCTCTCGTATCTTCCAAAGGTGACTAAGTTTATTTGTCTGTTTTTGTCTGTTTTAAGTATTATTATGAAGTCCTAGATCTTAGCATTTGATGCGTTTTGATCTGTTGCAGTTATTGTCCTCCTTTCTGCTTAAATTGGCCCATTTTTGGTCTGTAAGACCATTTCTAGTTTGCTCTTGAGTGCCTTTGACATTGACATTAGTAGTCTTTGATAGCCCCTTCCTCTCTGGTATGACAAGATGTTCCAGGCTCATATTGGAAATTTCCTGCCCAAGACATGGAATTAGCTAGCTCTCCAAGGAACTATTGTTCCTTTTAGTGGGAAATGGTATTTAAAGGTCATAACCTAGGTATCAGGGGTGCTCATTGACACTGGGTTGGTCATTGTTCCTAGACCTTCTTAGTGGATAGAGCTAGCGATAGTTTTCTTTTTCTATAAAATATATAAACTACATCATGATTTTATGTGGGTACTTCCAATTGTAACTCAGGACTATACAGTGTTCACTTAAACTCACTAACTTTATATCTTCATTGTTTTTCAAACATATCTAGAATCTCAGTGACACTATTTGAATTACTTATTAGATGTAGCCTGCAGTACTTGAAAATAATTTCAAAGTAGTAATACTTAAATACACAATTTATGGTTTTTTTGATTGGCAAAATCATTATCTCAGGTATTATGAAAGTCTACCAGTTTTGGACAAGGTGCAAAAGAACAAAAACATAGAAAAAACCAAATGACAAATAAGGCAAAGATATGTGTGTGTGTGTGTGTGTCTGTGTGTGTGTGTCTGTGTGTGTGTAAATTTGTATATATGTGTGTATATCTGTGTATAATAATGAGTTTAAATGACCTCAATAAGACTCTTTAATAAATAAATCTGTGAAAGCAAATACCTACTCCATGTATGTCAGCATGGCATCTTTTTGTGACTTGTGAGATCACAGCTCCTGTGAAGAGGGGAAGTATAAGGAGTGGTGAGTATTGAGTCTGTTAAATGAGCCTTTCTGAACTGAACTTCAGAAGATGATGTGAGTGACTATTTTCTCAATTCTTCCAATGATGGTACCTGGAAAACAGAAGCAAAGGAGAGAAGTTAGTTCATCACATACCTTAGGATGCCTTAGGATAATGGTTCCCAATCTTTTTCTACTTGTGTACCCCTTTTAAACCCATTTCTATAAATTGTACTTCTTGTTTTTAAAAGTTGTTTTTAAATACTGACACTTTTGTTCAATGCCTGTCTTAATGTAAAATAGTGGAAATTAGGTAATAACTTAGGAAAGAAAAATGACTACACTAAAAGTATAAATCACAGATTCAATTTTACAATATTTGTAAACACAATTAAATATTGATAATTATGATCAAGTATTTAACTGACTTTTATTAACAATAATATTTATTTGTTTAATATGAAAAGTCTGTAATAATTGTTATGCAGATCACTAGCCATTTGCAACATTGTTAGTGAGGTCATTGAGTTTGCTTTGATGCACTTAGTTTCTTGAAATCAGGCTCAAAAGATGCAAGATACAGTCTTAAATCCAGACTTGCACTAAACTTGTTGCGGTACTTAGTTTTTAAGGTGTAAGAAGAAAGAGCTTTCTTCCCCAGTTTGTATTAGTAAATAGCAAGAGGTATTTGAGTGTCTTCTCCCTGAGTTGTTCATATTCCTCACTAACATCTACCTTGAAGGTAATATGATGCTTTCTTTTACAGTCAGAATTTAAAGAAGAATCAGTTAAAAGTTTGGTTCACTGCTCTTTTTCATTGATTGAGAGTTTAGCTTCTTTGAAGTACTCTTTAGTGAAGAGATCCAATTGTTTTCTTTTCCATGTTGAGGGAAGTACTTATATAAGGACACTTTAAGATCTTCCAAGTGACTTACAATATTCTTTCACATTTTGGGATAGGTGCAAGTCATTCTCAGATAAGAAGTTGTGCAGTTTCAAAAACTTCAGGCTGACCTCTTCCAATACATGCTTTCCAAAAGTCCACTTTCTTAATTATTGACTCAATTTTGTTGGTTACTTTGAATATAGTGATTGAGCTGTTTTGAAGTCCTATGTTGAGTTTATTTCTAGAAAAATATCTGATAAATATGCAAGACTTTGAAGCCAATCACTGTCCTGAAACTTTGGAGCAAGAGAGAAATGATGGTCTTCCAAAAAATACCTGGACTTGCATGTCTAAGTTTGAACATCCATGTAAGTACTTTACTATGAGATAGCCACCTTACCTCCATCTGCAAAAGTAATGTGCTGTGACTGCTGTTCATTTCTTCACACAGTGCTTTAAACAATGTGGAGTTTCATAGTTGTGACTTAATAAAATTTACAACTTTCACAGCTTCCTTGAGAACATCTTTCAGTTCACTAGGAAGAGGCTTGGATACAAGATTTTGTCCAGGAATGCAGCAGTGACTCCATGATACATGGGGAGCTATTTCTTTAATTTGGCCATTTAGGCCTATAAAACAACCTCACATAGGCTTGCTTCTGTCAGTGCATACCCCACAACAATTCTACCAAGTGATATTCTTTTTAATGAAATAACCATTGATTGCATTGAAAATATCTTTGCCTGTGGTACGCTCTGTTAATGGGTATCAAAGCAACAGGTTTTCTCAATTTCATTTCCTACCAAGTACCTCATGTTGATGAGCAAAATAGATAGATCAGCAACACTACACTTTCATCAACCTGGATGGAAAAGAATTTACATTTTCTAATTTTATCTACTACTCCAGCTTCAACATCATCAGACATTTTCTGAGTTCATCAAGACATTGTATTTTTTGAAAAAGATATAGTAGTGATTTTGCAGATATGTTCTTCCTTAAACATACAAAAAATAGTATCCTTAATACAAAGAGAAATTAACTCTTCAGCTATGCTGTGGTTTTTTTTACCACATTTAGCTATGCAATAAGCAATACAATAGGAAGCCTCAACTCTCATTGTCTTTCTTTCCTGACATCATGTATGAAGTAACAGTTGGACAGTTTTCTAAGTGCCAAAAATAATGTATTTCTTTGTTTTTATACATAAGATGTTTAGCTTCTAAATGTTGCATGAGTAAAGAGGGTTTCATGCAACCACTGGATAGTATTTCCCCTCGCACAACACACAAAGGCTCAGGACAGTCATCATCCCCTACAAATGAAAACCCATATTTAATATACTCCTCAGAGTATTTCCTTTTCTTCCGTGTAGTATCTGAGGCACGCACCTTTTTACTGTCTCCTGGTGTGGGTGTACTGCAGACATGTGCTGAGAAGTCTTTGGCTGATGGGTTATAATCCACATCAAGTTTTGTTTTCTTTAACTGTTTCTGTTTTCAACCACTGATCCATAACTGACACACTTAAAAATCATTTACAGGAGTTCCCTGATGGTGTAGTGGCTTAAGGCTTCGGCGCTGGCGCTGTCAGTGCTGCGGCCTGGGTTCGATTCCCAGTCAGGGAGCTACCCACATACCAAAAAGCAAAAAAAAAAAAAAAAAAAAAAAAAATCATTTACAATAATAACTGAAACTATGTTAAACATTAAATAAGAAAACTACTTGAAAAGAATCACGATTAAAGACAATGCATTTACTTTTATTCAGTTCAATAACTAAACTGATCTCAGTCTGGGTACTGATGTATTTATGTTTGGGGAAGTTCTAGAAATGTTGGAAATGGATTGTTTGGAAACTGTGCATAATAATTGGTAAAAGAGTGGTTTGGGGGAAGGGTTCATAGCCATGCCCTCACCAGTCATCATTTGCTAACGCGATCTAATTTTTTTAAATTTATTTTTATTGTTAGACTTATTGGGGTGGCATCTGTTAGCAAGGATTACATAGTGCGATCTAATTTTGAAGTTCATTAACGGTGATTTGAACTTAACAATTATTATTCCATAACTAACATTTTGCACTTTTTTACTTTACTTGTTTTTTCATCATTACTAATTATTTTTCACGTTAATCCTGAATGGCCGAGCACATAGCCCTGGGGGTACTGGTACAGTTCCCACTGCTTGGGAACTGATGTCTTAGGATATTAGGGGTTGAGGGATAGATTGGGAAGGTCTGCCTTAGATTATTCTAGTAAATTTGAATCCTTTAGGCAGAAGTTGTTTAAGATTGAAGGGACATTTGCTAGCCTAATTTGTTCCTACAAAAGCTAAAGAAAGTTCTGATTTGTTTCTGTTTGTTCTTTGGAACAACACATTTCCTTCTGTCTAAAAATTGTTTTGGATTGTGGCATAATTGCAGTGATCACTTCCTATGCTCAGTGATGTTTGTTTACTTGGACCTGCTAGTAACCTAGTTTAAGTAATTCAACAGTGATGTGTTAATCACATATTACTGAATTTGACAAACTGGAATTTTGCTGTTTGATCCTTGTTTGTTTGGGTTTAAAATTTTTTTCATTGATTTCTTTCTTTGAGTCATTTTGGTAGTAAAATTGGCTTTTTATTTTTATTTTTAAAATTTGTTTTGATGTTGCCACTTTTGCCTCATCTTAATGGGGATGAAGAAGATGGACCCAATCCCCTTAGGGATAAAAACATCTTCTCTCACACATCAAATAAGATTCAGGTTTTAAATGTACTCAGAAATGCTGAGAATGTGGAATTAAAAAGGTCAAGAAATATCACACTTGCTTTCATCTTGCCTTTGAGCAATAACTATTTCTCTTGGTACTGTAACTGAGAATCTGGTGCTTCATCTGGAACCAAACAGTGATAGAAGTGGGGTGTGAGAGAGCACCTAGTTTAACTCCCTCATTTTACAAATGAGGAAACAGCTCAGGAGAAGCTGAATGATGTACCTAAGACCGGACAAGCAGTTACTGGCCAGGTCAGAACTCTCCCACACCTCTGGGGTACTTGCCTTCCACCGTACCAAGAGCTCAGTGAGTTCCCTGACACGGCACTAAGGAATGCTGATGATTGACAAAGGTGGGCCCAGCCTTTGGAAGCAGATCAGGAGATGTAAAACATAAAGCTGGAGACCTTTTGGGAAATGGCGTGCTTTCTGTCTCAGGCTTCTCTAAAAAGATAACCATATAGACCTTTGCTTCTTGGGGATCACCTCTGAGTCCACAAAAACAAGACCATTCCTATAATTGGTACATTTTACATTGGAATGGAGAAAGTTAAATGTCCCCTGTCACCTGCATGATGCTAAGGAATTGGTTTCTTTCTTAAAGAAGGGACAAGAATGCTGTCCATTGCTGTCTTTTTAGTCACTGAACATTCATGTCCTCAACAGTATTAACTGAGGGGCAGGTGCCATGCTGGATGCTGGGGAAACAAAGTGACTGCAACAAATCCTGCCATATAACATTGAGCGTATCATCCATTGAGTTTCCACTCAATGGATGATACGCTCAAGGGAGGGACCCAACACTCTTGCTGGTAGGGAATGCTTAGCAGCCCTCATTCCCAGGAATTTCTGCTTAAATCTCATAAACCCCTCTGTGCCGCCTCCTTCCATTTTTTTTTAATTCTTAGTGGACAAGGAATAGTTATTGCAGACTGTTATTAACTTACCTATTTTTGTTTTCTTGGGGAATGAGGGCTATTTTTTCTTCCTGTTTTTACTTTGTTATTTTTTGTTTTGTTTTGTTTTGTTTTTTGTCTGCCTTTCTGTGATCTTTATTGCTCTCCTCTTTCCTGTCTGCCGTGTACATGCCATATAACCATGTAACTTGTAAAACACCCCACTGCAGTTAAGTGGTAGACATAAGATCTGTGTCCCCCTAGGAGAATGAACCCAAAATGGCTGTTTTGACAAACAATCTTTGAATTCTCAAGTGCTTCCATAGAAACAGTGGGGTTTGTGTTAGAATTCAGAAGAGATGCTTTCTTGTGTGCAAAGTATAAATAACATCATTTTAATGTTTTAAATTACTTTCACTTCAATTATTTCTTTGTCCTTTCTATAATCTTATGCGTTACAAGGACAAGTATAATTATCTTTATATGGTAGGTGAAAAAAAAATGCAGCACAAATAAATTGTGCTGTGTGAAGGATATTTAAAAAGTTAGAATGGGGCCCAGCTAAGAGATTCGTTATCTAGGCTCAGTCCAGGTTGCTCTTCTGGTTTCTATTTTTTGGATGTTTTTATGAAATCAGGGAATATGGACTGTACTTTGGTAGAAGAGGACTGATGTGTCTAACATGGGCATATGGGTCATTCCGACCTTCCTGCTCACTTCCTTTCTCAGAGTTCACTGTTACAACCCGTCCCAAGTGTGCAGCAGACCTCACCTGATGACTCTGTCCTCCCCAGTCATAGCTGATTGATCAAGGACAGACATCTGACCCTATAAATTGTTTTGGATTGTGGTGTAATTGAGAAGATCGTTAAATTCTTAATTCATATTTGGCTAAGGTGAACAAACTCACATGGCTTTCCTAAAGTAGGCCATTTATCTGAAAATCTTGGGTAGGAAGGGGACAATCAAAGATTCTTTTTGTGTCTTGTTTCTTAATAAACAGCTTAAAATCAGTATCCCAAAAGGCAGCTTCAGGTTGGCAAAATTTTGGTCCCTTTCACCCTCACAACAGCTTTGAGATACTATTATCATTGAATTTCTCCTTTTCAGTTGAAGATACAAGGTTCTGAGAGACTGTGATTTCTCTAAATACACAAAGCCTATAAGCAATAGCAGAGTCTGAATTTGACTACATATAAGGTATTGTACCTATTTCTTATAGAAAAGAAATCAACGCTTAAAAAATTCACCTTTGCAGGTAGTTGCTGATCACCACTCGTATTTGTGCAATATTTTTTATTTTTTAAAAGCACATTTGAACCTATTCAGAAGTGTTAACAGTCGTTTCTGACTTACTATAGAGGCTAGACACAGATACTATCTGGGAAATGAGTCAAGGTGTATTTATCTAAAGGATAGAGATGGAGGAAAGGGCTATCGGGATCCACAGTAGAGAGATGACCGAAGTCCTCCAATGACAGACACATGTATAAGCCTTCCCAGAGAGGGCTTCAACAGTACTGTATATGATTAAGACTGAGTGACTGAGGATCACACTGAAACGTGGAGGAAATGTCACTGAGCGCTGGGAAGAACCATCCCCCACCCCACCCAAGCCCATTTGGATGTTTATGATCATATCATCAATCTTGGTGTTATACCATGTGACCATAGAGCCTGGTATAATACTACACAAGCATCAAAACACCCTATTTTTTTCTTTCTAGTTTTAAAAATACAGAGCACTTCACAAATTTGCATGTCATCTTTGCACAGGGGCCATGCTAGTCTTCTATGTATTGTTTCAATTTTAGTGCATGTGCTGCGAAGTGAGCACCTCACCCTCTTTCAAAATATTCATTCTCCCTAGGCTAGCACAATCTGGTCTAGGACCTTTTCTGATCTCAGAGCTGCAGAATTAGAGCAAGCGTCAGTCACCCAGTTGTTTCTGAGACTCTTACAAGTCCTCAGACTAGCTATATGTCTGTCAGAATGATGATGATTATTTTACAGATGGGAAAGTGAAGATATTTATGTGAGAGGGGTTGAAATTATTTGGCCTCCAAGTGCATATAGCCAAGTGATAACAGAATTGAATAAAACTGAGGAATTTTGACTTACTGTGCAGTCTTTGCTTAACTAGAATGCATTAGCTTTTTACCCACAGGAAGTCACCAGAGCAGATTCTGTTGTAAGTGAAGCCCAGAATAACAATCCAAAACATCATTGGAAGGCCAGGCTTGTGCCTTTAAGTATAAAACCTGAAAGGATTAGCCTGAGTGAGTTTGCAGTAATTAATGTTGGAGAGTTGGTGAAGAGACGAGGTAGGTGGTTCAATCACTCAGTCTTTCGGTAAGGACATGCTATAATGACTGTGACATTGAGGACAAGCCGTGGCTTCTTGGTCAAGGGAGTGACTATCTAACCCAGGATAGTGCTGATTCCCTAGCATGGTAGGGGGCTTTGGGCAATCCAGTTTCCCATGGCTTTCTCATGCATTTTTTCACTTTTTTTTTTTTTTTTTTTTTTGTAGTTCCCTGGCTGGGAATCGAACCCAGGCCTCAGTGCTGAGAGCGCTGAAGCCTAGCCACTGTACCACCAGGGAACCCCCCTCTCATGCATTTTTGGATTAGGGAGTTTTAGATAACATGGATAATAGTCTCTGTTCTCATTGCTAATATCCCATTTGGGCACCCCAGTAAAACCCTAAAGTTCTCTACCACCATAAATCCTAGATGCTCTTGGCTAAATTACCCTTAAATAGGTAGTCTAGAATTTGGGGGCAGCTTTCATAGCAGAGAATTTTAGACAATCCCTGTATTGCACTTTCTCATTTATTAAAGCAATATTTATTGACTACATTGTGTGTGTTGGGCACTGTGATAGGAGGTCCTAGATCGAGAGTAAAGAGCAGACAGAGGGATTCCGGCACTGCTGAAGCTTGTAGGTTAGTGGGGGAGGTAGCATCAAAAGAGGAAATACACAATTCAACGTGTAATTACAAAACATGATGAATGAAATGGGTAAGGCTTGAGTGCTGTGACGACATGTATCAGAGGACCCTATTTTGGATTGGGGCACCACTTTCTGAGGAAGCGATGTTTATGCCGAGCACTGAACGATGAGAAAAAGCCAGCAAGATAGAGTGGTGATAATCGTTTCCTAAGCAAAAGCAAATAGAGGTTAGTTGTCCTGACCAAGGGAAGACCTTGTGCTGCTGGAGTAGCTGAGGCTGGAGCACGTGAGTGAGGCGGGAAGGGGATCAGCTGAGCGGTAGGTAGGAGCAAGCTCATGCACTCTGGTCATTCGAGCTTTGGCATCGTGAGATATCCAGATTCAAATCTTGGCTTCTACTCTTATTTACGATGTTGGACATATCACTTAATTTCTCTGTGAACCAGTTTCCATTTCTCTAAAATAAGGGTAAAATTATCTACTGTGCAAACTAATGCCGATTAAGTAAATCAAAATGTGTCGTCCACAGCAGTGGCAGTTCCTTTCTCTACCCTCTGCTCCCTCCTCTCTTCCTGCGTTTTTATGCAGAGCTATTGATGCCCTCTATCCGAATGGAATGTAACAGTGGGTTCTTAGCCCTCCCCAATTATCTGGGGTAGACGTGTGTTATAACTTGAATAATCAAAAGCTGAATAATCTTGAGTTTACAATTATGTAAGACATTTCAGTAACATCATCGACATGACTTTTATTAACTACAACAGATGGATTTAGAATCAGCCATCAAAGCTTGGTCTCACGTCTGCCTTTCAGAGATACTCAGGTCCTTGTTTGCCTAATGTTTTATTTTCAAAATAGCTGTGATTTCTTTTTTAAACTTGGAAAAGGCTGTCTGTTTTGCTGCATAATATCAAAGTTGACTGTGTGACTTAGCAAACCAAAAATATTTATTCAGAAAATACTTCATTTCAGTTATCTGTCATGGTGAAAAAGCCTTTTGTTGCGTGTAATCAATGCAACCCTGTCAGTTTTAGTTTATCAGCTCTGTTGGTGGAGAGTGGTTATATGAAAACACTTGGGCACCTATTCCCAACACAAGTGCCTCAGATTCTCCGGCGTTAGGAAGATGTCACAGGATATTCCCATTCTCCCAAGTAAACCAACTAGATCAAAGAATTCTCTTTCTTTCTTTCCTCACCCTTATTATAATAAAGCTTATTTTGAATGAATTTTCTGAAGTGGAAAGCAGTACTAACATCTTTCTTTTTTTTTTAATATATGTGGGTAGCTCCCTGGCTGGGAATCGAACCCAAGCCTTAGCCACTGCCCCACCAGGGATCCCCCCCAGCACTGACATAAATGCTCTTACATAGAGCTGATGCTTCACAACATCTTAGTGGCCACCTCTGTGACCAGGGACTATCATGTCTGATTCTGTGTGACTTAGTGTCAAATAGAAGATGAGTATGTTTCTTACCACCCTCACAGGAGTGTCATGAGGAGTAAACCAGATGGCATTTATAAATAGTTGTGATTTCAGTTAGAGTCAACATATCTACCTGAATGGAAAGGACTAGAGGAGCTCTTTCTTATTTGATACTTGTAACAACCCTACAGAGTAGTCGGGACAAGGAACTATACAGTAGGTACTGTAGGATAAAGATTTTTTAAATTCACTTTTTTTATTTCTTTAAATAATTAAATGTCAGAACTATTCAATAAACTCATTTTGGTCTTTATCAGCCTGTACTGTCAGTAGGCTCTTTACCCTATGCTGCTACTTTTCTGAGTGAATTATAAAAAAGTTCTTGAAGACTTAACCACAGGATCATTCCTTTCCTTGCTTTCTCTTTTAGAAGTCATAGTTAGACCATACCTTATACACAGTTGTCTTTCATAGTTCTCAGTTTTATAGTTTTTCTTCCAAGTCTGGAACTTTTCCTCCCAAGTCTCTCTCTCTCTCTCTTTTTTTTTCTTATTGTCTTTGTAGCTTCCTTTCTTTTCTCTATAAAGGAGACTTTCCTTCCCAGAAAATTGTGCTGATTTCTTTTAGAACCCTGAATTGCCATCTGTTACTTTTCTGTCTATTGGGCTGAACACCACTAGGCCATTTTGGGGATGACCTTGTGTTGTCTGACAGAAAACTACCAGTTCATTCAAAAAGCAGGACCCGGGCTGTCCCCTCCACCCCACACTGGGCTGGGAGGCCTGCGTCCTATTAAGTCTTGATGAAGATGTTTCCCCTTCTGAGACAGGGCACATCAACTCAGTTCTGTCCAAGGGCTTTACTCCATTCCCTGTAAATGTTATTGGTGGTGTAGTTTGGAGGGAAAGTGGAGAGCCAAGGTGAGTTATGCTGCTGTCTGTTTTTCCTGGCAGGACTGCTGGGGGCATGCTGTTCCTGCCTGTCCTCATAAACCGATTTCTCTCCTCCTCCTGGGGCTGCTCAGAGGTTAGCACACAGAGCCCGGAGATGGTAAGGAAGGGAACATCGAGGGAGCCTACCACGCTTGGCAAGTGCTGAAACAAAAATGAAAGTTCCCAAATCTTATACATTCCTTCAAGTGGGAGTCCCTGGTGGGAATTCCCTGAATCACACCCTGTAAATATTTTCACCCTTAGTTTATTTTTCTTAAGCCTTTTGGTGTCACGGAGAAACAGAAAGAAAAGAGATGATGGAAGAGTAAAGCGCAAAGCAAACTTGGGAATTGGACTTCTAGAAGCTGACTATTGAAAGATATACTTTCAAAGATACTCAAAAACATATTCAAAATATATACTATATAAATATATGTATATGTATTCAAAGGTTTATTTAAACAGTGTTGACGGCAACATTGAGAATTGACTTTACTGAAGGCAACGTGAAGGCAGTATATCCAGTTTTACCAACTGTTAAACGTCTGGTATTTGAATGAAAAAGACATATACATTAGCTTGTTTTGGATGTGGCAAAAGAATGAAGTGTTTTCCCAGGAAGAAAATTTAACTGCTATTCAAGTTCAAGAGTAAGCAGAATAGAATCTAAAAATGAAACATTTTTAAAAATAAAAATGATCTTAATTATTGACAAATATAAATTCTAATGGATCCATAATAGTTCAATATTAGTCCTGGATTTTAAAATGAAGTACCATTTTTTAAAATTTATTTTTGAGAAACAGTAGAAACAGAAAATATAAAACTTATCTCTAAAAATAAAGCTCTCTAACCTGTAATTTGAGAACTACTCAATTTTAATATGAATTTCTTTGACAAGCTCTGTTCCCCTTGTGACAGAATGTCTCCTTTCAGTTTGAGTCATCACCGCACATTTATGGAATATGACAGTGTGTTTTTACCCAGCCTTAGACATTTGGGTCAAGGTGATGAGGGAGACATTGCAAAGGTGGAGTCATTTGATTGGATGTGGGTAGTGAAGAAGATTTACCTAGAGATGAAGAAGGTTTACCTGGAGATGAAGATTACAAGAAGGCGTGGAGAGCAGGAGGGGGCAGAGGTGAATTTCCCTGTCCTTATCTTTTCGCCTGACATTTGGAGTTCACCCATGCCCAAGGCTGTAGAATCCAATCCTTCATTAACCTTGGGAGTTAGCCTAGAAAATGTTTCTTGTAGCCAAGTTCAGGGTCCTGAAATCAGGGCCACAGCTGTGTTCGATGGTAAGATCTGTATTTCTCGACCAAGTATATCTATCGTCCTCTTTTAGTTAGTAATGCCAGTTATCTTGGAGGATGTAATTTCTTATGTTTTTTTTTGTTGTTGTTGTTATTGTTTATTTTTTGTTTCCTATTTTTGTTGACAAATACCAAGGGACTACATTTCCTGCACTGCTGGATCTGAGAGCTTATGGAAGCCACTACATAACATGAGACAAAAGGAAGCTTTTCTCCTTTGCTCTCACAGAAAATGCATCTCGCATGGAAAAGGCCACAGCTGTGAATGCAATTAACGGCCCTTACATTGCAGAAAATACAGATCCATAAACTTCAATGACGTCTTTTTAAATGTGTGCAATATTTGGGGGGGAAGAAAATAATTTGCAGGTGGGGTGGGTTTGTGCTTGAAGCAGATGGATGTGTTTTCATTGTGTCATGGTGTAGGGTGGAGCATGAGAATGGCCAATTCTACCATAAAAATATTACAATCTGCTGGTGTTCTGGAACTTTTTTTTTGGTAGTTGTTTCTCTGGTCTCATCCACAACCCTGCCTTTTATCCAGATTCTGGCCAGCTACTTAGACCAGAGAACTAAATGGTTCCTTGTGTTACTGGCACCCAATTTTTAGAAAAGAAACAAACAAAGAGGAGTCTAATGATTCACTTTTTCTACCAGCTTGCCATATTCTTGGAATTTTTCAGTGTGTTTTCTACTGGGTTATTTACTACTGTGCTGCTTCTTATTAACACTGCCAATGCCTTTTAGGATGCCTTTGATCAATGGTTCTTAAATGTTAGTGTGCATCAGAATTACCTGGAACTCTTGTTAAATATAGATTGCTGGGTCTTACCACCATAATTTCTATTCAGTGTGGGACAGGGCCCTATAATTTGCATTAATAACAAGTTATCAGGTGATGCTGGCCTGGGGATCACACTTTGAGAAACACTGCTTTAGATACAAGTTTCTTCGATATTAGTCCCAGTCTTTTCAACTGGATTTCTTTATTAGCCCCTGAGATCAGCTCCTACTCTTTATGGTTTCCAGAAAGTACAACACTCTAAGTTAGAGGAACTCTTATCAGTTTCTAAACTGCCAGCACCTAGGAACATTCTGCTGGAAGAATCTACCACAACTTGCAAATTGGCCAATGTCCTGGAAAGGTATGGCGTTGCTAGCATCAGAGATGTTAGATCTGAATGTCTCATCACATTAGACAATTTTAACTAATCCTAAAGGCTGGATCCCCAAATGTTAACCACTGTTGAACTGAGAGTGATGAGACCTTATAGTTGGGAACTTTTTATTTTACTTGTTTTTCATTAAGATTTAATTGACATATAACATTGTATTAGTTCAGGCGTATGTAATGGTTTGATATAATGTATATTCATATAGTGCAAAATGATCACTGCAAGTCTAGTTAACATCTATCATCACACATAGTTACAAATTCTTTTTTCTTGTGATGAGAACTTTTAAGGTCTACTCTCAATTATCCAACACAGTATTATTGACCATAGTCACCATGCTGTATATTGCTTATTTATTAATAACTGGACTTACTTATTTTGTAACTGGGAGTTTGTACCTTTTCACCTTCTTCATGCATTTTGTCCACCCCCACCCCTTCTAGCAACTACCAATCTATTCACTATATCAGTTCATTTTGTTCGTTTGTTTTTTAGATTTGACATATAAGTGAGAATATACAGTGTTAGTCTTTCTCTGTCTGACTTATTTCATTTAGCATAATGCCCTCGAGGTCCATCCATGTTTTTGCAAATGTCAGAATTTCCTCCTTTTATATGGCTGAATAATATTCAAGACCATATTTTGCTTGATCAGCATAATAGACCCATTGTAATGAGAAGCTTTGTAGTAATTAATAAACCAAAAGAGTCTTTGAGTTTCCTTTTGTTTAAATAATAGGTGGTTGGAATTTTGTTCTTAGTAGCCCTGTGGGAATTTTTTCCAACCATTCCCTTGGTAGTCTAAAGGGGAACGAATAGGTCAAATACTAAGCCTGAGCCTCAATCTCTTAACATCTGGGTAGAAAGAAGTTAGGAGAGAGAGCCAGAAAATTTTAGTACGAACTCCTAGATGCACAGAGGAAAAGTTCCCTATTTATCTGAAAACCCCTAGGTATGACTACCAAAAATAGCTACCTCCATTAGCTCTGTTTCTTTACCCTGGCTTATTTTTTCTATAGTACTTATACCAGAACTTATATCGTTTACTAACTTATTACACCATCTGTCATCATTGAATGTATACACTCTGAGGGTAGGAACTTGGTCTTGTTCACTACAGGTAGTGGGTCCTTCATGCCATGTAATTTCTGGCATGTTGTCATTGCTTGATAAATGCTTGATAAAGGAGTGAATGAATGATTCTATCTTCTTCAGCAACTTACTTCATTCCAAAATTATCAATTCACTCATAGAGTTGGCATTTTCCTTTGAAAAAGCAGGTCACCTGAGTGTTATAGGTCTGCAGGACTATCTTCTACCAGCACCATGTGGGAATAACAATGGTTTTCTAAAGCAATTATTTAGGATAACAAGTTGAGAAGCTCAGAAAGAGAACAAGAAAAGCAGGACATTTAAATTCTTTGTCTGAGTTATTAGAACTCCTTATAATTATTGTCAAGACTATAAAACTAATATAACATTTCACCCTGTTCTAATAATAACTCTTGAATACCCTATATAGTTTTTTGAGTTAATTCTTCTAATTTTGTGTTAAATCGTTCCTAGGAATGACCTTCATAGGCAGTATTATTGGTTATTAAATTTTAACTTTTAAATGAAGATCCCTTATTAATGGGTATAGCCTGGGTTGAGAGCTACTGTGTCATGCATTTGCTTGGGCTTTACTCAACGGGGAGAGGGGATTGTTCATGAATTATCTCTAAGAATTTAAATTTTGTTTTGTTTTTTATTTTGATGATAATTTTTAAAAATGTAATGTAAATGATTCTAATCATCAAGTTGATCACCAAATCTAAGTTTTGCCTCTGTATTTTAGTGCCCACACGTGCATCTGTGTTGATGATGATTGTTTTCGGGACATGGATTTGTGATAAACTGCCAGGCATATATGAGAAAGGAGCAGTGACAGATTGAATATATAATGACACACTTGTATCAAGTGAATATCAGAACACAATGCAGCAAGCAACTCCATATGAAGGAGCTTGCATCGAACCTGTAGATCCTGTGACGACAAACCATTGAAGGAACTCAAGATAGAGGTAGTGAAGATGGAGAAGAAAAGAAGAAATGTTTCTGATGTTAAATTAGCATGACTTGGTGATTATTTCTCTCTTTGGAAAGGAGGGTAGGATGATGAGAGAGAGGAAGTGGTAAGAATGACTTCTCATTTTTCTCCAACCTGAGCAACATACAGATTTCTCCTAAAGAAAACCCTTATAGCACTTGGTGTTGACTTGGATTAATTATATAATAATGTAAACTAAATATGTATGTATATAAATAATGTATAAATTTCTTTTATTAGTCTAATATACCAAAATATAGTTACAAATTAAATGTAAAGAACTGTAAAAGCAGTTAATTCTAAATTAACAACTTTAATTTTATGTGACAGATGGTATTGTTTTGATAAAACTAAATCACTACTTGGAAACTAAACAGCACAGACTGCTACAGCACAGGATATTTTGAGTTAGGATAGAGAAGAGTGGCAAATAATTGTCAATATTCAGCTCTCAAATACACCAAACCCTTTTAAAGAAGAGGCCTTACATGTCTCAAGTTTGAGGCATTATTTTAACACTCCATTCAAGGGTTGCTTCATTTGAAAGTCTTCTCTGACAAGCCCAGCTAACTTGGAGGCCCCTCTTCTGAGACTATGCAGAGGTTCATCATTTAATATACCTCACAACATTGTGATTCTTAGGTATTTGTCTTCCCCTGAAAGCAATTTTTAAAAAGGTCCTCAGAGACCGACACAATGCCTAGAACATAGTAAAGGTTTGTTGGATGAATGAAAGCTTTATAGAGACATTTTTTGGGATTTTTTGGGGAAATGATTGAGTAAGCTGAACTCTTCAGAGTTCCATCTAAAGAGAAGAGACATTATGAGTGGTATGGGGTAAGGAATTTTTATAGGAATTGTATCTTACACAACTGAGAAGGAGCTGGGGAAATGGAGGTTCAGGAAGGGAGTCAGTAATTGGAGAAAAGGTTAGCAGCCAGGCATAGAGAGGAGAAGCCCATCCAGTGGTGGGGAACCTCAGGGGCAGGCCTATGGGAAACTGTTTGACTACCACCTGTGTGTCTGGTCATAGGTGTCAGGGTGCTGTTGGTCCGCAGGATCAGCAGTTGGGAAGAAGAACTGGATATGGAACAGGAGAGCAAGGACAAGCTTGATCTGCATACTTCTGTCACCTTGTCTGACTACAACTTTCAGAGAGTAATGGCCACTGCTTCGCTTTCACCTGCTAAATCTCACACAAGTTCCTCTTGGTTAATGGAAACCCATAGCCACAGAAAGAGAGAATTTGGGAAAACATAATTTCAGCTTAACCAAGTTAGCACAGTATAAGCCACCAAGTCTGATTTCTGCTTCTGGCAGTGTGACTCTTTAGAACACACTTTCTCAGGCATCTCGGGTCTCATGAGAGGTATTAGAAGTTTCCAAGGACCCTCTCCCCACAAGAAGAGCAATCAGTAGAGTAGGAGGGCAATGAAAGCATGAAGCAGGGTTTTCCTAAGAGCAGATGTCAACAGCCACACTGCTGCCACAGTGTTGGGCTTTGGCCTTGGTGACCAGGTGAGGAAATAGAGCTTGGGACAGCCAGAGGCAATTGTCTCTGGTGTAAATCTTCAATGATTAAGTTTTCAGATTAAGCAATCATTTTACAGAGGTCAGTCTTTGTGCTGGAAGGTAAGCTGTTATAAATGAGAGTCAGCAGAAAAAATAAACAACAGATTCAGACCCCCATCGACTTAATGTTGTCAGAATTGTCAGTGACAGAATATAAGCCAACTATGTTAAGAATATTTGAAGAAATAATGGATGCAGTTGCAGAAATGAGAAAGCAATAAAAGATTATCAGGAATGAATAGGTAGACTTGAAGATAAAAGGGTATTTCTGGAAATGGAAAAATATAATTGTTCAAAATTTAAGAACTCAGATTTGATACAGCTATAATCATCACAGCAGAGGGCTAAAAGAAATTGGGAAATCTGAAAAAGAAGGACATACAAGGTCTGTCTGGAAAGTCTCCAGCCATGTAACATGAAAAATAGAGGAATTGATGGCTGGATGTTTTCTGGACAGCTCTTATATATGAGGAAATCCAAAACATACGTATAATTGGAGTTCCAGAAAGTGAAAATAGAGTGAGGGTGGTTAGACAGTATTTAAAGAGATACTGGTTTTAAATTTTCCAGAATTAACCACTTCCACAAATACTAGAAGCAAGTTGTTTCAAAAACAGTAGAAAACCCAAATAATTCTAAAACTCTTAAGGAATTAAACTACCAGTTAATATTTTCCTATGAAGAAAACTGCAGGCCAGGATTGTTTTATAGGCAAGTCCTACCAAATTTTCGAGGAGTAAACTTACACAAATACTTTTAGAGAATACAAAACTCAAACTCATTCTATGAGGCCTCTGTGGCCTTGATACCAAATCCAGGCCAGGTCCATATGGAGAAGGAAGTTGCAGGTCGATTTTACTTACTAACATATATACAGACAGAATCCATGAGTCAATAAGGAACACTCAAGGGACTCTGCTCCAAATCTGTCGGAAATGGCTAAAGGAAATAAGAACCTTGAACAGAATGTACCAGCAATGGAAAGGAAACAGGGCCAAGTATCTTCCATCCATTTGCACTACAAGGAGGGGGCATACTTCACCTTAAGGAGAGGGCACATGAGCAGATGCAGGTGTTTGGCAATGCTCTGCTTTTTTAGATTGTCAATCATACAGGGTGTTCTTTATTTTATATCGCAAAAATTTACATATTCATTACATATTCTTTTGACTACATCAAGAATTATGTCTAGATGTGTATGTGTATATATGTATATCTATGCACACATGAGTATGTGCACGTTTGTGTATGTGGAAATAGAGTTATCTTCAATGGAAAGGCGGTGGAATAAAAATAAGCTTCTCATGGAATGAAATGGCCAAAAAAGAAAGAAATATAATAGAATAAAACTGCATTGGCTCTGAAACTCAGAAACAAGGCTAAGTATAAGCCGTGTGCCTTTGGGAATTTCAGCCAGATTAAATTCAATTTGGACCCAAGTGACGGAAGTTGCAGCTAACAAGCCAGTACTTCACTGCCTGTTTAGAAGATAAATGCAGTGTTATATAAAAGAGGTACAACAAATTCTCTGAAACTCTTCTACCATTCCTTGTTCAATGATTCTCAACTTTGGGTCAGGGCCCCAGTGTGTCAGAATCTCTTGGAGGACTTTTCCAAAATATACACATATTTTCGTTGGTTTTTGGTATCTATAGCATGTCCTCCAATAACGTTTTGTTATAATGTTGATGAGGAGGGAAAAAAAGGTCTCCAACCAGGGCCACCATCTGTATGGTTTGCATGTTCTCCCCATGACTGCTTGGGCTTTCTCCAGAGACTGGTTTCCTCCCACAACTCAAAGATGAACATTTAGGTGAATTGGTGTGTCTAAGTGGTCCATGTGGGTATGTGTATCTGTTTGATGGAATAGTGTTCTGTCCAGGGTGGGTGCTCATCTGGCACCCTGAGCAGCTGGGAGAGGATATGTCCCCCCATGACCCTGAACTGGAATAAGCAGGTTAGAAATGAATGATCTTACTTGTTTTTATTCCTCTTTCTTAAAGGTATGTAAAGCCCTTAATCTAGAACATGGTACATAGTAAACCCTTAGTAAATAAAATTATGGTTTATAACAATGAAATCATAACTGTCCTAAAACATTATCTATAGTATGTTTATAGGTATGTGTATGTATAAATATATAAAGGAAATATTTGTTCAATGGACTTGGGTTGTTTTGCATGTTCAGTGATTGTTAGTAGCTGTGGGGGACATATTCAGATATATCAGCTAAAGAACTTGTTCAAAGACTTTTTGAAATAATTGATTAGAGTCCTGGTACTGCCAGCAAACTGAGAAATGGTATTGACATGTGAATTCCTGATTTGTGATTCTGAGTTGGAACCCAGAGGAGTGTTGTGGCTCAGATCTGACTGACTTGTAGAGCTGAGTCCTACAGCCTGTCTTGGTAGCAGGTGGTTGAATTTGCTTGCTTCATGAACCTCCCTTTAGTAAGCCTTTTATTTGTCATTTCAGTGAGCATCACAGGGGTGCCAGTCTAATTATTACTCTCTTTTTGAAGATTTTGTAAAAATTGCAGAAACTTAAAGAGACCTTGTTAAGTTCAAACATTTACTTTTTATGTTTTGCAAACATACCAGTTGTGGCCACAAAATTAACCAATACAGAACCTAAAACAAGCAAAACAAAAAGAAGGGCAATCTTAACTATGCTGTGAAAGAAGACAGAGGATGTTTGTGTAATTGAAGAGTAAGTAGATCCCAAAGTATGGAGTTTCTCATTTTGTCCTTCACTTGCAGTCAATATATCTTCTGAGTTTTAGCCTCATGGATATTTGAGGTTCTTAAAATTATGTTGTAATATTGTTGAATTATTAATATTATTGAAGTCATTGTAATAAATTTATAGTGCTTTAATTTTTAGAAATTAAGCATTTCAAATTTATCTATGAATATGCTCTTACATTCTTTTATTTCAGAAAAAGTTATTAGAAAGTCATAGGACCCATAAAAAAGATACATAAGAACAATTAACTTTTTAAAAGGTCTTTTCTTTAAAGATTTTGCTAGAAAGTGTGCATTAAGACCTTGCTAAATTGGGATTAAATTCTAGGACACTTCACATATTTTCTGGTCCTCTACCCTCTAACCCTTTCCTCAGCATGGTCCTGAAAACTATAGGAATACATTTGTTTGTGTTGCTTAAGAATAAGATTGGATATTTCTTGTATCCAAAAATCACTCTGCCTTTATTTTAGTTGCTGAATTTCCCCAAACATATTTTCTATTACTATACTACTATTGAAATCTTATAAAACTGTTATTATTTAAGACATAACATAGGTATAGAAAACTGCAGGATAATCCAGGTGAAGCTCTTCTGCTCAAGATCCTTAATTTAATCCCCACTTTTGCCTTATTGACACTATTTGAAGTTTCTAGGGATTAGGAAGTGAATATATCTTTTGCTGTGGGGTGAGGGTGACATTATTTTCAGCCTACAACAAAAGCTACAAATTCTCCTTGGTCACTGCGTCAAACATACCTGCAAATATTAATATGCAGTTTTCATCATCATCATTTTTCAGAGATTCTATATGTCTCATTTCACCCAAGAATTGTATAATAGAAGATTTTTAAATTTCCAGAAGTGTCTTTGTATTTTATAATTTCATTCTTAAAATTCTAGCTTTATTGCTTGTGATGCTATGATATTACGTGTAGTATTTCTATTTTTTTGAAATTTGATGTTCTCTGTGTGACCTAAAATATGATTGATTTTTGTAATGTTCCCCATATACTTAAAAGGAAGTATATATTCTTCATTATTGGGGTATAATATTCATGTGATCGACCTTATGGATTATGTTACTTAGGTGTTCCCTGTCCTGTCTTATTTTTCATCTGCTTGGCCTGTCAGTACTGACAGTGGCATTCAAGTATTCTATTTAGTGTCTATTTCTCATTCTAGCTCCTGAAGTAGTTTCTACTTCATGTAGATGGTTCCTGGGTTATTTGGTACATGGATATTCATAGCTGTTATATCTCTGTGAATTATGGCTTTTAACATCATAAAGTGTCATCACTTGTCTTATTGAATGCCTTTAGCCTAAAATCAAGATGGCAAACCTTGCTTTCTTATGGTTTCCATTTGCTTAATATATTTTTGCCTACTCCTTTATTTTAGCCTTTTTGAAGGACTGTTTTTAGCAGTGTTTCTTGTGTACAGCCTAGAGTTGAATTTTGATTTATGAGCCAAGTTGACTCAGCTAAGACTATTAATATTTATCAATGTGATTTAATTGATACTGCTATCTATGTATGAGATATTATTGATGTCTACATCTTAAGATATAAATATGTTTTGTCTCAACTTTGTCACATTATTATAATTACTGGATGCAATTATCCTTACTGTGTTGCTCTTTCTAATGTGTCATTTTTGGTTTTTAATTTTTTTCTTTTGGTCTTTAGAAAGATTTGTATTGATATTCTTGTGTTTATCTTGTATTTGTCCTTTCAATAGGGCCTTAAACACCTTTTGCTTACTTGTTACTAGCTGATCTGTCAATTTTAAATGATGTCCCTTGACTCCTACTATTATACTTACATTAATAACATTCAATGATCTTATTCTCTTTTAGTCCCCCCTACGTTTTTGGTTACATGCTTTCTACTTTGTCAGAACATGTAATGTTCACATGCTTTCTTCTAACGCTGTCTGTACAATTGTTTTACTTTTAGCTCTACCGTTAGATACATGAAATACTCACCGTGTCTGTTTAATGAGGCTTCCCCACTCATCTCTTTCTTGGATAAGTTCTTTAGGTCAGGGTCGGCACACTTTTTCTGTAGAGGAGTATAGAGTAAATATTTCTGGCTTTGTGGGCCACGTACACTCTCTGCAGCTACTGCCTTTTCCTCCTCCTCCTCTTCTCCATTTCCATATTTTACAAGTCTTTAAAATAGAAAACATTTCTGGCTTGTAGGCCATACCAAAATAGATGACAGGTTAGTTTGGCCCATGGGCAGTAGTCTGCTAACTCCTGCTTTAGTAGACTCTTTAGAGGATGATGGAGTACTATATTCCCTGAGTCCTTACATGTTCATAACTGTTTCTATATAGATTTGATGCTTAAAGAACATCATGCTTTAAAATTCTTGGCTTATAGTATTGTTCCTTGAATTTCTTGAAAATACTTGTTTCATATGTTACTCTTGTGAAGCCTGATGCCAGTCTAATTTTCTTACTACTGTAAGTAATTTGATGCTGTTTTTGCCCATAAGCTCTGAGGAATGTTCTTCGCCTTTACATTTTAATAGTTTTATTAGGTTATATCTTAGAGTTAATCATTTTGGGTCAATATTCTCAGGTAAATGATGGGCCCTATTGATATATTTAAGTTTTTTCTTATCTCCAAAAATTTTCCTTGAACTATAGTATTAAATATTGATTATGCTCCATCGTTTTATTTTTTTGTCAGAAAAACTGAAAAAAATTCTGTATAATTCTAATCATACGTATGTTAGGCTTTCTTTGCATGTCTCCCATTTTAACAACTTTCTACTTTTTCCAAGGCTTTTTGCTTCTTTTTCTTTTTTTTATGTTTGTGGTTATTGTTTTTAATAGATCTCCATTCAAATTAGATTTCCATTTTCAGTATTCTCTCTTGGGCACATTGTAATTTATTTTTCATTTCTGAGATAGTTTTGTACTAGTCTTTGATATTTTTTTTTCCAGTCCAATCTACTCTCATTGCATTTCTTTAAATAGATCTTACTGGGTCTCTTTCTACCATTTGTTTTTAGATTTCTGATTCTAGACTTTTTAATATATCCAAATATTTGTTTGACATTCTTTAAATCAGCTTGACTCTATTGCATTTTGGGATTGGCATTTTTAGGAAAAATATTTAGGGAAAGTTCAGTTGAAATGTTTTGATTCATATGTTCATTTTTTCCCCCCTTACACTAGCTTTGTATGGAATTTGTTTGATTTTGTTTTTTATTCCAACGCATTTCCTGGACAATTTCTGGATCATATCCACCCTCTTCTCTTGTTTCGGTGAACAATTTATTTTCCTAGTAGATGACGATGGTGATAGTGGTAGTGGGTGGGAGAGAAGCTGACATGTCTTCTTTTATTTCTGCAGGATGCTTAATTTTTGCCTTTTACTTCCCTATTTCCCTTTACTGCCACCTTCCAAAAGGCTCTTTATCTCCTAGAAATAGTATTTCCTCTTGGCTCTCCTGGTCCTCCTACTTGCTTTCAAACCCCTTCCCTCTATGAGGTGCCATGAATTACAAAGTCTCAAACCTGTGGTCAGTATTTTGTCACTTATGTTGGCTGTTTTCTTTCTAGGGATAATTTTGTTTGTGTTTTGTTTAAGTCCTTGATTGTGTTCTTCTCTCTACATCCACAGTGGGAGCTATGGTGGAATTTAAGTTCTACACGTTTCTCTACTTTCAGGTATTTGAAATTCATGGTATTCTCTGTTTCATAGTGATTTTGAAGGCATGTGTCAGATTTGGTTTTATTTATACTTCTTGTTGGTCTTCCAGTCTCTAGAACTTTGAGAAATATATTTCTGTTTTTTGTAAGTCACCTAGTTGGTGGTATTTTTTATAACAGCCTGAATGGACTAAGACAATGATCATTTTATTTATTTATCAATGTTCATAATATATAATAATAAATTATATTATGTTCATAATAAATAATAAGTTGGTACACTAGCAATGTTTATAGATGACCAATAAATTATTTTAAAACTTTTATTTTAATTATTAACTCATAGATTTTGTATTGAATAGAAAAGGAAATGGTCTGTAACTTCTCTAGCATACTTATCTAATATTTTAATTTTTATGTATTCTTTTCTGATTTTGTCCATTGGCTTACATTTTTTTATCTAGCTGTAATTGGCAGGTATAGCTGGTTTTATATTCTACCTAATATTATGGGATGTAAACTCAATGAGAGTGGGAATTTCATTCTATTTTGGTCACTAATATATCCCTAATGCCTCAAATAGTGACAAAACATAGTAGATGCTCAATAAAATTTTGTTGAATGAATATGTTTTAGAAGTTTTTCTTTTAAATATGCTCTTATACTCATCAAATATATTAAAATGTTGTGGCATGGTTAAAGAGAACTATTGTTTTTCTCCATAGTAATTCTATTAATTCTAAAATTACTATTTGTCAGCCTTTGAAAAGTGACAACTTGGAAAAAAATGCTGTATTACATTTCCTGAAAGTAATTAAGAAAGTTATTATTTGTGTCATGTCGATCTGGGAGGAACATAACAGCAAGTCTTTTAGAGGTCTTATTTTTAAGCCATGATCTTTGATATTTTTGTTAGTGTTTAAAATGATATAATGGAGGAACAGCACAAGCTGAGTGTAGCTGGGTAGTACCTGGGAGGAAATTATGAGAATCCAACATGGACCTAGTAATTGAAGGAGTGTGAAATGTGGCCAGAATAAAATTCAATGTTGTTAATTACTGCTGGGAGGAAAAACAGAGTGCCCTAATACCTAATGGGACTTACAGATAAATACAGCTAAATTAAGGGTATAGTGGACCTAAGTTCAATCAGCAATGTCAGTAGGATATTTTAGGAGGAAATGCACATGATATTAAAAGGCATAATGGCAGAATGTTATGTAGGTGTTGGGATCAGAGTAAAACACTAGGGATTAGGCTTAAATTCTGATGCCTCACAAAACCAAAAAGCCACTCCAGATGGGTTTTGTTTGATCCCAGAAGGAAGGAAGGAAGGAAAGAAGGAAGAAAGGAAGAAGGCCTTTAAAAAATGGGAGATATGGGCATAAAATTCAGATTTCTGATGTCTTTTGAAAACTTGAACATTTGGCAATTCTGGGTCTCATTCCTGCCTTTTAGCAATAGATTAGTGCTGAATAACAGCTACCCACTTAAGCTGTGGCATGCCCTATTCCTTCCTCCATGTCTCATCCATTCCTCCATGTCCCCACCACTTCTTAGCTCACAGGCACCAAGGCCAGGTATTGTTTCAGTTCTGGCAGCTGTTTTTCCCATACCAGGTCCATACCTGTTCTACCTGCCTCCTACTCACCCCACTGGCGGAGGAGGGATTCCTGCTCTAGGGTTGAACACTCGACACCCGACCCTGGACAGATGAGATGACAGCAGTTTATTAATCAGGTATAGTTACAGCCCAGGGTGAGGAGGACACCTCACGTGATGCGGGGTGACACGAGGGTTGTGCTAGGAACAGGGTGGATGAGCAGGAGTTTTGGGAGGCAGGCCGTTAAATACCAAAAGGGTGAGGCACCCCTGGCTGTGGTGGGACGAGGTGGCTGGCTTGTTAGCCAATGATATAGGTCAGCAGGAAACTCTAACTCTCTACCTGGGGATACGTAGGATGTGCACCTGGCTGGTTAGATGAGGAGGGTTGTTGGCTAGGGGAGCTTCTCCATGGGAGCAGAGAGGAGAGGAGAACTTTTGGTTAGGCCATGTGAGGCCCTCTCAATTTCATCAGAGGTCAAGGCAGCACATAATGTTGTGCCTTAGTTTTAGGCCTCACACCAAAATGCCATGCTTCACTCATTTACTTGGCCTGCCCAGCCCGTGCAGACGTTGCCCTAATCTAGGAGAAGGAATTTGTCTAACTCTAAAGGTGTGTGAGATTGACATACATTGGCAAGAATGGTTCTACAGTTTGCTTCTCTGAAGATTAAAAAGAAATACAACAAACAAAAACCAAGGAAAAAATGTTTTTAAATGCATCTCTGCCCAGAGTGGATACAGCCTCCAGTATCTTTTAGGGATTTTTATAATCACAAAATGGGTTTAAGTCGGTATTAAGAAAAGCTCCATGACAGGATTGCTAGTGAAATAGGTTATCAAGGAAACATTTATTTATTCAGCCAGCATTTTTCCATTTGCTCAAAAAATGGTTATTACGTATATACTGTGTCAAGTGTCTTTAAAAACGGTAAGGCTTGTTTTCTTCCCTCAAAGAGCTTACACTCTGCATCAAGAGACAGAAGAGTAGCAGTAACTATTCAGGGTGGTAGGTGCTTTCAAGGGTATAATCAGAAACAGAAAAAAGGAAAGGGCAGTATGATCTGCTTGGAGGTTTAAAAAATTTAAAAATAGATTAGTAACTGAGATGACTCTTATGTAGTCTGGAAGATGAGAAAGTTCATCTTTCAGGGGTTTTCTAATTCAGTGTTTCTGAAATCTTCAATGTGAAAATTAGTACTTTCTGTGTACTAATCACATTTATAGCTCATGCAATGATTCCACTAAGTTCATAGCTTCCACACTCTCTCTGATAAAAGTTTTTTACAATTTATTTGTTTTTCCTTTGTCTGGGGGGGGGGGGGTTCTTGTAAGCTGCAGTGGTTCAAGACTGCATATCTCTGATGACTTGGTGGAAGTCAGAGAAGTGGGTCCCGGGGTGTTAGCAGTGGACTCAGGCCAAGTGCGGAGGGTCTGTGCGTGTCGGCCAACAGTGTGTGTGCCACGCCAGGAGTGGGAGGGACTGGCCACATTCTAAAGCCAAAATATAAACAATTTGAACATTCTTAGAATTATATGGAGTTAATTGTGTCTTTCTTCTTTCATTTTATTGGTATATATCAGGATATTCTGTGGAACACCAGTCTCCTCAGATGTTCTTAAAATAGGGGGGCAGGTAGTTCTGTGAGCAAAAGTCCTGGGAAATGAAACATATAATAATATATATAAAGAGACTTGTTTGTTTGTTTGTTTCATCCAATTTTCCAAAATTTTTTTGACAGGTGAACTAAAAATTTTTTTTCTAATTGTTAGAGTTAGGATTCTTTGGGAATCACCTTGAAAAATCCTTTTCTTGGCAGGAAACAGATAAGTAATTTGTGGAGATTTTGATAAAGAAATGATTTACAAAGTGTGGGTAGAATTTCAAGAAATCACAGGGGAGTTTGCAGGACCCCGGAGCTGGCCAGCAGGGAGATGCCATGGCTGGTTCTGAAGGGATGAGGGGCGAAGCGCTTTGCAGGCCCTCCTGACAGGGACTGTGCCTTTGGGTGAGCTGTGGGTGCAGCCCATTCACAGTGGCCCCTTCTTTGCTTTGATCCCCTGCCGGTGCTTTTCCGTGGCTAAACCCAACGGGGAAGCCAGAGCCTTAAGGAAGCCTGTTCACTCAGTCCTCACTGCAGCCTCTTGGAGCACAGCAGGGCGGGGGATACACCTGGAGGGGCAAACAGGTGACATCCAGCCAATAAATAAGAATGGAGTTGTCCTAATTGCTGTTAAGCTGTTCCTGGAAGAGACTGTGTGACTGGAAGAGGTATGCTTTCTGCAGTGTTTCCTTTTTCTTACTTTGAGAACAGAGAATGATAAAAGACTTAACTTCCACAACCACCTTATTGTGGAACAAACTTGGGGTACCATTGCCTCATTAATAGGAAATGGTGATAGAGGGTTTTTGTTGCCATTCAATCTGAGCTCCTTCTCCATCCAGCCCCCTTTTCTCCAAGACCCTGGCCCGCAGGTTTCAGGAGCCTCAGTTGCTTTGATTTCTACCTGTTTGATCTGTTTCCTCAGGTTGGCAAACCTGCTCTGTTTGGGCACCTACCACTCATTACGTGTATTAACCTTCGTTGGTATCAGTTTTCTCAAATGTAATATGTTTAGATTACATAACCTGTAGCATTCCTTATAGAAATGTAATGACTGCCTGTAGAATGATCAGTTTTAAGAAGATTTCACTATATATATTAAACAACTAGAAATTCTATTTTTGAAAAATTTTTAAAATTCATTTTTATCGTTAGACTTATTGGGGTGACATCTGTTAGCAAGGATTACATAGGTTTCAGGCATACAATTCTACAGTGCATTGTCAGCTTGTTGTATAATAAGTTCACCACCTAGTATGAGTTCTCTTTCCATCACCTTGTAGTTAGCTTCCCCCGCTCCTCTCCCACCCCTCCCCTTTCTCTCCTCCCTAACCCACTCGTCCCCAAATAAACATTAAACTATTGATTGAGTCCATGGGTTATTTGTTTGTTCATTTCTTTCTTTGTTGCTTTCAGTTTTATATTCCGCATATGAGTGAAGTCATACAGTTCCTTGTTTTTTTCTGTCTGGCTTATTTCACTTAGCATGATGATCTCCAGGTCCATCCATTTTGTTGCAAATGGCAATATTTCATCTTTTCTTACAGCTGAGTGATATTCCATTGTGTATATGTACCACAGCTTCTTTATCCAGTCATCTGTCGCAGGGACCTTTGGTTGCTTATTTTTGAAATTTTTTACAGTAAACCAATAGAGATGGTTGAGGATAGCTAGTTCTGCGTAATGAAATATTCTGGTTAATAGTTTATTATCAAACATCACACAGTTTAAAAACCTAGAGTCTTTCAACTTAATAACATATTCAAAATGCTGTACTGACCACAGTTTTCCTTAAGTGACTTAGAAGGTGACACTGGATTGCAGTTTATCGTGTGAACCATTACAGACATCAGTGACCATTTTACTTAGGGATTATAGAGGTACCAGTTGGTAGAAATTTCTAGTTGCTAGAATCCTGTATAAGCTCCCTTTTATATCCCTTGCTTTCAGTAGTTAAAGATGCCACCAATCTTGAAGAAACTACTGGTGCAAACCATTTGGCAGGGCCTTCCTCCAAATTATTAATTACTGCTTTCTTTTTTAAAGTTTAAGTTATCGGTCTCAAAAGAAAAGACTGTCTCTTCTCTGTATTTCTTATTTTATACTATCCCATCAAATGCTTAAAAACCATATAGGATCCTCCAACTGTCAGATTCAGGAGGTACTATTACCACATGAAAAGCAAAATAATTATTATTAAAAATGCTTCTGGGACTAGGAGAAGCCGTTTTTCAAAGGAACATTTCCCCACTGTAACTTCTTGGAGCTATCTCCTTCAGTAAATAGAATCTAAATATTGATGGTTTTAAAGAATGAAGCAGAGTTTCACGGGAGGAGCTTATGAACAGAGGTCAGATACTTCGATTCATTTTATGGTTTTCTGGGCTGGGGAAACTTCTATTGAAATGTTTCTTATCAATCTGAGGAAATTCCCCAAATCAATGAGTTCCATTTCCCAATGTGGCATGAGTCAAAGGCTTGGACAAAGGCATTTTACTCTGGCACCTGAGTGATTTAGCAGCATGTTATCCACTTTTGGTACTTCAATTCACCTATTGGTGTCTACTGGCTAATATCAGCACAGCGGCCAGGATGACACTCATAAAACAGAAGCATATTGTGTTGCTCCTCTGGCTAAAACAATCCAATTGCTTTCCCTTTCATTCAGAGTAGAAGCCAAAGTCTACCCAATGACCTGTCCCCTCCTGCTACTCTTCCCACTGACTGCTTTCTGGCCCTTCACCTCATTGATAGCAGTTCTCGAACCTGCAGGCCAGCTCGGTCTGATTTCTCTGGTCCTGGTGCTTGGCGCACTCTTACTACGTATTGCTGCATCTTGCTCCTTCACCAAGCTCAGGTCTTTTCTCTGTTTTACCTTTTCTGTAAACCTTTATCTGATCACCCTATTTAAAAGTGTGTCTTTTATTTAAAAATTTTAATGGCAAATTTTATTGTGATACCTGTAGATGCACATGGAATGGTAAGAAGTAAAACAAAAAAATATAACTTTTACTACTTTCCCCCAAATGGTAAGATCTCACAAAACTGTAGTATAGTATCACAACCAGGACATCGGCGTTCTACTGATCTTGTTTAGATTTTTCATTTTAACTTTTAAAGTATAATTTATTTTTTTCTATAGCACTTCTTATTATCCAGTATGGTTTATATCTTATTTATTTTGCTTAGTGTCTTATTCCACTTCACTAGAATGTGAACTCCAGGAGGGTGATAACATTTTTTTCTCCTTAAATTCTAGTTTTATTTCCTATGCCCTAGTTATAAAATTCAGAGCATATTTTCAGCAGTAAATAGTGAGACATATCAAGTTTTAGATAGTTGTGAATCAGTGTAAAGCCCAACAGAATACACCAACATGATTTTGTGCATTTGGAGGGAAAATAGTTTCTGGTGACATGGGAAATTGTGCCAATGGCTTCCGGAAGACCTTCATTCTAAGCAGCTTTATAGTGAAACATTCTATTTAGAAATTTGGACCTTCCATTTTCAGTTTGCTGTCATCTATATTGCCCAAGTAGAGCATGTATTGATCACTGGGACCCAGTTTGTTGCAGGATGCCGGGTTAGTCTGTCTTTCCCAACAGACGATGGAACAGTGCCAGCACAAGGTACCGTGTAGATCCAGCTTCAATAAATACAGAGAAAGAGGGGGCATCAAGCTTGGATGCTCTTCACCTGACTGAGATTTGGAGAAGTATGGTGGCGGCAGAGGGCTCAGGTCCAGAAGCAGAGAAAAGCAAAACAGCAAGGTAGAGGACCAGGTCGTCTGTGCAGGAGGGTGGTAATTTTTGTCTGTTTTGTTCATCGTGCTACGTCAGAACCTGAAACAGTCTGGTAGAGTGGGCCCTTACACATCTTCGTTGGGCAAATGAATGAATAGTGTAGTCTCTCACACTGAACTCTATAAGGGAGGGGTATGGTGCAGTACATACCTGGGCCTGTCTTGGATTCAATGCAGTGATGCTATACATTTAAAGAGGAATGAATGAGATGCTTGACACTGAGAAACGCTGTTTTGGTTTGTGATAAGTTCTGTTGGCAGCAGTAATCATCTCTGAAGTGCTACAGAATGAAAGATTTGTAGTCCAGAAAGAGCCAAAGAAGTCTTTGCTTTTCTGCCCTAGAAGCTCCCTTTCTGTGTCTTAAAGCCGTTAAAGAGTGGCTAAGCTAGTAACAAATCTGGAAATCCATTTTTCATTTTTATTAACCAGCATTACAGCCTAGAGAGACTAAACAAATAAGATCCAAATGGTTAAGCTGATTCATCATTAAAAGTATGAATTAGTGACACTGCGTAGTCAGGGCCAGCTTTATTTTAAACTCCCAGGTCTTCCATTTGTTTGCTGATATCCATCCACGATCTGACAGTCAATTCTTAAAGAATATCAGTGGAAAGGAAACTGATGGAACCACACGTTTTCCCAAAGACCTGTTTTGTTAAACACAATGAAGAGAACAATTCTTAATTTACCCCTCAGAATGTTAAGGATACAAATAGAAAAACTGATGTGTTTGATGAAATTTTGGCCTTAAGATGGAATTTGTTGGCAATGGACAAGTAATAAGAAACTTGGGGGAGACTGGTATCATATACAACCTCTTTGGAGCATAGTTTGACTGTATTTGTTTCAATGAGTGCATCTTCTCTTTGAATCAGCGTTTTCACTTTCAGGATTTAACAGATGTTACTTGCACATTTGCTGTAACAGAGATATTGACCTTAAGTTTCTTTGCTTAACAGCTCTAAGTATGGGCCTGCCTTGTCACTGACAGAAATAGTTTGCTAATGAGAAGAAATGTTTACACCAATTTTTTTCTGGAAGCTTTGTTTAAACAGCTCTAACATTTCCTATACCCACAAAGATTAGAATCCCAATGAATCAAAATGAGATTTCTTATGACAACTGAATTATTAAGGATGATGTTTGTTTTGCTTTATCTGTAATAGCAAAACTGAAAATAGGTTTCAAAGCTTTCAAAATGCCTGTGTGCAAAAAAGAGAATACAAAATTATTTATGCACTATGGTTATTAATATACTATATAAAATATGTATATATGAGGCTAAAGACATTTATTGCAGTATGTTTATAACATGAGAAGAGAAATGTCTCATAGGAACATCAATATGGGACTGGAGAAAAATTAGGATTCATCTAGACAATGGAAAATTTACATCTGTGAACAAAAATGAAGTGTTATTTGTGCTGATATGAAACAAGGTATAATAAAAAGCAACTTATAGGACAGTGCATATGGTCTGGTCCAATTTGGGTTAAAGATGTGATATATACATATGTATATGTATGCAATAAGAATGTGCTTGAAAAATGTGTGATAGTTCTAAAGGATACACAAAACACATAGTCATGTTTGACTCTGGGAGAAGAGGGTAGTGACTTAATTTTTATTTTTAGAATCTTTTGTATACATGTATACATTTTTTTTTCTTAGTTTAGAGAGGAAGAGGGCTGAGATTGTTCAATCTGAACTTCAGCGAGGAGGAGTATGAGTTTGGATGGGCATGATTCTGTGACATGAGATTTTTCAAAGTAAATGGAGTTCAAATAGGGCAGGACCTTTTTATGCATGTATTCTAACTTTTTAGTCACAAACGATCCAGTTTAAAAAGGAGGAAAAGAGAAAGGTATCATTTTTAGAGAGCTCTGTGACAACTCACATTTTAAAAGCATATGAATAAAAGATGGAAAAAAGGGCATACGCCAAGAGAAATGGTTAGAGAATGGGACAGAATAGCAGACATGGAAGAGTGGCCCCCACCGTAAGTTAAGTGTAAGGACACTTGTGAAAGTGTGACGATCATAAATAGCTACCATTAATTGAGCACGGAGGTCAAAAGTTTCATGGATCGTCTCATTGGATCTTTACGACAACCTCATACATGATCGCAATTGTAATTCAACATTTAGTTGTGAATATTATCACAATTATGATGATCTCATTTTACTGACAAGAAAGCGAAATGCAGAGAGGCTAAATAACTGGCCATTCTCTTACCATTATTCTTGTCTGGTGGCCAAGAACACGCCGGCACACAGGTATGTTAGTGTGGTTTGTGAAAATCAGCAAGAAGCAAACACTGAAAATGATCTCACTCCTGGAGCAAATTTAGCTTGACCAGCGCGTTTCCCAGTGACATCCCCTCTCTCGTCCACTTGGTGAATGAACTTGAATTCCCTGCTTCAGAGTCAGCGAGCTGTCCCCGTCCGGGAGCTTTCCTTCCTCCTTCGCAGCCCACAGCTCTGGGAGGCACCTCTCTACTGCCTTTACCCGAACGGTCACAACTTTTTTTCAGAATAAACTATGAGTTCCGTGGGGGCTGGGACTTTGTCTCGCGCATCATTCTCGCTCCACCGTCTACCATGTAGCAATGTTTTAAAAAGAGTTTAAGGAGTGCTGGTTGAATGCATTACAGAGTGAACAATAAGAATTTAATTTCTCTGTTACACTTTGTCCAAAAACTTAAAGACCGAAGAATGTTCCAGTTCTTAGTTTGAGGCGCCTGGGGTCACATGCGTGTGTACACACACACACACACACACACACACACGCACGCGCACGCACGCACACACACACACGCACATGCACGCACACATACACGCACACACGCACACTCACGCACGCGCACATGCACACACGCACACACACACGCACACACGCGCGCACACACACGCGCACACACACGCTGCAAGGGAGAGTGGGAAAGAGATTATTTGACCTAAACATCCTCCTCTATAGAAGAGGTAGGTGAAGAGTGAGGGAAGCTGGGATGGGCATAATAAGAGAGCCATCCTGTGGTGTCTGATACACCTTCTTTCATAAAGGTTCACGTTAGTGCCTAAAACAAACTCAGTGCTCTAGGGATACAGAACACCCTTTGTGGAGCACATTATTTTATACACATGGCATGATATTCGTTTTTTAACGTGGTGATTCACTTCCCACAGCCTCCATACCTTTGTTAAAGCTGAAAGGCATGTTTATTCATTTTACCACTTACAGAGCCAAACTGTTTGAAATAGTTTAATGTTCAGAAATAAGAGATGCAAGGAAAAGGATCACCAGAGTCTGTTTATTAACAGGAAGGAAGTTCCAGACATGCAGGGACTTCCTAGCCTTAATTCCAGTGGGTTTTTTTTATTCCTTTATTTTCTTTTCATTTGAATTTCTAAATCTGTCATCACGTCCAGACATAGTCTTATATTAAGAAATCTACTTGCCACAATTCTACCTTTCCAGCTTTATTTCAGAGTCAAATGCCTTTTTTTTTTTTTTGGTCGGCATCATTTTTTCTCTAATACACATTTGAATTTGTGCTCTACTACTGTGCTAACAAACTCTCAGCTCTCAGTCCTTGCCACATTAGCTTTTCACTTCTCTGCTCCTAAACAAAAATTGATGACCAGCCACCGTGATTTTCTTAAAACCTTGCAAGGCTAAGCTGCTAGTGAGTTAGCTAGAGTTTGACATTGGTAATGTCAAAACCACTAATTAGAAGACCAGTGTTAGATGTTTCCCAGGGGCATCTATTCTTAGTATACCGCCTTATTCATATAGAACCAGGATTTGGGATCTTCAGAGATAGCAGTAAGTTGGAGGGAGGCAACATCTCTAAGGTGCAAACTCAAGCCACATATCTGTACATGTGACTAATGGTACCAGAGTCATCAGAGATAGTCCAGTAGTACTCTGATTCTGTGGACACAAACATGACTGGATTAATAAGTATTCCTGGTTTCATGTATCAATGAACACTTTCTAAAAGGCTTCCACTGGTGGGCTTTTTACTGTCAAGTCTTGTGAAGACTTTAACATGATTAATTATAAGGATGGGTTTTTGAGCATATAGGGGAGCTGCATGATTCTAAGAACATATGACATAAGATGAATCCAATCACCTTTCTTGACAGTGATGCTAAACTGGCAGTTAAGAGGCGTGGCATTTATATACAGCATCTGGATTTCATCAAGACGAGTAACTATTTCCTTAATGATCTCTGAAGTAACATGGAGAGAAATAGGCTGGATAAGGGTAAGTATAATGACTCAAAATTACTGAACAACTTTACCCCAGTTTTAGTTTCAAGGGAGTTCTTTAATGCTAGGTTACAGGATTGAACACCTGTTCTAGTCAACATTTTCTAAAGTGTAACCCAGATACTGGCTGCCCATCATTCTTCCATGCCATTATTCTTGCATGGTGACACATTACTTCTCAAATTTCAGTGAAGAATCCACTCATATCAGAGAGTGAACAATGGAGAATTTGCTGAAGATTTCATAAGTAAGGGCAGAGGGTTTACACTGTATACTCCAAAGTGAACATCTTCATCCTTTTTTTTTTTTTTGCTTTTTGGTATGTGGGTAGCTCCCTGACTGGGAATCGAACCCAGGCCGCAGCGCTGACAGCGCCAGCGCCGAAGCCTTAAACCACTACACCACCAGGGAACTCCCAACATCTTCATCCTGCCATCAGATCTTTTGGAGTTTTCTTGTCTCGTTGCTGCTATGACACCGCTGAGAATTCTTTCTCTTCACTTTTTTCTTTGCCCAGCATTTCTGGTTCTTGTTTCTCTCCTCTCCTCAAAATTTCCCAGAATTGACAAGTAGAGCAATTTAACTTGAGCCTACTTTCTACTTCCCGTTCCTACCTCCGAGTTTATATACCCAAATCCATCCAGGCTCTTGTTAAAATAAGGAACTTTCCAGAGTAACAGGATTCACCCTCTTTGCAAAGCAGGCCGGATGATCAAGAAAAATATTTCTGTAATAACATTCATTTAGATGAAAAAAATTTTTTGAACGTGAATAAATGAAGAGGGTGGCAAAGGGGCTCAAAATCATGTTATCTGATTATCTATTGCTGTGTAACAAACATCCTAAAAAGTAGTGGCTTAAAACAACAGTTTGTTGTTTTCTCCCTGGTTCTGAGAGTTGTCTGTGCTGAGCTTGGCAGTTTCCTCTTGAGGATCTCTCATGCATTTGTATACAATAGTGGCTGGAACTCGACTGACCTGAGGCTCGAATGGACTGGCTGGTCACTCAGTGTCTGGTACCTCAGTGCTCCCTCTACACACTTCTATTTTTGCAGAGTAGCGGGGACTTTTACATAATGGTTCAGGGCTCTAAAAGGAATGTGCTGAGAGCACATGTTCTAAGGCAGCAGTTGCAAAGCATTTTAAAACCGACCCATGGATGTCCTGGAACTTCATTTTCACTATATTCGGTTGGTCAAGGCAAATCATTAAAGCCAGCCCAGACTCAAAGGGAAGGGAATTAGACTTCACCTTTCGATTTGAGCAACAGCGTGCATGTGCAAGCAGGGAAGGAATCTGCGACTTTCTTCCATTGTCTGCCCTCTTCCCACAATCCACATCTTTCCTAGGTGCAAAACGAGTCATTCTCTTCCAGGAGCCCCAGAGCCTCCTTATATTTCAGCAGCAGGTCCAATTCCAGGTTCTTGTCTTCTAATCAGGGAGAGGTGCAATTCCTTGGATCCCACACCTTGAATATGGTTTCTGTTTAAGTGAAGGTCTTGAGCGAAAGAGACAAATGTATCTGCCCTCTGCACACCCAAAATACTGTGGTAATACAAGGATCGGATAACCGTTATTAACATTCCCGTACAAAAGCAGGGGGCAGCTCAGCAATGGCACGCACTAGTCTAATTCTGGGATCCATCTGAAGCCCATGTCAACTGTTCCTTTAAATGGGCCTAATTCTGCTGCTTGGGTATGATTCACCATGGCTCCTGGCTCTGAACTCTGAATCCTCCTTCCTTTTCTATAAGGAATGTCTCGTGTTTTTCTTAGCCTGCATCCTCAGAGAAGGTGGAAGGTCCAAAGACTCCTTTTTTTGCACTTACATCTAGTATAAATGGAATTATATGACATATAGTCTTCTGGGACTTTCTTTTACTATTCCACCACTAGTTTATGTGAGTTCTCAATGCTTCATATCATCAGCAGTACTTTATATGGTTAAACTTTTAAAAAATTGCCAATCTAAGGGTACAAAATGATATTTCATTGTGGTTTTGTTTTGCATTTTCCTGATTACCATACATAGTAATGAATTTGTGTATTTTTTGTGTCTGTATACCTTTTTTGATGTTTCTGGGTCATTCATATTTCTTATTCTGTGAAATTCCTATTTATGTCTTCTGCTTATTTTCCTTTATTGAATTGATTCCAATAGATTTATGGAAGTTCTTAATATATGCTGGGTTAAATCCTTTTTAGGTGATATGTGTTGAAAATGCCCTTTCCTATTTTGTGACTTTTCACTTTCTTTCAAACATGCTATTTGAAGTTACTAATTTTAATGTATTAAAATCTATCAGTTTTCTTTTAGGGTTGTGTTTCTTAATTCTTTTAAAAGAAATTATTCTTTGCCCTGAGTTCATAAATAATATATTCTTTATTTTCTTTTAAAAGTTTTATAATTTTAATTTTCATATTGTAGTCATTAATCTATGAGTATGGTGTGAGATAAGAACCAATTTTCATTTGTTTAATGTGGATAACCTATTTTAACAGTCTCATTTGTTCTATGTCCTTTCCAAACTATGTGCAATGTCAGCTCTGTCTTTAATCAGGTTTCTGTATAATTCTGGGTCTCCTTCTGAGTTCCCTATCTGTAGCTCTCTGTGATACATACTACAATGGTCTCTATGATCTATATAATACCATATTGCTTTAATTACTATTTCTTGAAAATAAATCCTGACATCTGCTATGGCAAGTCCACCAGCCTGTGCAGGACTGTGCAGACTGAATCTTAATTCTTTGAGCTTTCATGCAAGTTTTAGAATCAACCTGTCAGTTTCCATAAAAATGAAACAAATAAAACAAACAATCCCTCATTGATATTTTGTTTGGAATTAGACTTTCCTACATTTTCTCTGTCACTCATTCTCATGTCCTCATTTCCTTCCTAATCCAGTTTGGATTCTATGTATAATCACTTCCTTGCAACTACCCTTAACTCTGTTGTTCCTCTTTCTCATCTTTATACTTTTACCACATAATTGCTTAATCTGTGCCTGTACCCAATCAACTAAAATTGCTGGAGAAAAACAAATAACTAGACTGAATAGTTGCCTTTAAAAATTCATGACCACAACTCTCAAATAGACACTCAGAAGTGTCTAACATTCTACTACACATACCATCCTCCAAAATTTCCTCTCAACTTTTCCCTCTTTTCTCAAGCCTCTACTTCTCTCTCTCCTTTTTTCACTCTCAGATGATAATCTTACCTCACACTTCACTGAGAAAATCAGAACAATGAGCAGAAACTCCCTTTTTATCCTACCTCCAAATCTACCTACCACATCAGTCTCAGTCTCTGCCCTCCCTGTTGTCACCAGGAATGGAACTCACTGTTCCTATCAAAGTCCAACTCTTTCCTTGGGTTCTGGATCTTATCCTCTCTTATGTTTTCAAGCTGTCTCTTTTTGCATCCTCTTCCTTCTACATCATCAATTTTTCACAGTCCACTGACTGTTTTCCATCAGCATAAAAGCAGGCTCTATTATAAAACTAACAAATAAACATCACCTCTTAGGATCTCTCCTTTCAGCTAATAGAAGCAATATGATACGTGGTTATGAATATAAACTCTGATGCCAGACTTCTTGGGTTCAAATTTCACCTGCTACTTAGTAGTGTTGTTACCCTGGGCAAGCTATCCTGTCCAGTACAGTAACCACCTGTGGCTATTTACATTTAAGTTTACATTAATTAAAATTAAATAAAATATAAAATTTAGTCCCCCAGTGGGAATAGCCACATTTCAGGTATGGCTAGTGGCTGCTGTACTGGATGGAGTGGCTATAGACCTGTTTCATCAGAGCAGGAAATTCTGTTATGCTCCAGTGTTCTAGAACAGCCACCCTCCCCCTTCCTTTCTTAAAAAATTAATTTATTTTTATAACCTTTTGCAAAATTTAATTACTTTTATTTTATTATAAATTTACTAATAAATTAAAATTATGAATGAATTTATTTTTCAGCTTTATTGAGATATAATTGACATACAACATCATGTAGATTTAAGAGTTTAAGATGCACAATGTGTTGATTTTAATACCCTTATAACATTGCAAAATGATTGCCACATAGTGTTATCTAACACCTCCATCATGTCACAAATTACCATTTATCTTTTGTGGTGAGAACACTAATTATTACCTTTCTAATTATAGTCTATCATACCACCATTACAATTTTTATTATAGCATGTATGCTTTCTGATATATCTTATGTGCACTTATTTATGCCCTGCCCCCATTTTTCCTATTGGAATACAGGCTCCATGGGAGCAGGTTCTGCTTCACCAGTTCAGGGCTTAGAACAGTGCCCGGTGCTATCTTGTTCAATAAATATTTATTCAGTGGTGGCTGATGAGACATTAAACAGTGCTGGGCTGAAACGAGAACAGTTTACCTGGACATAGTGTACTCATTTTTACATGGTTGGTGCATATTAGCTGTGGTGTACTGAGTAAGGGATACGGTATTACTAATATTTAGAGGCTGAGAGACTTAAGGGAGAAAGGAACTATACTGAGACTGGGAGACTTGGTCCCTGTCATTATACTATGTCAGCTGTGGAATATTAAGAACCAGCTTAGGCCTGATTCAAATATTTGAAAGTCTAAAAATTAAAGAACACATGGGAACCATTGTTGATGAATTAGAGACTTTATGTGTGGGTTTACTTTCATGGAAATAGGCTGCCTCACATTCTCAAGAATTGCCATTGCAGTATTGCCTATGACAGCAAAAATTGTAAACGACTTAAATGTTCATTAATTGGGAAAGCATATTATGGTAAGGTCATACAATGGAGCATTATGGAACAGTAAAATGACTAAACTAGATCTTGATTTATCAGTGTGAATAGCTCTCAAAATCTAATAATGAGTCGAAAATAGCAATTTGTAGATAGATAAATGTGGCATAAACATTTATATAAAATTTAAAAACACAAAAAGTAGCATCTATGCCCACATATATGAGTAGTTAAAGAATTAAAACATTGATGATGAGGACACATATCTAAATGGATGCCTCTAGGGCAAGAGGATGGGAAGTGGGATCAGAGAGAGGAAGTAGGACCAAGGAGAGACGCCAAAGGTATGCGCAATGTTTTATTTCCTTAAAAAATCTGGAAGTCAATGTGATAATATATTAACACTTTAAAAATAAGTATATTGGTTGTTATTCACTAGAGTTTGCTATATGCTTTTTGAAACATTTTATAATTAAAAAACAAAAAGAATGTAAGTTGCATCCATATCAAGTTCATGCCGCAATCATTCAATAGTATTTCTTGAGACTCAACTATGTGTGTGTTGTGCTGGGTATTGAAGATTATAGAGAAGTCATGTAAGACTCCCTCCTTTCTTAGTTGAAATAATGCTATATCCTCACATGAAGCAGTTAAGCTGTGAAAGGTAGCATGTAATTTTGCATAGAAATGAGGAGTAGAAGCCTAGAGCCACTGGAGAAGAATTACTTGAAAAGAGGGGTAACTTGAAGAGCAAGTCTGGGTAGACCAGGAGTGTCCAACCTTTTGGCTTGCCTGGACCACATTGGAAGAAGAATTGTCTTGGGCCACACATAAAATATACTAACACTAATGATAGCTGATGAGCTAAAAAAAGAAAAGGTCTGTGCATAATTTTCGTAATGTTTTAAGAAAGTTTATGAATTTGTGTTGGGCCATATGCAAAGCCACCCTGGGTCACACACAGCCCGCAGGCCACAGATTGGACAAGCCTGGGGTAGATAGAAGGGAGGTGAAGTACCTTCCAGCCTGGAAAGCATCCTATGCCTAGGATTGAGAGGGATTAGTAAGTACCATCCTGTAGAAGTGAAGAGGTATTTTTTTGTTTTGTTTTGATAGAAAATTGAATAGATGGTATTAGGGGTACTCTGAGATATTTTAATGCTATGTCTAAAACTTTAAACGTTATCTATTAATTGAGTGAGGAACCACTGACAACTCTGAGGAATAGGAGTGACACAATTGATTTGATTTCTTTGAATATTAATCTGACTGTGGTGTTTGGGGTGGACTGGAATAGGGAAGAGTAGAAATAGGGAACTCAGCTGGGTGGTTGTTTCAACAGTCTAGCAGTTAGCAGATGAAGGCCTCAGGTGACTGGTGGTAATGCAAATGCAAAACTAATATTTTCCAGCAGGGCAGGTATTACTGGTCACAGTTTACAAAGGCACATAGTAGGTAGGTATATGTTCAAGGCTGCTTGGGCTACCATAACAAAATCCAATGGATTGGATGGCTTAAACAACAGGAAATTATTTCTCACAGTTCTGGAGGCTGGGAAATCCATGATCAAGGTGATGGCAGGGTTTGTAGGGAGAACCATCTCACTATTTGCTCACTATTTGCTCACATGACCTTTTCTTTAGGGGCACATGGAGAGAAAGAGCAAGCAAGCTCTCTGGAGTCTCTTCTTATAAGGACACTAATTCCATCATAAGGACCCTGCTCTCATGATCTTATGTAATCTTAATTACCTCCCAAAGGCCCCATCTCCAAGTACTGTTAGGGGTTAGGGGTTGAACATATGAATTTGTGGGGTGGAAGGACACAAACATTTCGTCTATAGCAGTAATTTGTTCAACGTTTTCATAGCTATTCAGTGCGAGAATCTGCAATCAAATCTAAGTTGTTTTTTACTCCAAAGCTTGTGTTGAGATTTTGAAAGATGGATCAAAATCATTTGAGGGGTGATTGCATTTAGAAGATGAAAAAGAAGGAAGAATAAAAGAACAATGAGGTTTTGGTTTTCAGTAAAGTGCTTGATGACAACTGGAAATTTGCGAGAGTGAGCTACTTTGGTGGAGAACAAAATGAGTTCATTGTGGAAGAAGGAAAGTTTGAGTTGATGGTGGGCCAGTGCAGATGGTTTCTCGTCTGTTAGAACGTGGTGGACTGTTGGAAGTTCTCAGACCTACAGTGTTGAAAGTCATCAGCATAGAGGTGGTAATTAAAGTCTGAAGACAGCAGTTCCCGTAAGAAGGAGTAGAAATACCGAGAAAAGCAGACATTGTGCACTTAAAAAATGTGTTGAGAGTAGATTTTATATTAAGTGTTCTTACCACAATTTAATGAGAGAGAGAGAGAGAGAGAGAGACAGTTTTTAGGAATGCCCAGACTTAGGACTTTTCACTTGGTAAAATAAAAGTACCAACAAGGAAAGCAACAGAGGAGCAATCAGAGGAGAAAAAGTTCCTGGTGTGTGTGTGTGTGTGTGTGTGTGTGTGTGTGCATGCACGCACACCACTGAAGTCCGTTCATTGAGGGGACTTTGAGGACATATTTGGTTGAATATGTCACATACAATAGTGTTGGTTAAAGAGGATGACGGCTGGCCCTGGATGGTTATGATATTCTCTGATTCAATGAAAAAAACCATTGGATTAAAAAGAGATCTTCTAGAAAGTATGGTTCACAGAATTTTAGATTTCATAGATCAGTAATATTTCAAAAAATATTTCAAGGGAACTAAATATTTTTTTAAAAAGACTATTCAAAACACCAGTCTCTTACCAACTTCTTTTTTTATAAAAGAAAAAACACCGCATTTAACATAAATTTAGTAGGCCATAATCATAGGATAAAGGATGGTTTGTCCTAAGGCACTTGTGATGTGAACTTATGATGCGCACAACCCATCCCTGACTGGAGCAGATTTGAGAACTTGCACTTGGGAAGCATCGGAGCAATATGTGTGGTGGCTCCTCTAACTCATACTCCCAGTAAATCTGGTGTGTTATTGCTTTTAAAACCAACTTTTGTTTATGAAACATCTTTCCTCAGACCACTACAGAGGAGGTTTCAGGAAGTTGAGTAGATCCTTATATACAGAATGGAGGCAGATTAAAATTAACCAAGTGGTGGGGGATCGTTGGGGACTATCTTCTTAGGGAGAGCACCACTGTATGTTAGAGAGAAAGACTGTGGAAGTAATAACAGCTTGCTCCATTAAAGTGTAGTTGAATTTTAACACAAGTCTAGGAGAAAAACCATGGGCTGTTTATTCCTGTTGATTGACTTTAGCCTAGGCTCCCTGGACTAAATTTGAGATGTCAGTGGGCTGACCATACGTACCTTTTGAAATGGGATAGTACCGTTGTTTTCTGTCCCCTTTAAAAGGATATGTCTGGTTAGCCTAATTCCTTGACATTTCAAGGTATATGCAGTTCCCAAAAGGAATCCAGCAATCTAATAATTCTCCAGGTCCAATAATCCTTGTTGTAATGTAGAGACAATCCTGACTCTGTGAAAGGTCCTGGAATATTACAATTTTCTACCTTCTGTCATCTTGTTCCCACCAAAACTGAGTCTTAGAAGCTTGCTGTCATCAGCAAAGCTGTATGAACTGGACAGATTCAGAGCTGGGCAGACCTCAGGACTGGGGCTCACTTGGAGTAACATCAGAATACTATGGCCGTGATCCAGGGCAGCGCAGGCTCAAATGGGGCATTTATATATGAAATCTGAAGGTTTATGATATGAAAACAATTTTCTGCTGGCTTAGGAAAGAATAAGAGACTAATTATGCAGGCTCAAATAATAACAAAAATGTATTAAGCATTAAAATCTGTTTTGATTTTTAAAAATGAATGCCTCTTGGGCAGACACCGAAATTAACAGATTTCAATGTCAAAAAATGATAAAAATTGCCCACCCCCTAACCATAGAATATTATATTTCATCTATAGCATATATTTCTATTGATTCTGCAATTATATTTGGTAGTCTTTTTTTTTTTTTTTTTTTTTTTACCAACTGTTCTCTCAGTTCAAAAATACTGTCTTTGGTCAAATTTCTCCATTGGTGTGTTCTACAAGAAGTGGATATTACTAAGTTCTGGGGAAAAAAGCTTCAACCAGTCAAAATAACACTTAATGATGCTAATGAAATCAACATGGAAAACACTTCCCCAGAAGGTACTCTCGGCCATCAGTCTCTAAGGAAAAAACCAACACCATCACTTATAAAACATATTTACAAAGGCACTTAATATTTTCTCCTTTTATCGTGCAGCACGTATGTACAGTTTTAAGGCAACCACTCAAATCACCACCATTCAGATGAAGAAATTGGCACAAAGAAGTTCTGTGTCACCCTGGTCACGTCCTCATCATCCTCTCTTGAGATAACTTAAATTTTAAAATAATAATTAGTACCGGCTTTTTAAAGTTTCACTGCCTATGTATGCATGCCTAAAAATACAGTTTAGTTTTGTCTCTGTTGAATTTATATCTCTGGCTCTTTTAAGAGCATTTCTTTTTTGTCTTTGGTTCTCAGAAGTTTTACAAAGATTTATTTTGGTGTTGGTTGTACTTGTGTTGGTTTTGGAAAAGTCTCAGCCATTATCTCTTAATCCTTGCTTCTGCTTCATTCTCTCTTTGCCCTCATTCTGAACTATAATACTTTCTGAAGAGCTAGTTCTTCCCTGCCCTTTAGAGAAAAATCTCAGGAAATTTCCTGTCTTTTCTAGTCATTTTCAGGTGACTAGAAGTTCTGTGGTTGCTTTAGTCCTTCACATAGTTCAGTGATTAAAATGCCCATCTAATAATAAAAAGTTGTAACTTTTGTTTTTTAAATTCTTCCTTGTTGAGGTGTAACTTATATGCTACAAAATTCATCCACTGTGTATGTATAATTTGATGATGTTTAGTACACGTATGCAGTTGTGAAATCATCAACAGAATCCAGTTTCTGAACATTTCCATCACCTCAAAAAGTGCTCTCATATGCATTTGCAGTCAACTCCCACTCTACCACCAGCCCCAGGCTATCACTTCTCTGCTTTCAGTCTCTATTTTTGCCTTTTCTAGATATTTTATATAAGTGAAATTACATAAATGAAATATGCGGTGTCGTGTGTCTGGCTTCTTTCACTCCGTACAGTGTTTTTAAGGCTCATCCCTGTTGTTGTGTTATCAGTACAAGTATCAGTAGTTCGTTCCTGTATACAAGTGTTGCTTAAATAGTATTCCATTGTATACCACGTTGTGTTTGTTCATTCTTCAGTGCATGCACATTTGAATTATTTCCAGTTTGGAGTTATTCTAAATAAGCTGCTATGATTCTGGTGTAAAAATCTTTTGTGTATGAATGCTTTTGTTTCCTGGGCATGGTAAGTTTATGCTTACCTTTGTAAAAATCTGCCACACTGTTTTCCAAAGCAGCTGTACCATTTTCCACTCCCACCAGCAATGGAGGATCATTTTCCCCTTCCTTTATTGTCTTCCTTATAGCCATTCTAGTGAATGAATAATAGGTCTTCATTGTGGTTATAATTTTCATTTTCCTAATGACAAAGGATGCTGTGCATCTTTTCCTACACTTAGCTGTTCATATGCCTTCTCTGTTGAAGTGTCATTTCAGACCATTTGCCTATTTGTTAATGGGGTGATTTGTTTTGTTATTGAATTGTAAGTATACATACACAGATATGCACATTATACTGGTTATATACAGCCTTTATTATTATTATTTTCTTTATATGAGGTTTGCATTATATTTTTATTGGACAGTACTTGTCTACACAATTATTTGACAATATAACTGCATAAACCCGACAAAATACAGAGAAAGCTCCAAATGCCTCTAGGACATGTTTTTGCTAAAATATGAATAAATGATCTCTTTGCAAAAAAGTAGAGAATACATGCAAAATAGAAATATCGGAATTAAAAAAGTAGATAGGACATCTAAAATATATTCCAGAAGTACGCTCTCCTTTTTAGAGCAAGGATCAACAGCTTTCTCAAGAGAGCCAAGGAACAAGTATTTCTGCTTTCATGGGCCAGACGGACTCTGTGAAAACTACTCAACTACTCAGCACAAAAGCCAGCCACAGGTAATATGTAACCAGATGGTCAGGGCTGTATTCCAATAAAACTTTATGTATAAAAACAGGCCAACTGCTGTTATAGAGCAAAACACCATGAATTCACATTTCAAAATCCCAAAGTGAGTTTTAAATGAACCACGTTTGTTTTAAAGAGTAACAGTAACGAATAAGCAATGTGCACCTCCGTTGCAGAAGAGCAATGCTGCCTCATTCGGAAAAAAAAATGGAATGCATTAAATGGGTCAGGAATGATGAAGAAGAAAAACTTATTTTTTATCTCTGGAACCAATTCTAATAAAAAAAAAAAGTCACGAGGAAAAAACACTTACATTTAACTCTGTTATCCACAGTAATGTTACAAATAAGAGGTCAAAGGTGACAAACGAACAGAGAGCCCTCCTGACATCAGATAGGCCTTTCTCTTCCCTCCCTCCGCAGGCCCCGGCCCTGGCCGGGAGGCGTGCAGGGCTGACCGAATGGATGTCCGAGAGCGCGCTGGCTCCCTGTGAGGGCGCTCTGCACGTCTTCTGGCAGGGAGTTCCTCCTGGAGCGGGATTAAAGACGTCTTTTCCCAACTTCACCTGCCCTGGACAGAAGGGACCTCATCCGGGGGCTCCGGGCCTGCCGCCCCGGTCTCGCGCTCCGTGGGCGCGCCTGCAGGGCTGTACACCCTTTATGAGATAGAGGATTTACACACATTTTTTTTCTCACCCGTTTCATTTTCTTAAAGATACCTTTGGAAGAACAAATATTTATAATTGTAATAAAGTCCAATTTATAATTTTTTCCCATTATGGAACATGCTTTTGGTGTCATATCTGAGAAATTGGGGAACTGTCAGAGGAGTAAGAAGCTAACTAGGGAACATTGTGTCATGGAACCCCAAGGGAGATAAGGTTTAGGAAAAAGAAAGGTAATCACCAGTGCCGAAGCCTGCAAAAGTTTCAGAAAGAATGACTGAGGCGAAAAGGTCACTAAATGTGGATTAATAATTACTACTACTACTAACTGATGACTGACATTTATTGAATGCTCATGTTATGCCACGTCTTATACAAAGTATGACTTCATTTCTAGTTTCAGAAAATAGATGGAGATTAGCTATTTCTCTTGAATTTTGGAACCAACACTTTTCCCTGTATCTTTAAAATATCGATACAGAAAGTGTAGCATAGAATTTAGAGATGGGAAGTTGTTTTTAAGCTTGAGTTCTACAACTTATTAGTTATGGCCAAGCCCCTTACCTTTTGTTTTTTTTTTTATTGTTAAATTTATTGGGGTGCCATTGGTTAGTAAAAATTACGTAGGGTCCAGGTGTACAATTCTACAGTGCATTGTCTGTGTGTTGTATTATGTGTTCATCACCCAGAGTCAGCTCTCTTTCCATCACCATGTATTTGAGACTCTCCTTCCTCTCCCACCCCTCCCCCCTTACCCTCAAATAAACACTAACCACTAAACTATTGATTGAAGGCACTTGTCATTTTTACCTGTTACTTCATTTGTAAATTAGGAACAATCATTACTAATTTGGAGGACATGGCTGTGGTAAAAGATAATGCATGCAAAGCACCCTGCATATTGCCTGGTCCATAGTATATGCTCAAAAATGGAAGTTGTAATTATTAGTTTTTATAATCAGATAAAGATCTAAAAATGTTCTGTGAACTGAAGTCATTATTAGTACTACTTAGTACTTTTTGGAACCATACTATGTTAATTTTTTTAAAATCTTAACAATGTTGTTCATATATAAATAGTAGTTGAATTTTTCTCCTCCATCATTCAAAAAACATAACCAATGCCTTTTTATTAACAGTTGATATGATTTACATACTACATAATTCACCCATTTTAAAGTGTACAATTCATTGGTTTTTAATATATTCATAGAGTTGTGCAACCATAATCAATTCTAGAACATTTTCATCACCCCGAAGAGAAACTATGTATCCATTAGCAGACTCTATTACCTCCAAGGCAATAAGTCATCTACTTTCAGTCTCTATAGGTTTGCCTATTTTGGCTATTACATGGAAGTGGAATCATAAAATATGTGATCTTTTGTGACTGGTTTCTCTTAAAACCATAGCCAGACAGTAGTTAGAGTAGTAAAAAACATCTTTTATTCAGGGACTGTTTCAATAATAGTAAAGAAGCCTCAGGATAGAACTGGGCTTAATTCTGAATACAGCATGGGTAAGTGGAGATTTATAGCTAAGGAGCAGGTTGTAGTGGTTGGGAGGGAGTGGAACTGGTGAATGGAAAATTGCTAATAAACATCAAGAGTAAGGGAATTTCTTACTAAACTAAACTAACATGATTCTTGCTGAAGGCAAGGCACGGTGACAAGATATCCCCAGGGAGGTGGTGGGGGAATTTGATCAGATAACAGGGGTAGTCAGATACTGGGTGGGGATTGTTGCTAAAATAACTTAGCATAATTCTTTCTCAAACTGGGCTATGCAGTCCTGAGGACAAGGTCAGGGAATGTGGTATGGTTGCATTCTAATAAAGCTTTATTTACAAAAACAAGCATTGAAGTGAATTTGGCCCATAGGTTCTAGTTTGCAGATCTCTGATGTAGGAGAAAGGGGAAATTCTTGGCAAGTTCATATAGTAACTTTGAAAATGAGCAAGAGAGCATGCTTTTTTATTTTTCCTACACAGATGTTTTACAACTGGGCTTGGCTTCTTCTTATTACCTTGGATGGATCATCAGATAGATTTTACAGAGGTTATTTGTCTCTTTCATTTTTAAATTTAATTTTTTTTTATTGCTAGGGAGTATCTTTGAGGCATTTAAAACTAAATCAGAGAGAATTTCATGGTCAGCTTTAGAAACAACTTATTTTTATTATTGACTACTACTTTTTTTTTTAGTCTGAGATCACAGAAATATTTATTTAATTATTCAATTAATTTTATCAGTTATTTTTGATCAGATTAAATTATTTCAAGTGCTTCTCTTATTTCTATTACAGTGCCCCTATAATTATACTAGTTATGGGAAAACATAATAGGACAGCCTACTAGGGAAAAACTTTTATATTTCATTTTTATGCCTAGATTACTACAACTGTTGTCTTTTAAAAATACTCTTTAACAAGCTTAACTAAATCAAAATTTAGAGGAAAGCAGAAGCATGGAGTGAATAACCTTTTGGGGTCTGGGACATGGGTTTGAAAACATGCTTAGCCACATGTATGATCTTCCCTAGAATACTGCCCACATAACCCAGTAAATTCCCTATGGGCTTAAGCTAGTCTAGATGCATTTCGATCACGTGCAGCTTACAGAGTCTTTGCTAATACAGAGGATTTGATATTGGCTTTGAGATTTGAAGAATAATGGTTGTATAGTAGGTGGACAAGGGAGGGTCCAGGGTCCAGGCAAAGGGGAGGGCATGGAAGTATATGAGAAAATTATGTGAATGACAAGGACCTTTTTATTGCTGGAGACTGAAGTAGAAAGGGCTAGAGTTAAGAGATGATGGCAGATACACAGACCAAATCGTGAAGGGTCTTACATGCCCCTCTAAGGTGTTTAGATTTTATCCTGTAGGCAATGAGGAGCCATTAAAGAATTTTGAGCAAGGAATCAATATGAGATTTGTGGGGTAGGACATTTGTTCTAATGCTCATAAAAGAATTAGAGTGGAAGCAAGAACATCAGTTAGAGGTCAGTGGTAGTGGTCCAGGTGAGAGATGAGGAAAGCCTGAGCTAGGACACTGACAGTGGTAATGGAGAGAAGAGAAAATAGGAGTGTATGAAAGATAGGAAGAAGGAAGAATTAACAGTGATTAAGCTAGACTGGATGTGGAGAATAAGAGAACAGGAAGGAATCTATATGACTCCCAGATTTCTGGCTTGGACACTGTATGGATGAATGTGCTCATTAAGGTATGTGTGTACAGAGGGATAGATGTGGGGAGGGATGACAATGAAAAGAAGATGAGCTTAATTTTGGATATGTTGACATAGAGGTGCGTGGGGTTTATTCAGTTGGATCAGGCAGGAGGCAGTTGTATAATCAGATATAAATCGTGGTTGTTAAAGAGCTTGCTAGAAAGAGTTTGTATGGTGAGAAAAGAAAAGGTACTGACCTCTGGGGACACAGCCATTTAAGTTGTGGTCAGAAGGAGCATTCAGAGAGAAAAGAGAAATGACCGGGGGCGTGTAATAACCCAGATCAAGGGATGAAATAATTCTAAGAAAGATGCGGAGGTTAAGAATGTCTGACATTCTAGAGAGGGCAATCTCTATAGGAGATGAAAAAAGTGCATTGAATGTAGCCACTTATGGATAACATGATCAGTGCAAAAAGACAGTGTCAGGAGGCTACTTGAAGGAGAGGCCCAGATGGCAGACCTGAATAGAAGTGGGCGACCAGGACCTCTGGGTAGCGATTTTCAATGGCTCTTTCTCTTGTTTCACTGTGAAGGACAAGAGAAAAAATAGCCTAGAAGTTGGAAGCACACAGCCCACGTATGGAAGAGATGAGCATGTTCATATGCTGTGGAGGAACGTCACCAAACAAAGAAAGGATAAAGGTAAAGAAAGAGAAGGAATATGGATGGGGCAAGGACCAACAGGACAGAGAAGAGAACGTGACCCGGAGAACAGGTAAATGGATGAGTAATGGATGAGGCAATTGACTTGGTATCTGTGTCTTTTTTACCCCCAATTTAAAAAATTGATATAAAATACACATAACATAAAATGTACCATTACAGTGATTTCAAGTGTACAGTTCAGTGGTATTAAATACATCCATAATGTTGTACAACATCACCACCACCATCTACCTCCAGAACTTGTCTCCTTGTGAGACAGAAACTCTTTATCCATTAAACAGTAACTCCCCACTACCCGCTCCTCCCAGGCCCTGGCACCCATCATTCTGCTGTCTATCTCTGTGATTTTGACTATGCTGAATAGCTCATGTGAGGGGAGCCATATAGTATTTGTCCTTCCGTTACTGGCTTATTTCACTTAGCATAATATCCTCGCGGTGCAGCCATGTGGTAAGATACGTTAGAATTTCCTTTCTTTCTAAGGCTAAATAATCTCTCTCTCTCTCTCAAAACCTGCTTTCAATATTTCTGCGTAAATGCTCAGAATGAAATTGCTGGGTCATATGTTAATTCTATTTTTAATATTCTGAGGAACCACCATTCTGGTTTCCATACCAGCTACCATTTTATATTCCTACCAACAGTGCACAAGGGTTCCAACAACTGTCAATGCTTATCGTTTTCTGTTCTGATTGTACCCATCTTAATGGGTGTGAGGTGGTATCTCATTGTAGTTTTGATTTACATTTTCCTAATGATTAGTGATATTGACTATCTTTTCACGTGCTTATTGGCTATTTATATATATTCTTTAAAGAAATGTCTAAATATGTTGCCATTTTTGAGTTAGGTTTTGTTGTTATTAACAATTCACTAAAATTCTAAATATTATATATTATGAGTTATTAATAGTCTGAATATTAATATTAATTCAGAATGAACATTAATTCTAAATATTAATTCCTGAGCAGAATATGATTTGCATATATTTTCTCCCATTCTGTGCGTTGCCCTTTTATTCTGTTGATAGTGTCTTTGATGCAGAAGATTGTTAAATGTTCATGAAATCCAGTTTGTCTATTTTTTCTTTTGTTGCCTGTGCCTTTGTGTCACATCTAAGAAATCATTGCCAAACCCAATGTCATGAAGTTTTGCTCGATGTTTTTGTCTAAGAGTTTTATAATTTTAGGTCTTGCATAGGTCTTGATCAATTTTGAGTTAATTTTTGTATATGGCATTAAGTAAAAGATCCAACTTCATTATTCTGCGTGTTCATACCCAGTTTTAGTATCACCATTTGTTGAAAAGAATGTCCTTTCCCTATTGAATGGTTTTGGTACCCTTGCCAAAAATCACTTGTGCATAAATATTTATACTTGTTATATCATTTTGCTGTATTAAACCTCTTGTTAATATGTAATATCCTTCTTTGTCTCTTGTAAAGTTTTTAGATTTAAAGTCTATTTTGTCTGATGTTAGTACAGCTAGCCCTGTTCTCTTTTGGTTACATTTGCATGAAATATCTTTTTCCATTCTTTCACTTTCAATCTGTTTGTATCTTTGGATCTCAAGTGAATCTCTTGTAGATAGCATATAGTTGCATTGTGTGTGGTTCTCAACCTTCGTAATGCCGCAACCCTTTAATACAGTTCCTCATGTTGTGGTGACCCCCATAAAATTATTTTCGTTGCTACTTCATAACTGTCATTTTGCTACTGTTATGAATCGTAATGTAAATATCTGATATGTGTTTTCCGATGGTCTTAGGCGACCCCTGTGAAAGGGTCGTTTGACCCCCAAAGGGGTTACGACCCATAGGTTGAGAACCGATGGTTTTATCTAGTATGATAATCTCTGTCTTTCAATTGGAGAGTTTGACCCACTTAAAGTAATTCCTGATAAGCAGGGACTTACTTTTGTCATTTTGCTACTTGTTTTCTATATGCCTAGAGCTTTTTTTATCCTTCATCTCTTTTTGTGTTTAGTTGATTTTTAGTAATAAAATCTTTAATTCCTTTCTCATTTATTTTTGTGTATATGTTATAGTTATTTTCTTTGTGGTTTCCATGGGGGTTACATTTAACTTCCTAAAGATGTAACATTCTAATTTGAATTTATACCAGCTTCACTTTAATAACATATACAAACTCTGCTCCTGTACAGTTCCATCCCTACCCCTTTCAGTTGTTGAACTCACAAAATTACTTCTATATATATTGTGTGACCCAAAACATAAAATAATACTTTTTTTAAATGCTCATAAATTATGTAGAAAACAAAATGTGGAATTAGAAACAAAAGTTACAATAATACTAGCTTTTAGGCAAATAAGTATTAGTCTCTTAAATCATGTAGGAAAGAAAAAGTAAAGTTATAAAAATTGTTACAATAATATCAGCTTTTATAATTGCCCATGTATTTTTTTTTTTATTGAGATCTTCATTTCTTCATACAGCTTTGAGTTACTGTCTAGTGTTATTTCATTTCACACTGCAGGACTCCTTTGAGCATATCTTTCAGGGCGGGCCTAGTGGTAATGAACTCCCACTTTTGTTAATCTGGGAATGTCTTAATGTCTCCCTTATTTTTGAAGGACTGTTATGCCAGCTACGGGATTCTTGGTTGAGTTTTTTCTTTTAGCACTTTGAATATATGGGGCCCACTGTCTTCTGGCCTCTGATATTTATGATGAGAAATCTGTTTATAATCTTAGGATTTCTTGAATGTGATGAGTGCTTCTCTCTTGCTGCTTTCAAGATTCTGTCTTTGTCTTTCGAAATTTGATTATAATGGGTCTTTGTAGAGGTCTTTTTGAGTTCATTTTGCTTGTAGTTTATTGAGCTTCTTGGATGTTTATATTTATTTATTTCATCAAATTTGGGAGATTCCGAGCAATTATTTCTTCAAATATTCTCTTATCCCCTTTCTCTTTCTTTCAAGGTCTTCTTAGGTTTTTTTCGGAGCACATGTAATCACTTTTGAATTTTCTCTATATATGCAGTTGTTTTGTTTTGTTTTTTTTTACTGTTCCTGTCAGCTTATTTTTTTTTTAATTCATTTTTATTGTTAGACTTATTGGGGTGACATCTGTTAGCAAGGATTACATAGGTTTCAGGCATACACAGTTGTTTTTGAACATCCTAGTTTGTAATGTCTGGCTCTCAAAGGGGTTAAAAGAGAAAAGCGTTGGACTTGAGGGGAAGGGCACCAACCCTCTAAGTCCTCTGGGAATCAGCAGCTGCAGCTAAGTCACGTGGAAAAAGTCAAGAACTGTATGATTTCATCATATGTGGGATGTAAAACTGAAAGCAACAAATAAGACAAACAAAAACTTAAAGACACAGACAACAGTATGGTGGTTACCAGGGGGAAAGCGGGGTGGATGGGAGGTAAAAAAAGGGTAAAGAGGATCAAATATCTGGTGCCAGAAGGAGATTTGGGTTGGGTGGTGAGCACACAATGCAATATACAGATGGTGTATTATAGAATTGCACACTTGAAACCGATAAAATTTTATTAGCCAATGTCACCCCAATAAATTTAATAAAATAAAAAAGGGAGCTTCTAACAATGGAGGGAAGTACAACAATGATGGATTCCTGTCTCTTTAACTGCATCTCTGTGATCCGTTAGAGCAGCAAGCAGCCTCAGAGCACAGATCCCCGGTCGTTTTGCCCACCCTAGCAGCTGCCTGTCACACTGCTGAGGGTGGGGGCTAAGAGCTGGAGTGGACTGAAATTTACCACAACTTACCATCTGGGTCTCACCCTGGAAGTTGCAAGCCTTCAATAGATTCCAGAGTTTCAAAATGCTGGTGACGTCAGACAGGTTCTCCCAGTGCAGTTGGGGTGTAGGTGAGGAGATGGCCTGGTGCTTCCTGCTCTGCCGTCTTCCCAGAAGCCTTCTCCCTGTTTCTCGTTACCTATGTGGGTTCATACAGACCCTACTACCGTGCTGTTTTGTGGCAATGCTAAATAAGCAGAAGATACAGTACTGATGACTATTGTGAAGCCTATTTTAGCTGGAGAGACAACCATGAAACGAATATTGATCAGTGCCAAGCAATCAATAATACATAACAACGGACAAGGGTTTGACAGGAATGGCCTGAATATGACACTCTTACCCTTTCTTGTTCCTTCTGGACCCATGACAAACAGAAATAACTCATCACAGTGTCTGTTCTGGGCCCAATCTTGGCTCAGAACTCATCACAGTGCTGAGGCAGTCTTTACCAGGTTATAAAAGTTGGCACTTGAATTGAAAGCTATTTGCCATCCCTGGTTTATGGTAAAAAAGGTAAGTACCATATGAACTTGTAGAAGGTTATGTTGTTTCCTAGAGCCAAATTGTCTTTTTCAAGGAAAAGCACAAGTAGGTTCTATTCCTTCAGTAGTTCTCACACCATTACAATCAGAGGCTTGATTAAGGCTTATTGAATTAAGTTAATAATTTTAAGAGATCTTATCATTATGAAATAAGTCAACTTAATATGTGTTAATCCACTGTTTAGAGCACTTCTGTAAGTACTAAAAACATAGCTTTTTCTTTAAAACACTTGATATTCCAGCGTCTGACATTTTCTGCCCTTGCCGTTTAAACTCATTTTCTCTTTTCTTATGGAAGATGGAAAACAGCTGGTCAGCACCCTCAGCTAATACTTGTTAGATGCCTTCTTTAAAAATACAGGCACATCTGAAACTAATAAAGAAAAAATACCGGCATACCTTGCTTTATTGTGCTCCATAGATGTTGCCCTATTTTACAGTTGAAGGCAAGACCCTCCACCAGCAAGAGGATTACAACTCGCTCCGTTGCTATCCTCTGGAATGGAACCTGCAGTATCTCTGAGGTACGCCTGTAATCCTTGGCTTGAAGACATTATGCTCAGTGAAATAACCCAATCACCAAAGGACAAATACTGTATGATTCTCCTTACATGAGGTATCTAGAGTAGTCAAACTCAAAGGACAGAGAGGTAGCATGATAATTGCAGGGCCTGGGGAGAGGGGGCCATGGGGAGTTATTATTTAATGGATACATTTTTAATTTCACAAGATGAAATGTGTTCTGTGGATGGATGGTAGGGATGGTAGCACAACAGTGTGAATGTACTTAATGCTACGGAAGTATACACTTAAAAATAGTTAAGATGGTTACAAAATTCCTTACATGCACAGAGCGGCCTATCTTTACCCTATGCGGGTATCAGGGAACCCATTACCCAGTAATCTCAGCACCTACAGGATTCTTTGCTCTACTTCTATTTGTTTCTCATCTTTGTTTGAGATCTCTCCTTCCATTCTTCCAGGAATTTTTGTTCTCTTCTCTGGAAGACCTTCATGTCTTCCACAAAGCAGATGTCGTTTGGGGAAGGTGGCAGAGCCCGTGGGGTGGGGAGGCTGTCTCAGAGGTTCTGGGCTTTGGGGTAGCATTAGGGTTGTTGTGTTTGTTTGACGATAGCACTGCAGTGCCTGTGGTTTGTACTCATCCATAGATATGACTTCTGTGTTTTTCATCAATACAGGGGTGGATAAACTAGAAGGACTCTAATGGAATTAATTTACAGCTCACCATTACCTTTAGACTTTTTCATTGTGAACTTCCATATGAATACTGTTACTATTTGGGAGTTTACGTAACAAAATTTAAAAGTATGAATTCAATGCAAGTTGAAAACACCAAACTTGTGAACTTGTTTTTCCATTTTTCTCCATCTCTTTTCTGTACTGAACTTCACTCTGTTGGAATGATTTTAAAAAAACAACAACAAACCAAAACTCCTTTACTTTTTGATTAAGGTCTGTGATGCCTAAATAGAGTACCTGAATATAATTGGGCACCCAATACTGAGCTTACAGTCCCTTAATTTCCTAGTTTGTAACATACAATTAAATGTTATAGGTTGCAGGCTTTACTGGGAATGCCTCATCAGTAAAGTAGTTCAGCCTGACTTCATTTAAATCTCTCCTTTGCTCTTACCTAGCAGAAGAGGCATTGGGCAAAGACCTGGGAACTTGGAAAGGAGTTCTTTCTCTGCCACAGTAAGTGCATGACTATTTTCTAATTACCCCAAGGAAAAAAAATCATACAGCCTCGATATGCTCTTAAGCGCTTGTCCATGTGCTTTGATAACATTGTTGTTGGTTTGGCTCAGTATTTGCTTTGACGCGTCAGCCGTTTCAGTGAGGTGTAGAGGAGGAGAAGGTGCTTAGTAGAATAATGGTATTTAGTAGGGTAATAGGTTAAGATTTGTCTACCACTCCACCCAAAAATTTACCAAGAACCCCAACTCAAACTTTCTAGTTCTCTTTCTAAAAAACAATGACTGTAAAAGTGAAGATCTGTTACTTAGACACTGTGTGTACATGTGTATCACTTCTGTACCCACCACCCGGAAGGCTTTCTCCTGCCCTCTCCCAGCCAGTTACCCCCGAAGGTTATTGCTGGCATGATTTAGTTTGTGGCTGAGTCTGTGGATTTATACTATAATGTGGCTTCATTTTGGTAGACCAATTACATCCCAAGACTTAAGTGACCGTCCCAGCCGTTTAATATTCAAGGGTCTTGAAAGGTGACACTAGTGGAACTTCTGAAGAAGTCAGTTGAGGCATATGAGGTAGCCCCAAGTTTTACCCTGCACCAGAAGAGGTTAGATGCTACCACTGATTTATAAAAGTTGATGTTGGTCTGGAGCTTGATGTCATTCTGGTGCCATGCTGTCTGCTGGCCTTTCAAAGGGAATTCTGGCCTTGTTAATTTGGCTTTATAATTTTTGGACGACCCATGTGTTTTGGATAGCCTGTGTAGCAGAGTTTAGTGCTGCCATTCAGCTCTGTGTTACCAGAAAGTGTGCTGGCCACGTCCCTACATGAGCTGGGTGCTATGTGAGCATAGCCAGCCTTAAGCTTCAGCCCTCGTTACCAAGCTGATGCACCAAATGGGTCTAGATCAGTTGTTTATATTCTAGGCTGCACAAGTCAACGAAAGAGGGCAGTTTCAGAGTGTCCTGACAATCCCAGAAGGTTAAGGAGAAAGCTGTTTTCCTGGTGTCTGGAAATGTGCAAACTTGTACTCCCAAAGGAGATGGCATAACATTTATTAAATAAAATCCATATCACAGTGTTGTACTGATGAAATTAGAGCACTCTAAATTTCACACATGCCATGGACAATGCTGGGGAGGATATTTATGCTGCCAGGTGAGTCACAGACAGTGCATAACGAGTATGCACTCGGAGTATGTGTGAATAGATGAACAAATGAGCACAATATAATTAGTAGCTCTCAAAAGTTCAGTTTTGCTAATTGTGTGAAAAATTTCCATAAAGTGTTGATATTGTTCATTGCATTTTCTTCTACCTGTTATGTGGCAGAGATCATATCACCCCAACAATTTTGTAGCCAAACTACAGCCTGTTTCTCCACCACTATATTAAGAAACTAATCCAGGAGGCTTTTTCCTGGGATTTTGGAGAGGAAAGGAGCATGACTTCCAGTGCCTTCTGAGAATTCACCTGGCGTAGAAAGAGGGCTACACATCTCAACACTGCAGAAAATAGCAAAAGTAGGTCTGAGAACTCAGGAGAGTAAAATTCAGCAGAAACACACATGGAAATCATCAGCTCAAAATTCACCACACGTAGGCATCACTGCTAGCTTCTACTCTAGTGGCTTATCAAGGAAGGTGTTGTTTTTAGAAGGTTGCCACAGATTTTGAAGTTGTTGGGGGAGAAGGGCGGCAGGCCGTTTTCTCTCCGTGTGGAAGGGCACGGCCACTTAAAAGGTGTCAGAAAAATAATATATTCCGAAGTGCAGTCCTCAGGGGAACTCAGTGCATCAGTGGTAATGGTGGAGGAAATAAGGACTAAAACAAAAAGGAGAGGACAGGGAACGTTCAGAAAGGTGCCTTCCTCCCCCGGCCAGCTTACTGCGTGTGACAGAGACACAGGAAGAAAATGCTACTCTTGTGCACTAGAGAAAACAGGGAGAAAGGACGATTTCAAATCAATGTACAGTGGCCGTTTAAACACTGTAGTATAAAATCCTCATAGAAGATGCATCTGCTTTAGACTGAAGAACAATCGTTTTTCTTTTCCTCTGGGTTGTTGTTGTTTGTTTGTTTGCATCAATGTGATCACAAAGGGTTAACACACACAGGTTTGGTGGCGTGAGCAGCATTGCAGCCTGTTTGTTTTCAGTGATTTCCTCTACAAGGGTAAATAAACCATTCCTTATGTGTATATTACTAAGGTTCTTTAAAAAACAATCAAGGGAAACAGTGGGAAGGAAGCCCAGGTGACATGGAAATAATCGGGGATTGTGGCTGAAAGGCCCTGGTCCCAGCAGGCGCACCCCGGGTTCCATTACCCGGGGAGTCCCACCCCCTCCTTGCCTCTCTGTTTGAAGTGGCTGGGCGGACTGCCTACACCTGGAAGCTGATAAGACACACTCACTGCACACTCTCATGGTTTTCCAAGAAAAACAGCAAAGAATGCACTTGTGTTGAGGTACAGGAGTTGCTGACTGGCAGGCTCTCTGAAGAAGCATCGTGTGCACATCGCTGCCTCCTCTCATGTTCCCAAGCTGATTCTCAGCTCAAAACGAATAAAATCGATGTGTTTTGGTAAATCAACAGTACAGACCCTCAGCTCATTCTTTAAATGTTGATGTGCCAATTTAAAAACATTCCCCTCTGCTCAGAAAATGACTGTGCTGACGCATTGTCCAGAAAGTGGGAGTAGCTAGTTATAACTTTTTAGCTGTTTGTTCATATTAACGACAATTCAGCCAATATTTATTGAGTACCAGGGGGAGCCAGGCTCTGGTGGGTACTGGCGTCAGAGCAACCAACAACCTGCACCTGCTGAGAAGCTTCAGCATGTAAGGGAAGAACTTGGTTACCCTTGAGGTGGTATTGCGTAGAAATTTGAACCTTGACAGTGTGGGTTTAAAAACGCCCTGTGGCATTATACAGTAATGTGACTTCCCAAAGATTTGCTTTGCATCCTTTTGTTGGTGAAGAACGTGTAATATCAGAATTATGGTTCTGAGTGGCCACAATTACAGAGAAAAACCTCAGGCCACAGAGATGTTGTGATCATAGCTGAAGAATTTTTTTCAGCTCTCTGCCTCACGAAGAACATCCTTGGGATGCATTTTTATTTGAAGGAAGTTTAGCTTTGGTCCTCTCAGAGTTACTTGTTTTGTGTTTTTTGGATCGAGGAGCATACATCTGCAGAAGTTTCTTTAGTCATAGTTTAAACTGATTGACATACACAAAGCATAAGCTTCAAGGTCCCTTCCTGCTAGATTATATCCTACGATTTTTGTCTTTTCTGTGGCATTTTACTTGAAATTATAACCTCGAGAGAATTAGTTCTTAGTGTGTTTCACCTGGCAGTTTACTTTTCCTCCCATGTTTTCTTTCCCCACGCCTGCTGTGTGTCATTTACCTGTTTTCTCAGCCTTCCACTCCCGACCACCCTTGTGTCTGCAGAAGGAAGGGCTGTGATGGAGGCAGTCCTGGGTGGGTGGGTGCGCGGGCTGGAGCTCCTCCAGAGCTCAGGCCCACAGGTCCCACTCAGGTGTGGCTCTGTCCAGTCCCGAGCGCCTTGAGGAGCTCATTTTTATGTCCCCAGCAAGCATGCATAATCTTAGGCAAACAAACAGTCCTGCCAGAAGGGGCATCCAACAGCTCCTCAAGACAGAGCAACAATTCTTGGCTGCTGGATCAGTAAAATTATCTATTTTCAAAACAATCCTAAAAAAAAAATACCCCAACAAAGGGGATAGTGTTGTTTATGTAACTTTTTTGTAAGGTTATAAAAAGTTCTTCTCCCTGGGTACAAAATGGGTATGGTACGTGTCCCCAAGCCTAGAGAGGTTGTTTGGGAAAGCAGTGGTTTCTCTTGGGATTTGCCTTTGCTAATGACTTCAGCCTCTCTCCCTTGCAGAAAAAAAAATGTATTTTTTGTTGTTGTTTTGTTTTGTTTTTGTTCTTTTTTTAACGTTCTGCTCTGAATGTTCTCAGCAATGGTTGCCGGAAGTGGGGTCAGCTGGGTCATCTCTGCCGCCCTGGGAGCTGCTCTCAGGCCCCAGGAGTTGGGTAGGCGGGCTGGTCTACCGAGGCGCCCCTGAGCCTCTGCCCGTGGGACGCGTGCTGCCGAGCGGTGGCCACGGCTCCCCCAGCTCCCATGCTGGTGCTTCTGGCCTCGCTGGACGCCCACCACGACTCATTGAACCTGGGCTGAACACACTTCTCTTGCGGGTTTTCTTACTGCTGCTCGGCCATCCACTTCTAGGAGTAGGCTGTCAGTGGAAAGGAGTGTCACTGAAGCCCGTGACATACATTATGTACGGGGGACTCTGAGAAACCTTGAAAATTTAAAGACCCACAAATAAGAGGTTCAGAAGCCTTACATGCTCAGGAGGCTACTGTCCCGGGGAGAGCAAAGATGAAACAGAGCGAAGGGCACACTGCCATCTTAAACAAGGCAGGCAGAATACATTATCATGAAGGGACCTTTGTAGAGGGAAGACTCTCCAAATACAGAGATGAATTTGAGGCTGACTTGAGGTCCAGGTGAAATGGGGTTGATCAGCCAGTGAACTCTCACCCTGCACAAGTCCCAGCGACAGACTGGGGGTGCCAAAGGTGGGAGGCAGTGGGGTTCGTCTTCCACACCAAGGGTTCATGGGTGCCCAGTGGGCATCATCTCCAGAGTGCTCTGCCGTGGAACACCCCCTTTTCACATCTCACGTAGGTGCCTGGGTTGGTCAGCGGGGACAGAACTAGGACACGTTTCAGGTCAGCTTATCCATTAGCTGTATTTCATTGGTTTGTTTGCTGGGCAGGGAGTAACTTAGCTTCTCCGATCTAATTCATGGTTGGCTTGGCTAGTTATCAGTAAGAAGCATTTCACAACAAATTTCTACTACATGCCACCTTCCCACCTCAGCTTCAGGCTCAGACCGGACCTGGCCTTGGGCCCCTCTGGGATCTGGGAGTGTTTCATTTCTCTGTGATTCTTGGCGTGGTGAGAATTTTTGGATATCTTAACTTTGTTCATTTGTTCAGAGACGATCTTTAGGACACAATGAGGAGTAAGGCTATTGGGCCGAAGGTCATCTGTTGGTTCAGAATTTCCAGAAACCATAAAAAAAATGGTTGCTTTTGACTATATAAGTAGAATTACAAATTTTATTCTTAAAGTTCATATTTCTCTTCTTTGAGTTTGTGGGACAGTTCTCAGCCACCAAATGTTTAGTATGTACAGGCAACCCCCATATAACATGGCACTTCTATAACACGGTTTCACTCTAACGTGGTTTGAGAATTAGAGAAATCCCCCCAAAACACGGAGGGTAATAAGAGCTTTTAAGAGCAAAAGATAGCTCATTTGAAATGAAGAAAATCCCCAAATAACACAGAATGTAATAAAAGTTTTTAAAGAGAAAAAGGTATTTAATACATATTAATAAATTATAGTTTTGGTAAAAAGTGCTTTAATAAAAACATTTCTCTTAATTATAAAAATCTAATAGTATGCTTTTAAAATTTTTGGAAACTACCTTCCTTTTTTGTACTCATTCTGTTTCATATAACGTGGATTCACATGACACGGCATTTTTAGGAACCTAACAGCCGTGTTCTACAGGGGTTACTGGTACTAAATCCTATCGTAGTAGTATTTAGAGTAGAGGGGGCCTTGTTCATGCTGCTATAGATTTGGGCGAGAGTTCCCAGAAGTGGGGCATTGACAGATGAGTAGGAGTTCTTCCAGTGGAGATGGGCCAAGGACATTTCAAGCATAGCAGAGCCCCAAAGCCATGCAAATGAAAGATTTGAGAGGGGCAGTGACAGTTCCTGAGTGATGAGAGCCAGTGAGGTGGTGGGCCAAGAGGAGGCATCGAGGTTAGGAAGACAGATCAGGCTCAGGCCTTGTATGCAAGTAGAAAGTTCAGATGTTATTCTATAAGCACTAAAATTCTTCTAAAATTCTTAGTCAGACTCATGACTTGGAAGGTAGTGGGCATTGTTAAAACCTTCTTGGCTACCCACCAAAGAATTGTGCTGGAGAGATGGTAGGGAACCTGTTTCCAGTATTAGAGGAATTCCCAACCTTCTGCTGCAGAGTTGGCTCTGCTGTGCACGCTGAAACGTTAATACACTCTGTTACACTGGCCCAGGCTCTGCCAATCACATGTCTCCAGTCCAGACCTTAAATGGTGACATGAAGAAGTTGGGACCTCAAGCAAAATCCATTTCTGGAGATGGAGCCATCAATTACCAGAGGCAGTAGGGCAGGCACCTGAAGGTCAGGGACAAGTGTCAGTGGAAGCGGTGGCCTCTCTGCCCAGTAGCAGCATCGATGTCTCACCTCACTGTCTGCAGCATGGTTTGGGGCATTGCTGCTAGCTGCCTTAGCCTCCAAACCTGGTTTTCCAACTCTCCAAGAGATGCTGTGAGCGGTTTAGTTTCCTTCCCTCCCTCACTGGGTCCTTCCTTCCTGCTCCCACTCTCTCTCCCTTCTTTCCTTTTCCTCTCCCCTCCCCTCCATTTCATTTATTTATTGGGGTGACATCTGTTAGCAAGGATTACATAGGTTTCAGGCATACAACTCTACAGTGCATTGTCAGCTTGTTGTATAATAAGTTCACCACCCAGTGTGAGTTCTCTTTCCATCACCTTATATTTAGCTTCCCCCACTCCTCTCCTACCCCCCTCCCCTTTCTCCCCTCCCTAACCCACTCGTCCCCAAATAAACATTAAACTATTGATTGTGTCCATGGGTTATTTGTCCCTTCTTTTATTGAGGCATAACTTATGGACAGTAAGATGCACCTCATTAAAGTTGATAGTTCAGTGACTTTTTATAGGTATTCAGTTGTGTAATCAATACCACAAGATACAGAATACTTCCATCACCCTCCAGAGTTCCCTTGTGTCCCAGCCTGTGATGTGATCTGATAGTTTGTCCTTGCAGATTTGCATTTTCCAAACACTCATATAAATGGATCATATAATGTGAGACTTTCTTTCTGACATTTTTTCCCACTTAGCATGTTTTTAAGACTCACCTATAATATGTTGTTGTGTGCATCAGTTTATTTTTTTATTTTTAAACAATATTCAAATAATATGCAGTTGCATTGCAACTTTTTTACGTGTTCACCAGTTGATGAACATTTGGTTTCTTTCCAGTTTTTGGATATTATGTATAAAGCCCCTGTGAACTTTGTACAACTCCTTGTGTGGACATATATTTTTGTTAGGTAAATATCTAATTATGAGATCACTGGGTTATACAAATAATATATGTTAAACTTTATAAGAAACTGCCAAACTGTTTTCCAAAGTGCAAATGTACATACAAAATGTATAACCAAAGTGTGAATGTTCTATTGCTCTGCATCTTGACAGTGCTAGGTTATTGTCCCTTGTATTAATTTTGTCACTTGAGTAGGTGTGTAGTTGTGTCTCATGGTAGTTTTAATTTTTCATGTTTTACAATGAGCTTGTAAATGACATTTTGTTATAATCTCAGTTTCCATTGGTTTGTGGCTAGTATACAATTGTGTATTAACTTTGTATCTTCCAACCTTGCTAAACTTACCTATCAATTCTTTTTTTATTTTTTTAATTAGTTTCAGGTATACAAAAAAAATTAGACATTCACTTCATAAAGTGATAACCTCAACAAGTTCACTGCCCACCTGACATCTTATATAGCTGTTAGAATGACATTGACTATGAGGGCTTTTCAGAAAAAAAATCCAGCCATAGATGCCTCTATTTTTCATATGACCTGGCTGGATACTTTCCTGACAGCCCTTGTATATTCCCTATACTGTTCTCTACATCTAGGGGCTATATAGTATACTAGGTCTGAGAATTAAGTTCATGAACTCATCCTAGAAAAAATGTTACATTTCTCATTGCTGAATATTACTATGATCTCCTTCGAAGTACCAACACCAGTGCTTAGTCCACCCTTCAAAGCAATTCTGAAACTCTTTTTCTGGAATGGCCATCAGAGCTGTCGTTGTATTACCTTTGATGTCCTGAATGTCATCAAAATATCTTCCTTTTAATATTTCCTTTATTTTCAGGTAAAGAAAAAAGTCATTGGGGGCCAGGTCAAGTGAGTAGGGAGGGAGTTCCAATACAGTTATTTGTGTACTGGTTAAAACCTCCCTCACAGACAGTGCTGTGTGAGCTGGTACATTGTCGTGATGCAAGAGCCGTGAGTTGTTGGTGTAAAGTTCAGGTTGTTTCTGTCTAACTTGTTCATGCAGCCTTTTCAGCACTTCCAAATAGTAAACTTGGTTGACTGTCAGTCCAGTTGGTACAAATTCATGATGAACAATCGCTCCGATATCAAAAAATGATTAGCAATGTCATTTTGATTCTTGATTTGACTGGTGAAACTTGTTTGGTCACAGAGAATTGGCTAAATTCCATTGTGCACTTTGACATTTTGTTTCAGGGTCATATTGGTACACTCATGTTTCATCATCAGTAATAACACAGCCCAAAACATCGTCTTGCCTCTCCAAAAGGTCTTGGCAAACTTTGACTCTCCTTTGCTATTTATCAGTGAGGTCCCTTGAGACCGTTTCTGCACACACCTTTCTCGTGCCAAGATTTTCAGTTAAGATTTTCCTGTTTCTCTATCAATGTTTACTTGGTCTGCTATGCTTCTCACAGTCAGCTATTAATTTTGACACACAATTTGACGAATTTTTGCAATGTTTTTGTCAGTTCTGCTTTTACTGGTTGCCCTGACTTCTCTTCATCAGTGACACTTTCTCTCCCCTTAGAAAAACATTTAATCCATTTGTACACTGCTATTTTCTTTGTGGCATTATCCCCATAAACTTGGACTATCATGTCCCTGATTTCACTTCCACTCTTGCCAAGTTTAACAAGAAATTGAATGTTTGTTTATCAAATTCAAGCTCCAACATTCTCTTGATGGTACACAATAACACATAACAACCATGAACACCACTCAGCAAATTGCCGCCATATGCTACACGAATACAGCTGTGAGACACAGATATACCAAGGCTATAAAACCTGACTGAGTTATTTGTACAGTGCTGGCAATGTAAGCACACAGTGACAAGCTGACAAACTTAATTGTCAGACCGCTATATATATATATATATATATATATTTTTTTTTTTTTTTTTTTTTTTTTTTTTTAAATTTAAATTTTTTTATGTGGGTAGTCCCCTGGCTGGGAATTGAACCCAGGCCTCAGCGTTGACAGTGCCGAAACCTAGCCACTACATCACCAGGGAACCCCTATATTTTTAAATCATAGTAGAGAGTTCCATCAATTCTTATAGCTTTTTTAAAATAAATTCTTTGACATTGTCTTTATTCACAGATAATCTCATCACCTGTGAATATAGTTATATTACTATTCGTTCCTTTCTAATCTGATGCTTTTTATTTCCTTTCCTTTCCTTATTATTGCTCTAGCTAGGACCCATCTTGATGGTGTTGAACGGAAGTGGTGAGAAAAGCCTTAATTTTAAAGGGAAAGCATTTAGTCTCCTACCACTAAGTATGATGTTAACTATAGGTTTTCATGTATCCTTTACTAGTTTCAGCCATACCATTTATACTACTTTACTGTGAGAGTTTTTAATCCTGAACGGATGTTGGGCGTTGTCAAGTGTTTTTTTCTGCATCTATTGAAATAATAATGTTTTCTTGTTTTCTGTAATGTGAATTACATTGATTAACTTTTACATGTTGAGCTAAGTTTGCATTGACCCTGCTTGGTCATGATGTATTATGTGTATAATAATGACAATAATAATAATAATTATTATTATTTTGTAGTGTTGGATTCAATTTGCTAAGATTTTGTTGAGGAATTTGCATATTTAGTTTTCTTTTTCTATAATGTCTTTGTCTGGTTGTATTGACTTTATGTAATGAACTGGCCTTATACATATAATGTCTTGGGGTGATACTGGCCTTATAACCTGAATAATGAACTGGGAAGAGATTGTGTAGAAGTGGTATTGTTTATTCCTTAAATGTTTGGTAGAATTCATCAGTTAAATCATCTGAGCATAAAGTTTTCTTTGTGGAAATTTTTTACAACTAGGCCTTCAATTTCTTTAATAAATATGGCTTAATTAGGTTAACTATTTTTTAAGTTATCTTTAGTAGCTTTGTCTTCAAATCATCTACTTTATCTAAGTTATCAAATTTATTGGCTTTAAGTTCCTATTTTTTTCCTTATTTAATATCTGTCAGATCTGTAGTGACATTTCTTCTTTCATTCTTAATATTGATAATTTATATCTTTTTGCTAGATCAGTCTGGCTAAAGGTTTACACATTATATTGAACTTTTTAACTAACTTTCAGTTACATGCATTTTCTGTATTAATTTTCTCTCTATTTTATTGGTTTCTGCTCATTTTCACTTCTTTCTGCTCATTTTGATGTAATCTGCTCTTTATGTAGTTTTATAATGTTAAAACTTAGATAATTCATTTAAGCCTTATTTTCTAATATAATCATTTAATGCTATAAATTTCTCTCCAACCACTGCTTTAGTTGCATTCAACAAATTTTGATATGTTACATTTTTATTCCATTCAAAATATTTGTTAATTTCTCTTATGATTCTTCTTTGACTCAAGGGTAATCTAGGAGTGGGTTGTTTAGGTTTCAGATCTTTGGGAATCTTCCAGATACCTTTCTGTTATTAATTTCTCATTTAATTCCAATCTGTTCAGAAAATATGGTCAATCTTGATAAATGTTTCATGTTCACTTGAAAAAATTTTTATTCTACATCTGGGGGAAGTATTAATATTAATTAGGTCAAGTTAGTTGATGGTGCTGTTCAAGTCATCTATTAATATATCATTGCTGTCCTTTCTTGTTTTGGTACTTATTCTATCAAATACTAAGAGAAGAGTGTGTTGAAGTCTTCATACATAGTTGTGGATTTACCTATTTTATCAACCTCGTAATACCTAGTTTTTATTAATGCTTTAGACAATAATCTTTTTCAAAGATTAAAAGAAAAAGAAAGTTAAAAAAATTTATCTTGACTCTTTTACCATCTTCAGGACTCTTCAAGTCTTTGCATGAATCCAAATTTCCATCCAGTTTCAATCTTTCAGCCTGAAGAACATTCTTTAGCATTCATGGTTCATCAGAGCTGTCAATGAGTTCTCTGTTTTGCTTAGTCTTTATTTATCATTTTTGATTTGCTGAATATAATATGAGTTGAGCTCTTTTTCAATTTGGCTTTTAGCATAGAAACAATGTCACTTCTGTTATCTTTTGGTTTTTATATTTTCTGACAGAAATTTTGCTGTATATCTTATATTTCTACCTTATTATGTGAAGTTTCATATTTCTCCAGCTGCTGTCTAGTTTGTGACAGTGATTTCCAGCAATTTGACTCTGATGTGTCAAGAGGAGTGTGTGTGTGTGTGTGTGTGTGTGCGCGCATGTGTGTTAATGCTGTTTGGGGGTCTCTGAGCCTCTTGGTTCTCTGGTTCATTAATTTTGGAAAACATATGACTATTATCTCTTCAAATATGTCTTCTGCCTCATTATTTATCTCTTCTTTTGTATCATCGATCACTCCTATTTGGTATTGTTTCATAATATTTCAAATGCTCTTTTTTCTCACTCCTTTTTCCCTCTTGAGCTTCAGTTTCCATAATTTCTTTTTACCTATTTTCAAGTTTACTAATTTTTTTCTTTGCTGTATTTAGTCTGCTGTATTTCATCTCTGGTACCATGTTTTTACTTCTAGAATTTCCATTTGACTTTTAAAATTAATTCCCATCTCTGTTAAAATTCTCCATCTGTTAATGCATGTTGTTCACCTTTTTTTTTTTTCAGTAGATCTTTTCATAGATCAATTATTGCTATTTTAAAATTATTTTCTTATAGTTTTAATGTCTGGTTCATTTATGGGTCTGGTTCTGTTTATTGCTCTGTATGTCAAAAATGGGTTGTTTTCTTTTTGTAAAACTCAATTTTTATTTTATTTTTTACTGGATGCTGGATACTGCATACAATAGTGGAGCATGACATAAATCAGAAATGTGCACACTTTTTATGCTATTGGGCCATTACCATGGAGAGTTAAGTCAATCTAGTCAGTAGTTTAGATAGATGGGTTTGAGTTTTGTTGTTTCTGTGATTACCTAAAATGCACTACACTTGAAATTCCTCTGTTGGTGAGTTGTTCTCTTATGGTTAATGAGTAACCCAGAATGCTGGAGACCTTTTCTCAGTATATGTCCTCTACCTGCAACTTTTAGCAGGCCCTTGTGATCTGATAGGCTCAGTAAAATTTAACATTTTGTACACTACTCAATTTTCCATATTGTTAGGGTGCCTTGTGGTTTTCAACATCTTAACTGGAAGCAGAACTATGCTTAATATCCTTTTCTGTTTAATCAGTTCTACACAACTATGAATTTTGGCTGACAGAGGAGGCAATATACAGTAGTAGTTAAGGGCAAACAAAACAGTTCAGACACAGCGGGCTTTGAATCCCAGCTCTACCACTTACCTTATTACTAACACTACTAACTAGGAGATCTTGAGCAAATTATTCAACTCTATAATTGATTTCCCTCATTTGTAAGGTAAGGTTTGAATGAAATAGTATGTATAAAATGCTTAGCACAATTTCCGACCCATAGGAAATGGCTCAGTGGGTGCTCATTATTATCAGATTTAAATTTGATATGAGTAAGCCTGGTGAAAGAGTGGAGGGTAGCCTGTAGGGAGGTGAGCCTAAGAGTCTGGAAGGCTAGTTATTAAATAAATTCAGATCAGATGAGAAGACTTACAATGGGCTGCAACAAAGGTGATAGAAGAGATGGACTCAAAAAGGTTTATGCATAATCAACAGTGACATGTGGTATCATGTGCTTGTTCTTTTATCATGCCTGTACTCTCCTACCTTCTCCAACAACTTCTGTTCAGGCTACTATCCTTATAGTTGTTTGAATATCTTTTACTCTCTACTCAATGAGAATCCTTTGAGAGATGTGCCAAGTCTGATTCATTAGTGTGTTCTTAGTGCTTCATACAGTGTCTGGCATCTCATAGGCATCAACAAGTTCATTGTGTTCAACTCAACAGGAGAGTTCTGCTCTCTTTCTCGTTGTTACAGGCACTGTTCAGACCGTCTGTGGTTGAATGTTCAGTTGTTAGAACATTTCTATTTTAGTAGCTGTGTCAAGCTGAGTAACTTCTCCATTTTCATTTTTGGTAGATCCTAGATTTTCTGGTGATCTTGTCATCTCTTGGTTTTTCTGTAGGAAAAGATAAGGACAGTATAGATGTTAACTGTGAAATTGTATTGGGGACTTGGGCCTTAATCGAAACAGCTGGTTTGATTATCCCACTGCTTTGACTTGTTTGGAAGCTTTATACTCTGTTCCTTTCTATTTATGTCAGATCCCCCAAAGATACTTTCTTTATTGATTTAGGTCCTAATTTCTATGACTATTACTACATAGTTAACGGGTGGGTTACCTGAAGGGCAGAAATTAGTAACCTGTGCTGCCAGTATCTTTTTCCTCATCATTGGAAATCAATGTTGGTATGTGATTTCTGGCTTTTTGGGTTAATCAGCTTATTGCCCCATGCCAATTCTGCAAAGGTCCTTATGTAACAAGATGAAGAAAATTATAGTCAGCAGAATTCCTTTCAGCAAGAGGGAGGTTTTTGTTTAGAAGAATTTTCTTGACAAACTTTCCTGGTAGGGGGGGAAAGAGAGACCTCAAGGGACCTTAATGGGAAGAGAACAAATGTGAGTGAAAATATGGGAGATTTGTCTGTAACCCCTGCAGGAGATCAAGGATCTGGAGCCAGAGAGATGATGGAAGGCAGCTTGCTTTGTAATGTGACCCCTCTTCACTCCTGCTTAAGATCTCCCACACACTCAGTAAACTTATCAACTTCATATAAATGCGTGGAATGAGTGGTTTAAAAAAGAAAAATAATATGTAAAAAAGAATTGAAAACAGGTGTCTAAACACGAAACTTGTACATGAATGTTCATAGCAGTACTGTTTACAGTATCCAAAAGGTGCAAATAACTCAAATGTCCATACATGAATGAATGGAAAAATAAAATGTGGTACATTCATATAATGGAATAGTATTCAGCCACTGAAAGGAATGAAGTACTTTTACATGTTACATATGGATAAACCATTAAAACACTACACTAAGTAAAAGAAGCCAGACACAAAGGCCACATATTATGTCATTCCATTTATATTAAATACACGGAATAAGCAAACCCATAGAGACAGAAAGCACATTAGTGGTTGCTGGTGTGTAATGCAGAGTGACTGCTTAGCTGTTATGAAGTTTCTGTTTGGGGTGATGAGAAAGTTCTGGAACTAGATAGTGGTGATAGTTACACAACATTATGAATGTACTTAGTGTCACTGCATTGCACACTTTAAACTGGTAAATGTTATATTGTGTATTTTACTACACACACAACGTAGGGGCTGGGCTCGGAATACACAAGGGTCGAACAGGGCAGCCAGGGCAGACAAGGGAATGTGGAATCAGTGAGAGAAAGCAAACTGCAAGAACACCTGGAGAGCAGTGAAAGTCTTTGACTCTTTCAGCCTATGGCACTGGGGTTAGGGCCCAGACTAACCAAATCTGGCAGACCTGATGGATACCCAAAGCAAAAGGAGAATTCTACAGAGGGTTTTCAAAATTTGAAAGTGCAAGCAATGTCCAAATGATGTGTAATATAATAAAATCCAAATTGTATAGACATTGATAGACTTACTGTCAATCTAAGTTTACAATATTGTTAAAAATGATATTTCATAGTGTTATGGATTGAATATTTGTGTCCATCATCTCCCCCACTCCCCGCCCCACATACGTTGAAATCCTACTCCGCAATGTGATGGTAGTAGATGGGGCTTTGGGGAGGTGATTAGGTCCTAAGGGTGGGGCCCTCATGAAAGGAATTAGTGCCCTTTTAAGGAGAGACTCAAGACAGCTTGCTGCTTCTCTCTGCTCTCTGCCATGTAAGGAAACAAGGAAAAAATGGACATCTGCAAAACAGGAAGTGGGCCCTTGTCAGACACCAGATCAACTGACTCTTTGATCTCGGACTTCCCAGCCTCCAGAACTGGGAGAAATAAGTGTTGTTTAAGCCTCCTAGTCTGTAGTAATGCCTTAAAGCAGCCCAAATTGACTATGACATATAGTGTTCAGTGATCACTTGACCATTATCAATTGCGGGTATGGTTGAAGTCTGTTCAGTGGTAAACTTCTCAGATCAAAGTTCAGTTTTGTGAATGTGGAAATATGCCCTGGCATCAGCCTTCATCACCAATACTATATCCCCAGTATGGATAGAGAAATTCATTTAATAAGAATGAGCTCACTTCGGCAGCACGTACACTAAAATTGGAACGATAAAAGATTAGCATGGCCCCTGCGCAAGGATGACATACCAATTCATGAACAATGAATCTACTATAAAGCTGTCCTTATGAATGTCATGGAGGATGGTGCTAGGGGACCCCAAAATACTCTCAAGGCAGTGTGGGGTAGTAGAAAGAGAAGGAACTTTGTCGTTAGAACATCTGCTTGTATCCCGGCTCACTAACAACTGAAGTGCATGATTGGGAACATTGTTAAACAGCTGATGCAAAATCAAGGCCAGCATCTTACTCTGATAAGGAGCATCTTCTTGCCATTGCCCTCAGTGTCACTACTGGAATCCTGAGGGCCACTTTGTCCTGTATGCTGAGGTCTCACCAGAGACTCCTTTTATGAAGAAATCTCACAGCATTTCTTCAAAGTTTCATCTCCTTCAAGTCTTTGCTCAACTATGTCTTTTTCACCAATGCCAGCCCTAAACTGCTTACTATTCCTCTTCCCAACACTTTTCACCTGCCTGACCTTGTAGTAATTTTTCTTTTTTCCAGTAGAATTTATAAACTTTTACACAATAGGTAATTTTTAAAATTTATATTTTATTTTCTGTGTCTTCTCTAATATAAACTCCATGAAGGGGATCTACTTGTCTCTGCCTTGTGAGGAATCAGTATCATCAGTGTAAATCATATTGGCCTTCTGCCAACTTAGAGATGACTTTACCTACTTAATGTTATTTTGCCATTAGCTATCAGGGATAAAGTTCCCCTAGTCTATCATGCCAAGGTCATTTCTGCTGGAAGCCCAGTTCAGAGACATCTGACTTCTGTGGAAAGCTCCTCAAAAAGAATTATCTTTTATTTTGCACATCAGTAATGTTGATTTTGAACTTCAGTGAAAAGTTGAAAGTGCAGTATGTACAAAAATTTTCAGTCACATTGGAAAAATTAGATAATGATGTTGCCAATTCTTAAAATAGCGTTTGTTTGGCTAGTAAGAATAATTTATTTTAGAAGTTTCAGCTACATAATTTAACATTTAAATTTTAGCTTGAAAGTAATTCATGTGCTTATTATAGCCAGAATAGTTCTGTTCTAAAATAACTCACAGTGGGGGGCTTTTAAGAGGACACCCAGTAAGACCACACAACCCAGTGACATCTCCAAACATTTCCTTAAAAACATGAAGAGAATAGCCACATTGTTATATGGACACAAAAGGGTCCGTTCTGGTCCTGGTCGGAGGCTGAGGTCTTTGATGATTGAGTCTATTTTTTATATCACAAAATTTACATATTCAAAGGATAATTTGACCTGAAAGAAGACTGTGGCGATCAGGAAAAGTGAGGACTAGTGTAGGCAGTTCGTGCCTCCCCTCCTTGCACCCTGGTTGGTGGATATGTTCAGGAGATTTTATAATATGAAATTTATAGTTCTAATGTATGATTCTAAGGTCATTTGTTCGTTCATTCAGCCCTCTCCCCTCGTCCCTTTTTCTCTCCCTCCATCATCCCATCATTTCTGAGCCCCTTTGCATGAATGAGGCACAGTGCTAAGTGGTGAGGACACTGCGATGAATAAAACTTTGCGCTATACTAGAGGTACCCACAGTAGTAAGACTTTATGGTTTAATGAATAGGCAGGTTAATGTATTGCAAACCTTTATCACTTAGATTCTGAACAGGCATGGTCAAGGTCTGGTATGGTGGAGACAGACCTTTAGGAATAATGAACAGTCTCACAGCTGAAAAGACATTATTTTCTTCAAAATCTGTGAGTCAGTCTGAGGGAGTCGAATCCGGCACTTAGCAATCTTGTCAGGCCTTCCTAATAACAGCACCAAATCAGAGTGCAGGCTAAGTGGTCGCGGAGATTCTCCTGGCCACCTGGCCATCCAAAGTCCTGGGCATGAGAAAGCGATTTTGGGTGAAGGCTAGGCCTGCGCCTTGGAGGCCGGAGGGCAGTCATGTTTGTTTAAATTCAGAAGACAATAAAAACTCAGTGGCAAAGCTTAACTACTATGGGTGTTCTTCTGCCACATCTGGAAAGGAAACCACACCACTGTTGTCTTGTTCAGTCACTGAATGGCCCAGGGAGGGAGGCAAAGTGCAGCAAAAACATGGCAGTGTTCTTGAGAGGAGATGGAAGTAGAAGGCTCCAGCTCATGTCCTAGTTTTTATCATGCTTTTTGCTGCCCAGCTCCCAGGAGTGTCAGAATCTCATTGTCAGATAGAAAAGAAAGTCATGAATGTGGACAAGTCGATGGAGACACGAAGGCTAAGGAGAAGTGCTCGCGAGACTGGGATGAGGACAAGGAATACTAACGAGGCAGTAATAACAGCTCGGGAAAGCCAGGCTGGTACCTTCCCCATGAACCACACTGTCTGCTGCTGTCTGCTTCCGGCTTTGCTGACTCCTAAGGTTGTATTGGAGGAAGGGATCATTCCCAAAACATTTTCATTGAAATAGAAACTGACCCCTGTCCGTTGTTGGTTTTGCAGTGTGATTCTTTCGATGGTTGCTAACTGCCTGATTAGAGACTCAGACTAATGAGAAGATGGGGTGGCTTCACTGGGAGGAGTCACACAGACCCAGGTTGCAGTCACGTTGCCGGACATGTGGGACCCGGCACAGTCCTGCAGCCAGGCCTCATGAGTCTGAAACTAGTTCAGTCCCTGAAATGCCAACCTGGTGATGCCTGGGGACTCCAGTGGCAGAGTCTTTACTTCTCCCTGTAGGAAAGGACTTGACTAAATCAACTCTAGTTCTCTGCACTCAGTCACTCTGAGTTCTTTGTTCTGATGGCCTGACACCTGCTACTCACTGCTCCTTCCTTCTGCAACTTTTAAAGAGAGAGGATCTTAGGTTCAGCTGTCACTCACTGGGATTTCCTCTTGGGCTGAAGTGGCCCCATGCCAGCTCAGAGGTTGCGATGCCATTCCAATCAAGTCACCAATGGCCAAAGTACAATACGGTGATCTTCAGAAAGGGCTCAACCAGAGGTGGGTCCTGACTAGGCTGACCACACGTCCCATTTTAAATGGGACAGAAAGCAATGGTACTGTAGCGTTTCAAACATGTGTCTGGCCAGCCTACCGACACCTTGAATTTAGCCCAGTGAGGCTGGGCTGACTGTATGTACTGTTGGAAATGGGACAGGACCGTTGTTTTCAGTCCTATTGAACATGGGACGTCTGGTCAGCCTAGTACTGATGGTTCTTGCTGGAGCGGTTTCAGTGAAGCCGGACGGCAACTAGCTACAGCCTCACACCTGGGGCAGGATGAAATTTGTCACATACAAAGGATCAAGAATGGCCATGATGTTGGACCCCCTCCTGCTATTCATAAATAGGCTCTGATAGCACAGAGGTCACACTAGCACACCACTAGTCTCCCTGCCCCCCTCTGGGCCCAGATAATGCAAATGCTGCTAAGTGGATGGGCAGCCAAGCAAAGGTGGAGAGGAGAGTCTTTGAAAACAGTCCCGGCGTCCAATCCCGGAACTGTGACTTAGCTGTCTTCACTGTGATGCTGGAAAACCTTTCTGTGCCTGTTGCCCTCACTTGTATGTGAGGTATGTGAGCACCTACCTCATGAAGTTGCAGTGAGGTCGGCGGGGAGAGGGCACCTGTCCTTTATGGCCCAGGCTGCCCAGCCCAGTAGGAAACACACGGGCTGCGGCTCAGCACCTCTAAGTCACCTGCGCAGGCCTCAGGCTGCCCTGTTCTTGGGGCCATTTTGGAGTCCCCTGGAAGGGCTTGACGTTGTCCTCTACCTCATCTGGCCTGCTTTTTGTGACTCTGTCAGGGATCTTTGTTTTTTTGCCATGACAGTATTTTGATGTCTTTCTTCCAACCACCTGCCCCTCTTCCCACCGAACTTGCCCTCCAACCACAAGGAGAATGCCTTTCCCCGTCATGCCCAGCTCCAGCCGGGAGAGGAGGAGGGTGCACAGAGTCGCAGCTTTCATTACCTGCCTCACCTTGGAGTGGGGCTCGTCCGACCGCATGGGTTGGGCTTTCGGGGCACTGTTTATCTGTACCCCAGACCCCTTCCTTTCCAGGACCTCCAGGTAGTCCCCCTAGGGCTGCTTTCCTGTATTTCTTCCTCACTTCATGGCCGTCTTCTCTTGGCTCTCACCCTTGGTCATTGCTCCTGTCTGAATCAGGGACTCAGTTCGGTCTCACGTGGCTCGGGGAGGACGGCGGTGACCCACAGGGCGGGGGCTCTCTGACGTGCGCACCCAGAACGCCCTTGAGGTGCTGGCTGAACACCGCGGCCAGTGCCTTTCCCACCACTGTCCCCCCAGGGCACGCGCGGGACGTGCCTGGCCAGGTCTCCACGTGAGAGTGCCTGTGCTTGTTACAGCCATCGTTTCTATTGCTGCCCGGGCCCGCTTTGACATTATATCTACATGGCTCTGTGTCTGTCCTCTGTCTGCATCAGTCAGGGGTCTCCAGAGAAACAGGAAAGAGGTCAATAGGAGATAGCATGTGTGTGTATTCATATATATATATATTGGTATGTGATATATTCCAACATATATATATATGGTGTGTGTATCTCTCTCTCTCTCTCTCTATATATATATATCTATCTATGTGTGTGTGTGTGTGTGTGTGTATATATATATATATATGTACATACACACTATATACACAGAAAAAGAGTATTACATATAAAATTCTGGAGATGTGTGTGTGTGTGTGTGTGTGTGTGTGTGTGTATATATATATATATATATATATATATATATATATATAGAGAGAGAGAGAGAGAGAGAGAGAGAGAGAGAGAGAGAAGTTAACTGACGTTGATTTATTATGAGGACTAGGCTCCCATGATTATAGGGGCTGAGAAGTCAGCAAACTAGAGATCCTGGAAAGCTGGTGGTGTGATCCTAGCTAGTCTGGAGTCTAAAGGCCTGAGAACTAGGGTTGCTGATAGTGTAAATGTCAGTTCAAGAGCAGAGGACCACCCATGTCCCAGCTCAATCAGGCAGGCAGGGAGAAAATGGGGCAAGTTTTTCTCTCCTCTGTCCTCTTTAGGCCTTCAGGGGATTAGGCAATGCCCAACCACATTGGGGAAGACAATCTATTTTAGTGAAATCACCAATTCAAATGCCAGTCTCATCAGTAAACACCCACAGAGACACAACCAGAGATGTGTGTGATCTGGACACTCTGTGGCACAGTCAAGTGGACACAAAATTAATCAGCACACTGGTATATGTATCAGATATATACCTAGTCATATCTGTACATCTCCAGAATTTTATATGTAAAACTCTTTTTCTGTGTATATAGTATATACATACATACTCACACATACATACAAGGGCCATCCAAAAAGTATACAGCCATGTAATATGAAAAATACAGGCATTTATGGCTGGGTTTTTTCCGATAGCCCTTGTAGACCACACATGCATAGTCTATATCACACACACACACTCAGACACACGCAATTCCTCTTAGAAATAACCACCATGCCTGCTGGTTGCTTATCATACTTGGCTTTTTAGTGGTCCATCTTAAGCTTTTATTGTGTCAGCAATAAAATTCTTATGAGGCCAAAGCCTCTGAAGGAGGAATAAGTGAAAGATCATCATTTATTTGGGGTGTGTATGTAGCTGACAGAATTTATTCTGATAGATCCTTGTCCCTTGTAAGTATGAACAGGCAGAAGTTTTGCGGATTGTCCTGTCCAGTTTCCTTTGAACACAACTGCGCATGTCCATCGGAACTTAAGTGAAATGCTGAGTGCCCCCTGTGGCCTGTGCACACCGATGACCACAGGGACATTTCTGTGGGTACAGGAGGCACCAGAGGAAACATGAAACAAGCAAAGGGAAGGCTGGCTGCAGGCTGATGCCTGAATTTTCCTGTGCTGACAATGCATTCCTCGCGTTTGCCTCTTTGTGGTAGCAGAAGCTTTCCGTCCGGGAGGATGCCACCTATTTATTACACAGATCTGTTTGTGGGTTCGCCATGTGCACCCATGTCATTCTACAGAGGACATGCTTTTCGGTAAGTGGGACTCACATCTGCAGTGTCAGGGTTCACAGTGGTTCCGTGAAAATAAAGACTTTGGGTGAATTACTGAGGCTCTGTGCCAGGCTTCTGCTTTTGGACGTGCAGCCGTTCTAGAATCACCTGCTCTGTGATGACCGCCTGGCCAGTTTCCTTCGTACCTGACTAGCGATGAAAAGCAATTGGACTTGCTTGTGCACATATGAAGGTGGGACTCCCTGAGCTTCCTTATGGTTTGGCTCAGCTGTACAAGGGTGCTGTGGTTGCCCAAGGGAGAAGGCACAGCCCTGACCCTGAAGGCCTGCTGGCCTGGGTAGGGCTGGACTGCTGGAGGGGTCACGGAGGGGTTTGAGCAGTCGGACTGGGTCCCTGGCGCTCGGCTTCAGTTCTGAACTTTTCCGATCCTATAGTGTAGACTGTATTTTTCCCCTAAGAGAATATTAAGGCAATGGCCTCCAAACCCTGATGCTCTCTAGTCACTTATTACCACCCCCCCACCCCCCGTCTTTCCATAAAAGTGAAGAATTTCACTCATACTTCTGAGAACATGGCACACACTTTGGAGAGAACACAGTCTGAAGTCATGTGATACGATGCTGTAGCTCCTTAACGAGAGTGCCCGGGGACACGGATTCGAAGGTAAATGAAATGGGAGTACTTAAAAGCAGCTGGGGCAAGCGCCTTGCATCCTGCTTATCCCGGGCACCTATCCTCCGGAGCCGGGGGCGTGAATCTGTCAGCCTGCAAAACCCTCTGTTGATCTGAAGGTGGGGTCTGCGAGGAGCTGGAGGGGAGAAAGAAATCGTATGAGAAGGGCGACTGCCTAAGGAGGACAAAGGACAACGGTGCTTTTGATGCGGGAGCTCATTTCTGCTTTAGGAAAACGATTATCCTGATTTTTACCGGCTTCAGGCTCACAGTGGCCGTTCGCGCCTGCCTGTGGATCGCTTTCCTTCTCCACACGCGCCTGGATTAGAAACCTGAGCACCCAGCCCTCTGCAGCCAAAGGAGTGTCTCTGGGGCTCGGCCTGCTCTGATGTCAGCAGCGCGGCTGTTCGCCACCAAACGTCGCTCTGACTGCAGACAGCCCGAATGCCAGGGTTCGTAAGGCTGAATCCTGGTCTTTGTTGAGACGCTACAGCGGGCTCTTGATGTCACATCAAGATTCAGCGTCCATGCCAAGGCAGATACATGGGGTACAGACACTGGCAGGTTTGGCCACACAGGCCGCCAAGGGAGAGGTGGCAGCTGGCACCCATGACCCACATGCAGGCCACACGGGGGTGGTCACATCAGATGCTGTGCCAGCAGAGAGGCAGAGCAGATCGGAGATGACACCTGAGGAATGAGAAAATGACTTCCTTCCCTTCCTGTTAATACAGCTTGGGTACAGCTTGGGACATTTTGTGGTAATCCAAGAGGAGAGATTCGGACTGATGCCCACACAGGAGCTCGTGGGGGAGACTTACTTGCCTCCCTAGCTGGAGGAATAGGGTTGTGCACACAACAGGAGGACCATGCCTTAGACCCCGACTTTTGGCAGCTGGGAGAGGTGCAGAATGGGGTACAGAATCTTGCTTTGCTATCTACAGAATTGTATGCCAACACCCTCACCTAGAGCTTGTGCCATGGCTATGGCAGGCTTCTGAACAACAGAGTGACAGCAGAGTATTTAGGAAGCTCTCACATATCTCTGAGGTAGCCACGTAGAGCCCAAAGGTCGCAGTGCTGACGGGCTAGCTCCTGAGTTCTTGTCTATGAGAACCACTCCACAAGGACCCAGTGACCTTAAAGGCCTCTGCTGGGACCAGTTAGCAGTTCCCTGACTGGTGGCAGTGTCCTGCCCTTGTGGGACTTACAGTGTGGTACCTAGTTGTAGCTGGCGAGCACTTAGCTTCAGATTCTGTAACTAGCACCTTCTTGGGTTACATACGTAATGTGCACAGCAGTCTTACAAGGTTGGACAATTATTTCCCCCTTCTTAGAGATGAGGAGACGGAAGCTCAGAGACATTAAGAACCTGCCTGGGGCCACACAGATAAAGATGAGACCGAATGGAATTGAATTCAGGCAGTCTGGCTCCAGAGTCTCAGTTGTAGATTAATATTTTTAATACAGATATTAGTAATAACCTTTGTAGTCCTGAATAGCTGTTCTTAATTTTTCACTAATGACAAGATATGGTAAAACTGGCTGTTTCTATACACAATATTCTGTGACAAATCCAATGACACTTTCTTACCTTGATTCTTATCCAGGCTGTCCAGATCCCTGGAGTGCCAGGAGCAGACTGCAAGTCCAATGACTCTAATCTGGTACTTTTAAATCAAGGAGACAAAAGGAGGAGCATTTCAGGAATAAGTAGGCAATAATGTTAAATGCCACAGAGAGGGTAAGATGGAAACTTAAAAGATTCCATCAGACTTGCCATTAGATTTGTGAACTCAACTACCTACCTAATTGTTTCTGGTATACCAAAATAAGGTCTTTTTTCCCTCTCTCAATTTTAATAAAGGAAATCATATATACATGGTACTAAATTTGAAATATATAAGAAGTATACAATGAAAAGCTTCTAGGTCTCTCTTCCATTCCTGTACCCCAGGCACCCAGTTCATATTCCAGAAAGGAAACACGACCAATTTATTGTGTAGACTTCCCAAGAGACTCCATACACATACAGCAAATAAGTAAATAAGTGTATATACTCTTTTTTCTAAACACATAAGATTATCATAGTATATGAAGTGTTCTGCACCTCACAATATCTCTGTCATCTTGTAGACCATCCGGTAACAGTTCAGCAAGTTTTGTGAATACTTTCTGTAGATGCACAGGGTTCCATGGAATGGATGTATTCTAATTTATTGAATAAAATTATGTTTCCAGATAAAGACTGACATGTATGGAAGATACTAGAAAGGGCTTTCTCTTTCAAAGACAGAAAGGTAGCTATCTGGAGCAAGGAGCTAAAGCTGGGGACCATTCATGTGCTGAGGGGACCCGTACAAGGTCGAACTGAACTCGGCAAGCACTAGCCTCCTCCTGTGAGGTTCTCACAGCCCCCGCCCCCCCCCCCGCCCCCGGCATTACGGTTTACAGACGTCACTGCTGAAACGGTGTACCTGCTTGTACGTCAGCCAGCAGCAGCCAAGAGACTGCAATCTTCAGGAAAGTGACGGAAGTTAAAAGTGTCTTTTCCTCTGTGTAACTGTAACACCCCCAGGGTATCTATTAATAAGTATCTTTATTTCCTATCCTCTAATAATTCCTCTTTTCCAATGGAAAAGGTTCTACACTCAGATCTGACTAGTTCGAAATCCATGACTTACTGACCTAGTGACTTTGTATAGTTCCTCATCCAGAAAGCAGGAATTGTGTTAACTATTTTCTTAAGGGTTTATTAGGATTAAATGAGCTAACATGCAGAGCAGCTAACAAAGTCCTTGTCAGAAAACAGAAGTTGAAATTGCTCATTTTGTCTTCTTTGCTCTTCTGCCTCTCATAAGGCATGATTTGTACAATTAATCACTGCTGGTTCTTGGTATATGTTAACTCATAAATTGGAGTAGGGTTTATAAATCTGTTTTCTGTGAGTTTGGTTGTAATCTTACAAGAGAATCTCAGAAGTGTTGTTTTTTTTTTTTTTTTTTTTTTTTTTTTTTTAAGTAAGAATATATGATCAGAAATTCATTTGTGTATGAACATATCAAAACATATTTTAGCAACACAAACAATTTAATGAGTTTTATTTTCACAGAGGTTCATAGTTGTAGACCTAATGTAAGTACTTGGTCCAATATAGTAAAGATCAGTGAGAATTCTGGTTATCTAAGAGACTAGGGAGTTCTTGAATTGTGGCTTGTATTCTGTACGCACACCTCAACTGTGTGTGCACGTCAGAATCGGTTTTAGCAATTCTCTGAAAGAGAATGTGTTTTCTCACAACCAGGTAGACTGATATACTGTCCAGACTTTGGCAACTAATGTCATGACTTTTTTTTTTTCCCCAAATAGCAGAAATTCCTCTCAAACTGTCTTAAACCTGAAAGTGAACTTACTGACTCAGGTAATTGGGAAAAAAAAAAAAGCCTCAGATATGTCTTGATCCTGTCAATGTAAGTTTCAGTCATAAAACATTATTTAGAAGCTATTTTTGTTTAAAAAGTTGACTTTTGGTTCATTAAACCTAAAACAACCCTGTTTTTCTTATGGTTTAAATTCAATTTATAAGTATTATTCTACAAATATATCTAGCAAATTTTTCATTTCAGATATTGAATTTCTTCATTTCCAGAAGTTCAATTTGGGCTTTAAAATATTTTCTCTATCTTAAAAATGTTCCAACTTTCTTGTGTCTTCCCAGATACATGGACTATAGTTATAATAATTGTTTAAATGTCTTTGTCTATTAGTTCTATCATATGTGGCATTTATGGGTCTGTTCCTGTTGAGAATTTTTCTCTTCACGATGAGCTTTATTGTCCTGTGTCTTGTCTGGTAAGCTTTGATTGGGCTGCAGACAGTCATTTTTATCTTGTATTCTGCTATTCTTGGGCCTTCTTGCACGGGGTTCAGTTATTTGGAGACAGTTTGATCCTTTTGGGTCTTACTTCTATGGTTTGTCAGGTAGGACCAGGTTAGCATTTAGTCTCGGGCTGGTTTTCCCCATGACTGTGGCAAAACCCTTCGAGTACTCTGCCAGTCTCCCATGAATTATGAGGTGATTGATTTATGGCTGCACGTGAGCAGAGTAGATTGTTCCTGCTCCCTATGATCTTTTGAGGTGGTTCTTTCCTAACCTCGGGCGGTTCCCTCACACACATGCACGGACCCTCTGCAGGTCTCCAGAACTCTCTCCCTGTATAGCTCTCTTGTCCCTTATTCCAGCTGCCTTGACCTCCCCAGAAGCCCCACAACTCAGCCTCCACAATTCAGGGAGGTCTCTCAGCTTAACTGCCTGTGCTGTAGCCCAAAAAAGAAATCTCTCCAGGAAGTAAGTTGGGGCAGTCACAAGACTTACTTTGTTTCCTTTCTCTTAGGGATCACTGTCCTGTGCTTCCTGATGTCCAGTGTCTGAAAATCATTGTTTCTTACATTTTGTCTGGTTTTGCATTTCTTTGGTTCTCTCAGGATGTTTAAATCATCTGTTGGATTTTGCATCTCTCTCAAGGCTGTGCCTGCATTTGGTTGCAACACTCAGGTTATGCTCAGGATAGACCTAGTGGTTCAAATGATGTCATTAGGACATCTCTGGGCTCTGCTCTGGCATCATGCTCGGCCGTCTTGTGGGGCTATCAACAGCCTCATGTTTAAGGACCTCCAGTTTTAATCCAGTAGAACAGAAAGTGGCCCTCTTGTGCCTCTCAAGCCATGACCTCAGCAGGAGTCCAACTGCCTCTCATTGGCTGGAATTGGTAATTTGTCCATCCCTTAATCCATTACTATTGTTATCAGGAGCAGTGTCAACTCTGAGATGTATGGGTGAAAGAAGAAGAAGATCAGGGTGACAAAAATCAGAAGAAATGATCCTGGCTAGAAAATCAACCTCTGTTATTACAGTCGCTTAGTCGAGTCCTTCCTAGAATTCATGTGGCTGTGTGTGGATTCTTAGGATACCATGTCATCTTGGTGTAATACATAGAGGTTGCTTGTAGCACAGCCAGCCATTCCTCTCGAAATTGAGCCACGGTCATGGGGCTGAGGCTTGATAATTTAGAATCATCCTGAAGTTTCCACTGTGAAAGCAGCTACAAATATCTAAAGCCTCGTACACACTCATCAAGTGAGGAATATCTTTGGATATCAATTTTGAAATTCCATGGTTCTGTTGAACCCAGGGTAACTCAACCAAGTGAAGTTGAATTAGTCCCTAGTTCTCTCTGCTTAGTTTGATGTGGTCACTACAACAAACCAGAAATTCAGATTCCAGTTTTTTCACATTTCTCATCAGTACAGTCTCATCAGCCATGGAGGCAGACTATTTTGTGCCTTGTAATTTTAAGACGTCATGAAAAAAAAATTCTCCACATGTCCACAGTATATTTAAATGAATTAAAATGTTTACACCTGGCCTTGAGTTTTGAATTTTACCTAAACATTTTAAAATTTAAGGGCATGAGTTGAAAATTCCCAATTTTGATCACACAAGGATGTAAATCTGTCTTACAATTTGTCACCGTACAAAATTACTTGATGATGATGAAATGGAAGCTTCAATTTCAGGGCAAACTTTTCGACTTGAATTTCCTCTCAGTCTTTTTAAAATCTTGCCTTTCCTTTCATTGTAGAGGCCCATCTATGCCAAGTGAACTGACCTTTCCCATGTTTACGCCAAACTTCTCCAAGTCTGACAGGTGACTAAGCCTTCCAGTTGATGTGTGTGAGCTCCCTGGTAATGTGTCTGTTTTGTTGAACATCCTGAGCTGGTTGGTTCAGGTGAGCTGCATGCCTTGAGGGCCCCATGACAGGTGACCGTACTCCGTACAACTCATCACACAGCAGAAAAAAGTGACTGACTCGGGAGGACCAGTGAGGAGTGGCTTGGCAAAATTCCACACCTCCTGCTTCGTCAACCAGGCAATTTTAAGCCATGGAAAGAGCATAGGTTTGGAGCAGACCGATGTCCATTCTGTCTTCGGCTTCACCGTGTGCCAGGTATCGACTCTGAACAGGGTACTTCACCCGGGGAGCTTTGTTTCCATCTATAAAATCGGGGCTGTATTACGTATTTGTCAGTGCTGTTGTCAGGAGCAATCGATGTAAGTTTTGTAAATCACCTGGCAGAGCAGTTCCCTTTCCCATTGACTTCTACCTCTGATCTTTCCCAGGGCAGTAATCAGTTCCCAGAGGAGAATCACCTCTGGGGAGACAGAGAAAACTGGTTTCTGAACCAGTGAACCAAGGGCTTGCTGGTCCAGGCTTGCTGAGTTGTCCAGCCAGAGATAGCAGCAATTGGGCTCCCGGCAAATACGTGGACGGCCTTTTGAATAATCCGAACCAGGACAGATGGGGCTGAGCTGTGGGTACTCTGAGAAAGGCCAAGGTTTCCTCAGCGATTGTTTTAAAGGCCCCAAATCTTTTTAGGTCCCACAGAAAGGTTTTTATCTCAGAATGGTGGCAGTGGTCTCCTTATGTGAACTTAAGGCAAGCTTAAAAAAAATTATTATGCAAGGGCTGTCTGGAAGACACCCAGCCATAAATGCCTCTCTATTTCATCTTACATGGCTGGGTACTTTCTGGACAGCCCTCATACACATTCACTGATGAAAGTATTTCTTTTAAAAAAATAGTTTAAAAAATTTTCAATTACAGTTGATATACAGAATTACATTAGTTACAGGTATACAATATAGTGATTAGCTATTTATGTAACTTACAAAGTGATCAGCCTGATAAGTCTGGTACTCACCTGACATCACACATAGTCCTTATGAGATTACTGACTATATTACTTACGCTATACTTTATAACCCAGTGACAATTTTTGTCAGTGCCAATGTGTACTACTCTCTCACTCTCCTTTTTAGAGGTGAAACAAAGAGATAGTTTACTGAAAAGAAAGTGCACTCCTAAGTGGTAGGAGCGGGCTTGAGCAGGAAAATGGCTCAGGAGCCCAATTTGTACGTCTTAATCCCTTCGCCATTTTCGCCCATCTCCCAACCCCCCTCCCATCTGGCAACTATCAATTTGGTCTCTGTATCTATGAGTTTGTTCCTGTTTTGTTTGCTAATTTGTTTTTTTAGATTCCACTCATATAAGTGAAATCATATTGTCCTCTGATTTATTTTGCCATGTGGTTGCAAATGGCAAAATTTTATTCTTTTTTAGGGCTGTGTAATATTCCTTGCTATATATGTACCACCTCTTCCTTATCCATTTCTCTATTGATGGACACTGAGGTTGCTTCCATACCTTGGCTATTGTAAATAATGCTGCAGTGAACACAGGGGTGCATTTATCTTTTCGCATTAGTGTTTTGGGTTACTTTAGATAAATACCCAGAAGTGGAATTGCTGAGTCATATGGTAGTTCTGTTTTTAACTTTTTGAAGAACCTCCCTACTTTTTTCCATAGTGGCTGCACCAGTTTGTAATGCCACCAACACCAACAATACATGAGGGTTCCCTGTTCTCCACATCCTTGACAACAGTTGTTAATTTATTGATGATAGCCATTTTGACAGGTGTGGGGTGGTATCTCATTGTTGTTCTAATTTGCATTTCCCTGATGATTAGCCATGTTAAGCACCTGTTCATGTCTGTCAGTCATCTCTATGTCTCTTTTTGTAGAAATGTCTATTTAGGTCCTCTACCCATTTTTAATTGGATTGCTTCTTTGGTGTTAAGTTGTAAGAGTTCCTTACATATTTTGGATATCAACCCCTTATTGGATGTATCATTGGCAAATACCTTCTCCCATTCAGTAGGTTGTATTTCATTTGGTTGATGGTTTCCTTTGCTGTGTAAACTTTGAGTTTGATATAGTCTCACTTTTTTCTTTTGTTTCCCTTGCCTAATGAAACACATCCAAAAAAAAAAAAAAATTGCCAAGTGATGTAGAGAGTTTACTGCCTGTTTTCTTCTGGGACTTTCATGCTTTCAGGTCTTATATTTGTGTTTAATTCATTTTGTTTATTGTTGTATATGGTGAAAGAAAGCTGTATAGTTTCATTTTTTTGCATGTATCTGTCCAGTTTCCCCAATACCATTTATTGAATATACTGTCCTTACCTGAGTGTATATTCTTGCCTCCTGTGTCATAGAGTAATTGAACATATAGGTGTAGATTTATTATGTCCTGCAAATGATGACAGTTTTACTCCTCTTTCAAATTTGGATGCCATTTATTTCTTTTTCTTGCCTGATTCCTGTGGCTCAGAATTCCAGTACTATGTTGACTAAAAGTGGTAAAAGTTGACATCCTTGTCTTGTTCCTGATCTTAAGGAAAACACTTTTGACCACTGAGTATGATGTTAGCTATGGGTTGTCTCATATGGCCTTTATCATGTAGATGTACTTTCCTTCTATACTCGTTTTACTGAGAGTTTTTATGATAAATGGATGTTCACTTTTGTCAAATGCTTTTTTTGCATCTATTGATATGATCACATGCTTTTTATTTATTTTATGTAGTATATCACGTTGATATGTGGATAGTGAACTAACCTTGTATCCAAGATATAAATCCCACTTGATCATGGTGTATGATCTTCTTAACGTATTGCTGAATTCAGTTTGCTAATATTTTATTAAGGATTTTTGCATCCGTGTTCATCAGGGATATTGGTTTATAATTTTCTTTTTTTGGTAGTGTCTTTGGTTTTGGTATCAGAGTAATGCTTGCCATGTAAAATGGGTTTGGGAACCTTTTCTCCTTTTCAATTTCTTTTTTTGAAGAGTTTGAGAAATACAGGTATTCTTTGAATGCTTGGTGAATTTCAAGTGTGACACAATTTGCTTCAGGGTTTTTGTTTTTTGGGAGGTTTTTTGATTACTGTATCATTTGTTAGTAGTTACTGGTCTGTTCAGATTTTCTGTTTCTACCTAATTCAGTCTTGGAAGATGATGTTTCTAGGAATTTGTCCATTTTTCCAGGTTGTTCAATTTGTTGGCATATAATTGTTCATAGTATTTAATTACAATCTTTTATAATTTTATAGTGCTAGCTATCATTTCTCCCCTTTTATTTTTTATTTTATTTATTGGGTGATCATGATGTTTTTTTCTTGATGAGTTTCATTAGTTTGTCAATTTTATTTTTCTTTTCAAAGAACCAGCTCTGGTTTCATTGATCTATTGTATTGCTTTTTAGACTCTACTTCATTTATTACTACTCTGATATTTATTATTTCCTTCTTTCTCCTCACTTTGGGCTTTGTTTGTTGTTCTTTCACTAGTTTCTTTAGCTGAAAAGTTAGACAGTTTATTTGAGATAGGCATGTATTGCTATGATTTTCCCCTCTGAGAACTACTTTGGCTATTTCCCATAGATTTTTGGGTTGTTGTGTTTTCATTTTTATTTCTCTAAAAGTATATTTTGATATGCTTCTTGATCTCATTGTTAAACCATCAGTGTTCAGTAGCATGTTAATTAACCTCTGTGTGTTTTTGTGTTTTTCAGTTTTCTTCCTGTAATTAATTTCTAGTCTCATACCATTCTGATTGGAGAAGATGCTGGTATGATTTCAATCTTAAATTTATTGAGACTTGTTTTGTGGCCTCTCCTAGAAAGTGTTCCATGTGTATTGGAAAATAATATATATTCTTCTGCTTTGGGGTGGAATGTTTTAAAAATATCAGTTAAATCCATCTGGTCTAATGTGTCTTTAAGGGCCACTGTTTTATTTGTTGATTTTGTGTCTGGATGATCAATGCTTTGATGTCAGTGGGGTGTTATTACTGTTGATTTCTCCTTTTATGTCCATCAACATTTGCTTTATATATTTAGGTGTTCCTATGTTAGGTGCACAGATGTTTACAAGAGTTGTATTTTCTTGTTGGATTGATCCCTTTATCATTATGAAATGCTCTTTGTCTATATTTACAGTCTTTTATGTCTAAATACTGTTACCCCATCTTTTTTGTTTGTTTGTTTGGTTCTATTCACATGAGATTACTTTCAGTCTTATAGGTGTGTGTCTTATAGGCAGCCTTGCTTTTTTATCCATTCAGTCACCCTATGTCTTTTCTTTTCCTGAAAACAAGTTTTATTTAAATAAGGGCTTAAATACATTACATAATATTAAAACTGAAGGATAAAAAAACAAAAATAAGTTTACTTCACATGGCATTGGGGAGCCTTTACTACTAAGTTGCAAACTCTACAGCAAGCCACATGACTGACATATTAGTTTGAAATCTGTTCCCTTTCAAAAGTTTAACTCTGATGGTAGGCTGGCCTCACACTCTGGTGTGTGGACATCTATTAGCTAGAATATGTCTGGTCAAAAAGACCTTGGTGGCAACCAGATGTTCTATCACCTCACTAGAAGGAAGGTGGGAAGGTCTGCCCACTGGGTCAGGCTGGAGATACAGAGGGAACTTTGATCACTGAAGGCTCCCTCTAGTGGCCTCTCGTGGTACAGCTGTCATTGCTACCTTATCCCATCCTCTCAGCCTCACTGAAGGCTTTTTAGGTGGTGACATTCTCTTAGGGTAGATAACTCCATAGAGGAAGAGCAGAAGAGCTTCTGGCCAGACATAGTTGTCTCTGATCTTGGGGCTCTGGGCTTGGCCAAAACATGATGTTTATTGCTTTGTTTTAGGCTGGACATTGCCAGGTGCCTACTGCTTGACCTCTGGCTCTTTTCAGTTTATTGCATGAAGGAGTTACACTAGTCTAAGTTAAAAGCAGACCTTAAACAGTTAAAGTATACAAGCTCTGAGGTTTTTAAACCTGTGACAGCAACAGAAGGGAAATTCTACTCATTGCAAGGAAATCCTCACTTACGCTTCACTGAGCCCAAAGCACTTAGGAACCATGAACCTTTAGTTGGTTGTCCTTTAGCCAGTCCAGTTTCTACGAGGAAATGGCATATGTTCTTGTGCTGGTCATCCTCAAACTGAATTACTTCTCCATATTCTGGATGCTCAATTACAGGACCATTTCAGGCAAATTTCTTCTTAAACTCATTCATTAGTTTCTCTTTATCATAATTATCAGCGATTCCATGAAGAGCAGTAAGGGTCTTTCTGCCATTTCTCGGTTGAATTCTTACATGGGTATAATCCTCAGTGCCAGCAGAAAGATCATCACCGTTACTTGGATCAGGAAAGGGGTGAAAAGAGTGGAGGTTCTGCATAGTGGACATATGACATGATTCCTTTTCCTCAGTGGAAATGGCCTAAAGAAGGTGTTGATGGGAGAAAGTGGGCAGGGGGAACCAAGTGTTGGGAAGTGAGGAAGATAAAGGGGAAAGGTGCTGAGTCTTTGGTGGCAGCTTGGTGACTAGGGGCCCATTTTATGTCTTTTGATTGGAGCATTTAGTCCATTTACATTTAAAGTAATTATTGATAAGTATGTAGTTATGATCACCTTACTGGTTTTTGGTTGTATTTGTAGTCTCTCTCTTCCTTTCTTGTTCTCTTGCTGTCTTGTCTTGTATGTTGATGACTTTCTGTAGTGTTATGTTACGGATTCCTTTGTTTATTCCTGGTGTAATTCTTACAGGTTTTCGGTTTGGAATTATCATGCATTTCATATATACCAGGCTATGTTTATAGCAGTCTATTTTAAGTTAATAGCCACTTAAGTTTGAACACATTCCAAAATCAATACAATTTTTACTCACCCCTTAACTTTTGTTTTTGTCATTATTTTAAACTCCTTTCATGTGTTTGTGTTTGCCTTTGACAGTGAGAATTTTTTCTTTCCTATATTTTCTTATTTGTATTTTTTGATCTTTTTTTCTTAAACAAGTCCCACATTTCTTGTAATGGGTTTAGTGGTAATAAACTCCTTCAGCTTCTTCTGGTCTGGGAATCTGTCCTTTAATTCTACATGATAGCCTTGCTGGGTGGAGTAATGTTGGTTGTAGGTCCTTGGTTTTCATCAATTTGAATTTTTCATGCCAATTCCTTCTGGCCTGCAAAGTTCCTGCTGAGAAATAAGCGACAGTGTAATGATAATTTCCTTGTAAGTAACTGCTTTTCTCTTTTTACTTGCATTGGCATTTTAATTATGATATGTCTTGGTGTGGGCCTGTTTGGCTTCATCTTGTTTGGTACTCTCTGTACTTCCTAGGCTTGTATGTCTATTTCCTTGTAAAGGTTAGAAAAATTTTGGTCATTATTTCTTCAAATAGATTTTCAATCCCTTGCTCTCGTTTCTCCTCCTGGAACTCCTATGTGAACGTTGGTATGCTTAATGTCCCAGAGGTACTTTAAACTATCCTCATTTTAAAAATTATTTTTGCTGTTCTGATTGGGTGTTTTCTGCTATAGTGCCTTCTAGATCACTGATACAATTCTTTGCTTCATATAATCTGTTGATTCCAACTAATGTATTCTTAATTTGTTTTTTTTTTTTTGTTTGCAAGCTTCATTTTTGTTTCCTGTCTCTTCATTGAAGTTCTCACCGAGTTCATCTATTCTTCCCTAAGTTCACTAAGCATTGTTATAACCAATGTTTTGAACTCTGCAAATGCCAGATTGCTTATCTGCATTTTGTTTTTTTTCCGTTATTTTGTCCTATTCTTTCATTTGGGACAAGTGGTTTGTCTCCTCATTTTGTCTGCCTCCCTGTGTTTGTTTCTATGTATTAGGTAGAGCTGTTGTCTCCCAGACTTTGTAGAATGGCCTTATGTGGTTGGTGTCCTGTGGGGCCCAGGGATGTAGTCTCCCTGGTCACCTGAGCTGTGTGCTCCAGAAGTGTCCCTTGTGTGGGTTGTTTTGTGCACTCCTGTTGCAGTTGAGCCTTGATAGCTGTTGGCATAGTAGTGAGTGGGATTGAGCCTGAGTCTGACTGGCTATTGAGGGCTTGCTGTGATTATACACATAGTAGGTGGGCTGTTATGCAGAAGTCCCTTTAGCAAGGCTCTAGTGCCAGTTGAGTTTACCCCTTTGGGTGTGTCATTTGTGGAGCTGGTTGGGTGGTGCTCTGGTGTGGTTTGAAGCTGGCCACCAGATGTGTTAGTTCTGGAGCCTCTATGGAGGGGATCTGGTTACAGGTCAAATTCAGCCAGTTTGTGTTCAGCTTAGGGCCACCTGGTAGGAACTACAGAGCTGTGGTTGACTGCTGCTTAAGGTGGGCTTGGAGTAATTTGGGAGAAGCTATTGTGCAAATACTGGAGGCTGGCTGCTACTAGTATTAGGCTAGGGACCCTTTTGTGGGCATCATAATGTGAGCTGAGGCCACCTGCCACTTGTGCCGAGTTTGCAGTGGTTTAGTTGAAGCTACTTTCCAAGCCAAGACAGGCTACTACTTTTGCTTGGCTTAGGGATGCCAGATGGGAGTTACAATTTAAATTGAGACTGGTTGCTACTTGTGTCAGTATGCAGTACCTCCAGTAAGAGGTACAGGGCATGCTGAGGCCCAAAGCGAGTGAGTTTGTGGGCCCTTTAAGACCTACAGCCCTCCCTCCCGCAACCCCATTTCACTCAGACACAATCCCCTCTGGTATTCAGTCAGATATCTGGGAACTCTTCTTTGTGGCACTGGTGTGCTAGGCTGGGGAGGAGCTGGGCCCCCATGCTCTTCAGGGGTGACCTCTGTAGCCAAGATATCCCTCCTGATTTTTAATCACCACACTGTGGGTATGTGACCTCCCTGTTCTGTGTCTCTGCCGTCCCTACCAGTCTGAAGTGGCTTTTTTATTTTCTTAGTTACAGGATTTCTGTTGAGCTGGTCTTTGGGTGGTTGTCAATGATGCTTTTCCTCTAGTTGTAATTCTGATGTAGTTGTAGGAGGCCGAGATCTCAGCTTTCACCTCCCCACCCCCACCTTACGGGAGGTCTGAGTACTTCTTATTTTTAAATGCCAAGACAACATGAAAAGAGACCACCTCCTTTGTCATTCATGTAGTTTGAACGTAATAACATTTTTCTGAACAAATGTTAGTCTGACTGCTCACAATTGAGGAAACAGGGACATTGCTTTATCTCCTGTAGTGTATCACCTCGATTAGCCGTGTCTCTGCACAACATTCTCTCCTTAAGACCTGAGCAGGAACCACTCTGACAGATGATGTGGTGCTATAAACTGATGCACTGGGTTGTGTCCTCCTCCCACATTCATATGTGAAGCCCAAACCCTGACGTAATGGTATCTGGAGGTGGGTGCTTTGGTATGTAACTGGGTTTGGATGAGGTCACAGGGGTGGACCCTCCCATGGGATTAGTACCCTTAGGAGGGAATAAAGGAACCACAGCATGTGCTCTCTCCCCACCATGTGAAGATCCCAGCAGACAGCTTATCTGCAAACCAGCAAGAGACTTCTCCAGACACTGGATAGCCTGGATCTTGGACTTTGCAGCTGCCAGAATTGTGAGGAGTATGTTCATTGTTTAAGCCACCCGGTCTGTGGTAATCTGCTATAGCAGCTCAAACATACTTTAAATTGTATCCCAGGACTAAGTGAGATACGCAGGCCGCTACCCAACAAATCACTGTTGCTGACCTTTGCTTTGCTATGATGGCACTGACTCACAGGGGCCGGAGTCCAAGAAACCCAGTTCTGTGAACCTTGTTATGTTACCAGGATGTTGTCTGTAGCAGTATAGAGATTCCTGTTGACGAGGCTCATTAGGAGGAAAAGCTCCCTGGTCTTTACAACAGGAATATGTTTCTTCTGGAGCAATTGGCTTGTTTTTATCTTACAGCTCCTTAAGTTATATGATTGATCAACATTCCTTTTTGGAGCTGCACAGCAAGTACTCTAGAACCAAGTTCAAAGCTTTTACATATTATTTAGAATCTCATGGGAATATTTATTTTGTACATGTCCATTCTCGATGCTGTTAGTGTTTGACTGTTGCCAGTGCACAAAGGAAATGATTTTGTGATACACTGTGTACACAGGTGTGCTAGAGGGAGAAGAAATGTTAAAGTGGCTTCTAAAATCCAGAGACAACATGGGAAACCAAAAGCCATGGGAAGGTGATTTTACAATCAAAATGCATACAAGTAGGAGATCATGAACCAGACAAGTACCATTTGTGTGTTATATTCTTAAAATTTCACTAGCTTCAATAACCATATGTTAATATTTAGGTGGAGCTTTCTTTCCTTCCAAAGTCCTCTCTTTCTCATTTGTCAATAGGAGAGAGAATGTACAATGTTAAAAATTTATTGCTAAAATGCTTTATTCTTTTAATCAGTACACATTATATTAGGTATAGAATTTCCTTAAAAATTAACAAAGTTATAACTAAGTTTCACTGTTAGGACACTAATATAGAGAAGGACACATCTGGCTCTTCTGACTTTTTACATTTCTCCAAGTTACCAGTAGATTCTCCTGTTAAGGTTCTTCTGCGTTATTTTTGCCCAAGTTGTGACAGCTAAAACAAAATAAAATCATAAATGTAAAACTTTTTATTAATTGCAAAATAAATATGCATTGAAGTATATCTGTAAATGCCTTAAAAATGCACTTTCATCATGGCAAAATTTAGGCCTTCCTATTTCATTCACTACATTTCTAGAATAATAATTTCCACTCATGTTCACAAATCAAATGTTTAAGATTTGTGGATATTTTAACATTGTATAGCAATAAACACTGTCACAGCAAAAAAATGTGTAAATACATTACAGGTATAAATTCAATTAATGGAAAACAAGAAATTATTAGGATCAAAGTGTAAAGAAGAAAGTCCTGTGGGATTTGCGGCTGATAGTTCACTTCTCCATATATATTTAAATTTTTTTATTTCTAATAGGTCATTAAAAGGAAACTGCTTTAACTTTTGGAAGGCTGGGTAAACTTCTGTTGGACCAGTTCTCCAGAGAGAGCAATTACAAACCTGAAACAAGATACAAAACCAACTACCTGAAGGCAATGGAGAGCAACTGACAGCAGGTGGGTTCTGGAAGACAAGCAACACTTAGAAGGGGGAACAACACTGGTGAGAGTCCCCTGGTGCTGTGGCCTGGAAGCAGGCCGTAGCTGGTGCTACACTCATACTATACTGGTAGCTAAAACGCTGACAGAAAACTTGCAGTCCTTCTAGCCTGAAGAACCAGAGGAGTGAGGGATTCCTAAACTGTATACTGACTTTTCCTAAATCTATAGTAAACAACTTGTGCATGAAAGAGATAAGGAAGTGAGATTAGAGCAGCTGCTTAAGAGGTAGAATTTGAATCTAACCAAGTTAATTGCCTGCTAAAACCACACATAAACCTTCACAATGTCAAAGATACAGTCTAAACTTAGCCAATATATAAAGTGGAAAGACAATGGAGACTGACAGTCAGATGATGCATGTGTTGTAATTAATAGGCAAGGTTTTAAAGGTAGCTATCACAACCATTTTCAATGAAAAAACAAAGCTTCACAATGAAACGATAAATCTTAGCAGAGAAGTACCAACTATACAAAAAACTCATGAAAATTTTATAACTAGTAAATACCTTATTCAAACAGGAGAGAGGGGGATAAGCAGAGTAATGACTTGGAGGATAGAGCAATATAAAGTTGAACATACATGTAAATGGAGTCCCAAAAGGAGAGGAGAGAGAAAACTGGGCATAAAAATAATTGAAGAAATAACAGCTGGAAAACCCCTAAATTTGGTGAAGTTGTAAAACTTATAGATTCAGGAAGCATGGTGATCCCCAAATAAGATAAATATTCAAAAAGTCACATAAGATACATCAGAATTAATCTCATGATAATCAAAGACAAAAATCTTGAAAGCAGAGGGAGATTACATATAAAGTTATATCCATCTGAATGACTGATTTCCTATCAGAAACAATACTGTAGAATAATCTTTAGAAAAGTTGAAAATTGTCAATTCAGAACTCTTCATGCAGCAAAATTACCTTTAATAAAGACAAAATAGTAACATTTCATATAGAAGAGAAGTAAGGGAATTCACAGCTAGCATACCTGAGCTACAATGAATACTAAAAAAGGTTTTTAAGTCAAGAGATAAAAATTAGAATCTATTCTAAGTAATGATGAAGAATACTGGAAATAATCTTTTGTATTTACACAGTTATAAAAGAACAAATGATAACATTGTGCACTGTCTTATAAGGTTAATGATGTATATAGATGCAAAATATATGATAATCACAGCATGAATGCTGAGAGAATAGGTCTATATGGTTGTAAGGTTTCTGCATTTAATTCTAGTCTATAAACAATTAAAGATGTATAAATACTGATCTGCAGAGCAACTGTTAAATTAATAATGCACAATAATGCAGAGACATAGCCAGAATAATCTGTGGGCCAATTAAATAGAATTGTTAAAGGTGTTCAAATAATACAAAGTAAGGCAGGAAAGGAGGAATGCCCAACAGGAGACTAATAGAAAGCAAATAGTGAAATGGTAGTCCTAAATCCAGTCCATAAATAATTACCTTAGAAGTTAACAGACTCCAATTAAAAGCCAAAGACTGTCAAAATGGTTTTTAAAAACCCCAAAAGATCCAACTATGTGCTACCTACAAAGATATGCACTTTAAATATAAATTAATAGACAAGTTGAAAGTAAACCAATGGAAAGTTATAACATGCAAACTGTAAGCATAAAGCGAGAATGGCTGTATTAATACCATAAAATAGACTTCAAAACCAAGAGCATCACTAGATATGTAAAGGAACAGTGCACAGTAACAAAAGAGAACATTCATTAGGAAGATCCCACGCTATAGATCTGTACGTACCTAATAAGAGAGCTTAAAAAATACAAAAAAGCAGAAATTGACAGAACTAAAGAAAGAAAGAAAGACAATCCCATGGAGTTGGAGATTTTAATAGCGGTCTTTCAGTGCCCGATGAAACTAGACCCCTCTCCCCCACAATAATGACAGAGAATCTAAGTAATGCTATCAAGTATCCTGACCAAACTGATTTTACAACACTTCCTCAACTTCTGCAAATGCACATTCATTATTATGTGCACATAGAGTGGTTAGCAAAATAGACCATATGATAGGCCATAAACAAGAAATTTAAATTTTGAAGCAATGAAATTATGCGAAGAATATTCTCTGACAACTAAATTTATTGACTTCTAACTTAAGCTAGAAAAAGAACAAAGTAAACCCAAACTAATCAAAAGAAAATTAGCATAAACAACATCTGGTTCATTAAAAAAGATTAACAAAATTGAGAATCCTGTAGTTACCATTTACATGATTTTCTAGAATAGGCAAAACTAATCTATGGTAGAAAAATAATAAGACAGTTATTTTGGGCAGGGATTGACTGGGAAAGCCCATAAAGGAACTTTGTGGTCATGGTTCTATTATCTTAATACATAAGATTTGTGTATTTTGTTGTTGTAAATTTTAACCTCTAAAGGGTTAAAAAAACAAACAAACCCTAAACAATGAACTCTAGGTAATGACAGTGGCACTGAAGTATTAGGGGGACACTGTACTGATTTCTATAATTTAAGTTGGAGGAATGAACAGTGGATAGATGGGTAGGTATAAAGCAGGTCCAGTAAAATGTTAATGAGGAGTATACATGTGTTCATTGCAATTTCTCTTAAACTTTTCTGCATATCTGAAATTCTCACACAATATGTCATTGGGCCACTACACTGAGGTTACACGTACAAGAAACACATAATGGGGTGAAAGTTGCCCTGGACAATGATAGTAGGAACAGTTACTAAAAATGAGTGCAGTTATTTTTCTGGCAGCCAAGGCCCAGGTAAGTGGACACACTGGTCAGCCAACTAAGCATTCTGGGTAGATCAAGCTTAAAAGAGCTGAAGCCAATGTAATTACTGACAACACGAGGGGAAACAATACTAAAAGAATGTACAGACTGTATATCTCACCTACAGTTGCCATTTCTTTTCAAGGTGAGTGTTTTCCCATTGTATCACCTGAGCACGTGTGGCAGTAACCATGCAAGCAAGTTACTTCTTAGCCCAATTTGTGACACGCTTGGCAAAGTGAGAAATACAGACAGTATGTTCAGAATTTAGGAAATGCTGAACTGAATTCTGCCTAATTGCGCACATTACTTGAATTTAAAATTTTCTGAGCTTCTCATAGATTTGGAATATTGGAAATAATGTTACTTGGCAAAACCTTACAGTTCTATGGTTTTAGCTGGTTAAGATGAATATGATGATTCTCTGCTCTCTTTTGAAAAATATCAACAGCACTTAGGGTATGTTAACAAAATCAAACTAAAAAGGCACTGTACCTGTTTTATGAACTGTGTAGCATTGAAAAGTTCACTGCAGCCATATAAAATGTGTTTGCCTTGCTTCCCCTGTAAAAATCAGAGACAGAACTCAGATACAAGTAATATTTTCAATTGTCTCAAGAAGAGGGATTAAAAAGACTTTTTGTTATTCTTAAAGGTGTTTTTTTGGGGTGTATGTGTTGCATTTTAGTGTCAAAATTACATGGCATAAAGTGGTGAAGTAGCTAATATAAAAAAAAAAACAACCCTATTATGTCACACTGCTAGTGCCTTTCATACTGATAATATAAGGAAACCTATGACTTCCACATTTCACAGAAGCAACAATTATCTATAAAAGCTTAGGCCAACATTTTCCAATGCAGGATCTGCACTAGCTGAAGTAAACATTCTTAAAGTAGGATATGGTGCCAGTAGCCTGGATTGTCACTTTAGTGTTACTTTAGTTTCATTTGTGCAATACAGTATTTACGTGTTAATATACCCCATTCCATTTTGTAACTCTATGAATTTCATTCCTAATTTTCACAGAATGCTGGAACCCAATTAATGCAGTCAAAGCTTTTCTACCAGAGAATTTTGGTAAGTCCCTCACACTGACATTCTTCTATGTATTGTGAAACTTAAAAGTAAATTCACAAGATTTCTTATGTAATGTAAAAAGATTATGCATAACAAGGGAAATACGGTAATTCACAAAGGAACAGAAGAATTATAGTTTTTTAATATAAGAGAAGTCTATTTCTGTGATGTACATAAGCTGAATCGATATCCTAGAGCTGGTCATCTCTGAGAGCAAATGAAATGATATGTGCAGCAATTACACAGGGCCATATAATTGGGATTCTTGAGGCTACTCAGGATATACTCACATAGGCATGGACAAAGAAAGCACTGGGAAACATTAGAGGGCTCCACGACTTCTACCCATAGCTCCCAGGACCCCATCTCTGTAGCTCAGGACACATTTCATTGTCACCTATGAACCACCAGGACACACTGGCTGCACCAATTTTTACTCTCACTAATGGTGTTCAAGGCTCCACATCCTCACCAACACTTATTCCTTCTCTTTTTGGTAATAGCCATTCTAACAGGTATGAGGTAGCATCTCACTGAGGTTTTCATGTACCTGTTGGCCGTCTATTATGTCTTCTTTGGAAAAATTTCTATTCAGATGTTTTGCCCACTTTTTGATTGTGTTTTTTTTGTTATTGTATTAGTTCTTTATGTATTTTGGATATTACCCCCCTATTAGGTACATAATTTGCAGTTATTTTGGCCTATTCAATAAATTGCTTTTATTTTGTTGATGGTTTCCTGTCCTGTGCAAAAGCTTTTTAGGATGATGTAGTGCCACATGCTTATTTTTTGGCTTTTAGTGTGAGATTAAAAAAAAATCATTGCCAAGACCTATGTCAAAGAGTTTACCGCCTCTTTTCTTTTAGGTTTACAGTTTCACATTTAAGTCTTTACTGTGAGTTAATATTTGTGTAAGACAGTGGTCCAGTTTTCCCAACACCATTTATTGAAGAGACTGTCCTTTCCCTAGTGTATATTCTTGGCACCTTTGCCATAAATTAAATGACCACAGATGCATATGTTTATTTCTGGGCTCTATTCTGTTCCACTGATCTGTGTCTGTTTTTATGTCAATTCCATACTATTTTAATTGCTACACCATTTAATGTAGTTTGTACAGATTGACAATTTATACCTAGTTTCTGCTTTTGAACCTAGACATGCACCCTGATTCTGGCTATATGACCAGAGATAGCTATAAAAGACCCTTCCTTTTATAGAAGACAGATGCTCCCCTATGTAAAGTATCTCACACAGGGGAGCATCTGGGTGGTTTACATTCTGAAGATGAAGCATGTCCTGTGCAAACGAGACAGGATCCCGGGAGTTGTGCTTGGTAGTCTGAAGCTCTGTCACATTTGCCTGTTTCTTATCTCTTGCTGTAACAAACAAAATCTAACCTTTATTAAAGCCTTCTATAACATAGGACATAAGACTTGATCATTATTTAACATTAAAGTGATATTTTATAATCTTCATTTAGTCAATTAACAGTCACTAATTCTGTTGCCCCTGCATTTTAAGCACTTGTTTGTTGCTAGTTTAAGTCAACAGGATGAGAGAAAAGTGATTATATTTCAAGTAAATGTGTTTGGTAAATCATTCAGCAAGAGGAGCTTTGAGAAGAGAGGATTACTTGAATTCTCTAAAGTCAAATTAAGATAGATAGCTGCAAAGTATATTACATCAGCAAGACACATTATTTTCCAGATCAAGTACAATTTTAGGCAGAAATGAATGTGATAGGGATAAAAATAACAATGACTACATGGACATTTTTCCTTACACGCAGGATTTTTAAACTACCTCTAGAAAAGGGGTTATGTATAATAAGAATCAGGAGAGCCTCCAGAGAATGCTAGTATTCTAAAGACAGAAAAACTGAAAACATCAAATGATAAAAGAATAACAAGGCCAACATGTACCTTTATGTAGTCAACAAGATTTTGATATTCAATGTAGTTGCCTCCTCCCACCACAAAAACAATTGCCTAAAAAAGCAAACAAACAAAATAGGTAAGTTAAAAGAAATAATTAAAACAGTATTTTAACTTTCAAGCAGTATGGTTTTTAGGTTGGAGTATATTTCACCACTTAAAAAAAATACTACCTAGCTGAGTGCCTGATGCTACTTCAATTATAAAAAAAAATTTGTTCCTAAAAAGTCTATAAATTTCTAGTCCATTGAGGAATAAATAAGGTAGAGATTTTTCAGCAACATTTTTGAGGGAAATAAACTTCATTATTCACATAATAAACTGCAAATGACTTGTTTTTCTATGAATTACTTAATGAGCTTAAACAATTCTCAATATAAGCAGCTTTATATATCAGGAAGGTAAGAGTTGGCAAGAATTTTTAAAAACGATGCTGGGTGCACAGAATTGGACTTATCAAGATTGCTATACAGTTGTAATAAATCTATGTTTAGGACAAAGATACTCTTGAATGCTTGTTCACCTTTTCATCCTTCCTTTTCAAGGGTGAAGACTTACCTCTTGGAATGGATTTTTGTTCCTTGGAACTGAGCTGTAACAAAGAAAAACCATAAGGAAAATTTCTCCGAAGGCTTTTCCGATGGATAAAATAGGCATGTGAAACACATGCACAAAGACACACTGAGATACGTATTTGAAATTCTCCCCCCTTAACTCTTTGAGGGTGGGTCCTTTAGTTTTGTGTAGCTAGATAATGAGTTGGGATGCAGAAGATGAAGACAGAAGAGGTACATGTGTTAATGTCTAAAAACAAACCTGTTGGACTTAATCTAGAAGAAGATTGAGAGGGCGAAGGAAAGTCTGAGCAGCAGCCCATAAGGAGTGGAAACTGGGGTATAAGTTCAGTTGATAATTAATTATGTTAAGATACTCAATATTATTATAGTTTATGGGTATCTACATTTGTGAAAAAACTGTAAACACATATATGGGAAGGATAAGAACAATTTAGGAAAGAAGGGCTCAAAGAGGGACCTGGATTTTGCTATAACTTATTTCTTTATATATGTCATTAATATATTTAAAAAGTACTTCCTGGGTGTCCAATAGGCCTTTTAATAAAGACATTTTTCAGAAGTTTTGAGTGCTAAAATAGGCCGCACAAAGACAACTTAGTTTTTCTAATTTTTAAAAGTCTGAACCAAGAAAAGAGAGCTATTATAAACTCCTTACTTATTCAGAGGCTGATTCCAGTTCTGTCATCTTCCCCTCATTTCTATGGCCTGTCTAAATATTCCATAGAAGGGACCAAAAAACCCACCTGATGGAAATACCTCATCAGCATTTAACTTCCTTTTAGAGCAGTGGTTCTCAACCTTCCTACTGCCATGACCCTTTAATACAGTTCCTCCTTCAGAAAGCAGAATAACCTTTTAAATTACCAAATAATCAACTCTCTAGTGATTACGTTATCTATTCTGCCGACCTACAGAAATGTGAAGGCCTGGGTAAAGCAAGGACAAAATTCTAAAGGTCTCGGACATAAGGGCAAGCAACCAGCTTTACCCAATCATTCTAAGGGCTTTCCCCTCCAAATTTGTAGAATGCTTCATTGTCATAAAAAATTATTTACAGCAATCCACACCAGCTTTGATTATATGGACCATTTTAAGTTAAAAACAAAACAAAACAAAAAAAACTAAACAACTGCTATCTAACATAAAGCTCCCATCTTTCAAGTTGGTCCAATAAGAATATTTATTGAAAAACACACACATTATTCAAATTCCCATCTCCCACAGAGATACCGTATTTTGCATGTATAATGGGCACCCACGTCTTCAGCCCAAACATTTATATGGCTATGCAATTAGTACTACCCATGTATAATGTGTATCCTTATTTTTCCCTCACAAATTTGGGCAAAACAGTGTGCATTACACACAGCAAAATACAGTATATACCTGCAAGGGAAAGCACTAAAATGTTAAGTATAATTATCAGTGATTATCTCTGGATAATGAGATTATACATATTGTTTTCTGTATAGTTTGAGTTTTTAGTAACAAGCAGTTATTAATTTATAAGACAAATCAATTAAGTTATTTCCATTCTTGGTCATGGTGGAGAAACACACAACAAATTACAGAGGACAAGAGCTGCTTACCTGTCATTGCCCCGCAGCATTTTTGGATCAAAATATCTATAGTCATCAGTTTCCTATTAAAAAAATAGAATTTTACGATGACTATGGAATTTCTCTTCAGAAAGTTTGTCTTAATTCATTTTAATGACTCTATTAATTCGGTAGAATGTGTAACCACCATCACCAAGTACTGAGCACTTATCCCTTTAACATCTATGAAGTAGTTATTATCCCTATTTTTCAGATAGGCAAGCTGGGGTAGAGACAGGTTGTATAGCTTTCTTCAGGTCAAGTGACTAGTAAGTATGTCAACTCCAAGGTTTGAGCCCATGCAGTCTATTTCAATGTCCAAGCTCTTAATCACTATGCTATACTGCTTCTTGAAAATACACCTGTTTTATAAGCTAATGTACTTAAGAATTTTTGTTTTTAGAATTTTATTATATTGTTATCTTTATATATCTATGATTTTATTGACTATACAGAATACCTAATACAGTTTCACAATCTCTCTTATTTGAAATATTTGCAGTGAGATGTATTTTAGAATTCTGAATTAAAAAATTTTAGATAATATTGTGCATAAAGTGTATATAATGTAACACTCTCAGTGGGCAGCACCTCATCACCTAACACATTAATATTTCTGCAACTAAATATATAAATCTTAACAAAGTAGGATAAATAAAAACTACAAAGAGCCTCAACTTGAGTTAAGGTTAGGCTTTGCCACCAAATGAGTTATACAAAATCTTTTAGTTTTCAGAACTTTCTGGCTTTCAAAATGGTGGATAAGGTGCTGTGGACCTCTCTATTCTAAACTGGAAACTACCTTATTGATATTAAAGGAGTTGGAAAGTCGTGCTTCACTGTTTATGATGTATAATCACTTCCTAATTTCTGCCTCCCTCTCCATCCATGGCCCAATTAGTCCAAAGAATTCATTCTTTCCTGGAGTGTAGATGGCCCTACCCAAACGTGATCCATGAAAGACTGTGCATATGTACCACTAACTAGTCCTGTACTCAGTGGTGGGCAGTGCTAATTAGTCACAGAACTCTAAGTGAACCCAAATGTTCTGTCAGAATCTAACACTTTGCTCCAAGAAACCACTACCAGCTAGATTTATAAGGCAAGATAAAACCTATCTGATATTGCCTCAATCCCTTCCTTTCCATTTATTCAATCTCGACAAATTAAAGGAGAACACTTAATTAACAAATGTAAGTGATAAAAATGCACCTAGAATTAGCTTATAACACTTTAAAGCAGTGGTTCTCAACCTTCCTAATGCCGCGACCCTTTAATACAGTTCCTCACGGTGTGGTCACCCCCATAAAATGATTTTCGTTGCTACTTCATAACTGTCATTTTGCTACTGTTATGAATTGTAATGTAAATATCTGATACGTGTTTCCCGATGGTCTTAGGCGATCCCTGTGAAAGGTTCCTTCAACCCCATCACGACCCACAGGTTGAGAACCGCTGCTTTAAAACCTTTGAGATAAGACACACTCAAGATTACTAGCCAGGTCTAATTTAGAACACTTGGCTATCTCTTCAATTTCTCTAAATCAATTTATCTACCTGCAAACAAGAAAGAGATCAAAGAGAGTGTAAGCGTTGCCTCATCCAGTAGAGGGAAAAAAATGCTTTCAAAGCAGAAAAAAATTATTTCCTCGTTAATGAAAAAATATCTGTCTATAATAATGTTCCTTCAGTTATAATGTCAATGTCAACAGAACTGATAAATGAACTTAAACAACTTGCAGAAACATCTGAATAAGACCCAGAATTTAGCAAACTCCTGTGTCTATGATAAAAATGGAAGGCAGAGGCGTGGAATAAGCAACAGGCAGGAATACAAAAGTAGTAGGTTTTGAGTTCCAGTACTGCTACTAAAAATGGTGTGAAAGAAAAAGTCACTTAACATCTATCTCTTGGTTTCCTCTTCTCCACTATTAAAATTACTTCTAATATTTCCTTAAACTCTAAAGTTCTCTGATTCCATGAAGGTCATGGTACTTGCCCTCATCAATACAGCAGAGTGGTGAAAAATGTGGCCTGCCCAGTTCTCACATTTATTAGCTGTGTATCCTTGGGCAAATTAATTGACTTCATTGTGCCACAGTTTTTCATCTATAAAATGAGAATTAAATATTTTTTCTTAGAAGATTCTAATAAGGACTCAATAATATGTAAAAAATGGTTTGAATGGTTCCTGGCACCTAAGTACGTAATAAGTATTAGCTAGCTATTACCATTATTACTATCATTATTCATCATCTCAACTTCAAGATGGGAACAGAAAGAAAATACACTAAAGTTCCTTAACCCCTTATAGATTTGACATCTGTGTAAATATACTTTTATTCTTTATTATTGTTTGGGATAATATCTTCCATGTATTTATGACTTAGCATTCTATAAGATAATTATTCATAAATGTATACATCTTGCAGGCTTTTCAGAGAGCTCCTTTTTCACATATTCTAGAATGTAGTACCGAAGTCTATTATTACTACCCTGTATACCAACCACTTTCTTTATATCATTTCCCAGATGGAAGAATCCAATTGTTTTTAGATTATTACAGACAATTCTTATTCCTTTCATAATTATTATTACAGATAATTCTCTCATTCCTTTCATAATTGTTATTTCCCTTCTGGGAATGTTTTATTACACTGTATCTTTGTTTTGATGTGGGCAGATTTTAAAATTGTTTTGTTAATTTTAATATTATTATAATCATGTTTTAATAATTACAAAAAATGACACATTAACCAGAGGCTTCTGCTCTCACTCCTCCTCAGCCTGGGATCCCAAGCCTTGCTGCCAAGTCTGTGCGATCCAGGTCAAACCAAACCAGGGTTTTGCTGGGAAGAGGATCATGCTGCCTTTCTCGATATAGACCACCATGACTGTATCTACCCTCTAGTTGCCACAGTAACAAGCTGGGCTGTTTTAGGAAACAGATTGTGATGATTTTTATATTCCTTTCTTGAACTGTAAACAGATAGCTTGGAAATCCATTAAGTAAATGCTAACAATACTTATTCATTTGCCTATTTACCTAACAATCTCTCTCTCTCAATTTACTTTTCAGCTCAAAAGAATTTAACTGTCACCTGAACACATGCACTTAAAAATTTCACTATGCGCTCCTATCTTATTTAATTTGTAGAAAATTAAATTGGCCTTGTACTATTATATCAGCTGATGCTTACTTACTAGTATTTTCATTTACAGAAACATGCTCCTGAGGACATATTTTACATTTAATGATAAATACAGACTATAATCTACACTTAAATTGGATGAGAGCTGGCCAGAATGGTGGCAGCAGCTGAGAAAACCAATTCTCATTACCTGTGATAAAGGCTAAAAACAGCTCTGTGAGAACTGGGACTCTTCTTCCCCTCCGGTGGTCTGCTGTGATTAACCCCACAACAATCTCAGATTTCATCACCTTTCAGAAAGTCAGTCTCATACATTTAAGAATTTATAAGTACAATGTTACATCCTACTCACAGGGTTTGACTTCATCTCCATGAGATTGTCTAAAATACGAGTAACAGGTAAATTCTGTGGAAGAGATTAGAATTTTGTTAAGTATCAGAATAACTAAAGTTCTTTTCTAGTATCAAAACGTAATCATTCTACAATTACGTATGCTTACCTTTGAATTAAATACATTCTAAGATTAAGTATTTTGTACTTAATCTCATGGTATCAGATGTAAATACTCTTGGTACTACTCAAGTTTCCAAAGAAAAATATCATTCCAAATCAAAAGGTCCTTTTAATGTAGGTTTTAGTACAAATACATGTTTCGGCTTTTTACTTTGTTGAATATTTGCTTTTTAATACTAGTAATTGTAAGCTTTTGTTTTGATTAAATAAGATTCCCACTGTTATTTTTTTCATATCCATGGTGAGACCTTTAAGTTTCTTTAAAAAGACAATAGTTTCCCAGCCAGGGAGCTACCCACATACCAAAAAGCAAAAAAAAAAAAAAAAAAAAAAAAAAAAAAAAAAAAAAAAAAAAAAAAAAAAAAAAAAAAAAAAAAAAAAAAAAAAAAAAAAAAAAAAAAAAAGCAAAAAAAATAAAAAAATAAAAAGACAATAAACTTTGTGAAAATGTATGAGATTAAATGACCCAACAGAGTTCTTTCACTTCTAATGCATGTTCTTCTAAGCCAAAAAAGATACTGGTGCTCTTTTAAAAAGTGGGGAAATGAATACATACAAACTTTATTGATCGTTTTTGTACTTCCTGGGATAATTTCCAAATTTTCATGACATACTGCACTGTCTTCTTACAAACAAATTCTACTTCGAACATGAAATGTATAATGCTGGTGTTGGCAGAAGATTGCCTTTTGACATGCTTACATGCCTTGGGTTAAGAAATACTGTTACATTTCAGTCTGATGATTTTTATTATTATTTTGAAAATGACAACACATGGAGTACAGAAATTTTACTACATGACTATTACGCCTATTCAAAGTGCATTCCTACTGGGATGGTATTCTGCCCACTTTAAACTGATATTTCCTTTGAGAACTGAATAAGATGTTCTGTAACACAGTTTTGTATTTTAGAGACTTCATACAACAAAGGCCACATTAAATCTGATTATTTAAATAACTGTACATAACACATCACTATTTTACAAGTCTTACTTTTTTTAGGTCACAAAACATCTCATTGTTACTAAAATGGACTATTACAAATGAAGGAAAATACTGCTTTGACAAACTACGTATTTCTTAATTTTTCTTTCTATAGGATGGCATGTAAAAAAGCCTTTTAAGATAATCTTAGGTAAGTAAAATTGAAGGTATTTCATTATTCTCTGATATTTATGTTGGCCAGGAACTTTTTAATATAAACACAAGCACCAAATGTTCAAGCTGACTGAATGTACTTCCTGAATTCTACTATTTAGAATTAAAAAATACATATATATAAGGTAGTGAAAATCTTCCCTTTTAAGTTTCAAATAAAATTGAGTTTGTTCATGTAAGTCTAAACCATGACTTTCTCTAAAGAATAATGGTGCAGATTTAAATCTATAAAAATACTTTATCCAAAATGAAAAACTGTAAAGTTTTATATTTGCTCCAACCAACACTAACAGAAGATTGTGAAGTACTTTGCAACATAACAGGAGAAAAGAAAAATTCTGGATCAGGGGAACATTATAAATTATAAGATTTTACTAAAATTAATTTTATAAGCATTTCTCTATTGACATACAACTCTGTTGTATGTACAACTGCCTGAATTGTACTATTAGATCTGTGCAATGGAGAACAATTAAGAAGAGATTTTTTTGTAGTGATAAAGCCATAAGAGTCATACTACTTCTATTATATTTGTGAAAATATTTGGAAATTTGAATATTTATCTTGATAAATCTTTATTCAGTATAAAAATAAATTTTTCTAAAATGTGCAATTAAATTTTGCTTTGTATTTTATAGCCCTGTTGTATCTGAAAACAAGCCTGCCAGTGAATGGGTCACTAAGTAACCTACGAAAAATTTCTTTCTAGCAGAATAGTTCCAAAGTTCCTTAGCCCAGAGATAATTCTTTATGTTTTTGTCTGGTTGTTACAACCAAGTAACATCAAAAGAATCTTCTAACACTGACGCACCATACAATATTCACAATCTGTTACAGAGTAAGGAAAACTTCAAGTGTAGAGAATGATAAAAGAAACATATAAGGTCTTTCAAGGTATAAGAAAGAGTACTTTAGAAAACAACTTCTGAGATGCTCTGTCACCAATTAACGTTCTACCTAGTTCTGCTCTTTGACTAAATGAAGGCTTGCATTGAGTTAATAATTTTTAAAGCCAATTTTATATTAATAATTTACATACAAGATTAATCAACTTTTATTGATGGGAAAACCTAAGCTGTGGCAGGTAACATACCAGCAAGGAGAAAAGAAGAAAACCATACAATTTTCTTCAACAAACTGTTACTCATCTTGAGAAACACAAAATATTTGTGTACCTCAATAAGAGGTGTAAATGAAATTTAATCAAATGAAAAACCCAATGTTTTAAAAAATCCCAAGCATATTTTTCATTGTTTTTGGAAACTGCTGTTGAGAAATAAAATAAAAAATATTACTGTATGGTTGGTAACTAAATTTTTATTAGTAGAAGGCCTCTATACATATAAAGATTTGAGAAACAAAGTCCCACACGTGAATATCCTAAAATAAGGATCACTATTTCTAAAATCTTCAAGTTTCAAATACATGAACTAGAAATTTTACCTGGAGAATAAAATATAATAAGAACTCTATTTTAAAAAACCCTTGGAGTTCCCTGATGGTGTAGTGGCTTAAGGCTTCGGCGCTGGCGCTGGCAACGCTGCGGCCTGGGTTTGATTCCCAGCCAGGGAGCTACCCACATACCAAAAAGCAAACAAACAAACAAAAATACCCTTACTGCTTTTATGACCACAGTCCTGTTTTGTGATTTTAGTTATTGGAAAAGTTTAAATAAAAACTATGTTAATTTTGTCTCAGATGGTATAATTGCTCACAAAAAATTTGAAATAAAATATGCACAGAAATTATCAAAGTGACAATCTAAGAAAAGTAACACAGCCCCTATACCCCAAGCAGTTAAAAATTCTTCCCCCCTCTGGTTCTCTTAAAATTGGCCATGTGATGCTCTAGGAGGCCATCTGATCTATGGTGATTATTTCTAACTCTCCCCTTGCAGCCTTGGGCTGATACTCTGATGAAGTCAGCAGGGAGGTGGGGACAAGAGTTGCTGCTGTCCTGATTATCAAAAGCCCCAAAGAATAAAAAGCCATGTGTAGACCTCCTTGAAGAGAATGCTTATCCTGAAGACTGTATTAGCCAAGTGAAGAAAAAGACGCAGTGTGTAGCAACTGGACACATATTGGGACTGAAGGGATTACCAGTGATAGAAGGGGTGGAAAACTGTCAGTGAAGATAGGAGGAGGGAAGAGAAGATAGATCACCTATTTCCAAAATTTTAAAATTATAAATCAGACATGAATCTACAGATAAATCTAACATCCACAGATGAAGAAATAAACCAATAAATGGTATTTTTTCTAAAATTATAGCATATTAATGGCAATAAAATCAAGAAAACAGAATTACATAAACCCAATAAAACACATTCAATCCTCCATCACCTAGCTTCAAACATTATCATGGCAAATCTCATTTCATCAGCATTCTCACCTACTCCCCACTCTCCTAGGTCATTTAAAACAAGCTCCTTATATCAATTCATTTAAGCCCTAAATATTTCAGTACTTATCTCTAAGATGTAAGAATGCTTAAAAAACAAACAAAAAACTATGACACTATTACGACACCTAAAACCATTAACAATAATTTCTTGATACAGCTCAATACCCAGTGTTAAAATTTTCATGTTGCATCAATTTATTTTTCAGTTTTCTTGTTCAAATCATTATCTTAATAAGGACAATATATTGCAATTAGATGACAGATCTTTTAATCTAGTGAATTTCACTGCTTGCAATTTGTTATTTCATTTTTAAAAGAGGGATAATTTTAGCAAACAAGCCAAAGAAAGTGAAACAGAAGACTTTTAAATTGTGCAGCTTTATGCTACGTTATTCACCATCACATTCTTCTACACTTATCCTCAAATCTGTGAATATCATTCAAATGGTTTTATGTGATACCTATACTTGTGATGCACAAAACTTACACTGCCCAAGAAACAAAGCATAAAAAGCTCTTATAAATGACCTAGAAAACATGACAAGACATCCTGTTTTCTATTTTATTTATAGCTTCAAGTGTTTATTTAGATAACATAATCCAAAACAGTATTTAGAGATTTAAGAGGCATAAATTACTCAGAATTTTATAAGTGTGAAACAGAATTCATATCTAGCAGTCTCTTCGACATCTCTTCCTCTTAGTTCCTGAACTGCCCCAGATCTCCCATCATAGTACTTCTAAATTTTGGAACACTAGGACAATATAACTTTTAAAATGCATTGCTATTAGTTTAAATATTTCTAAAATAAGACACTCTTTTTATAGTGTTGAACTGACGAAGATTACAAACATATGGGTTGAGGTTTGAGATGATGTAGAGAAACAGGTAATGGTAAGTTACTGCAAACTGGTACAACTTTGCTGAAGGGCAATTTGGTAGTATTTATGAATAACAATGAGAATTATTCACTCTTTTGATTCCATAATTCAAATCTAGGAATTTATCATATGGAAGTAATCAGAGATGAATACTCATCTGAAAAAAATTAACGGTTAAAATTTAGGTATACAATATCCTTCGGTATTTATTTTTTCCTTCTTTTTTGAAACAACAAACATTATCTTGAACTTACTGTTTTGTAGTATGACTTATTTTTGCTTCACAATGTAAAATAAACCATCCTCCTGAAAAAAACAGTGTCTCCTCTAATTTGAACCTAACATTATTAATATCCACTTTTAAAAAATGGCATGGTTCTTCCAGTACTGGTGGCATCAATGTCATACAGAGATAACCACCAGTCATTTCAAATGTTACTTTCATAAGTGAGAAACTGCTTATATCAAAGCAGTCTGTTATTTGTGATGTTAAGAAAAGCAAAGGGATTTGAGGTCACAAAGGATAATTCATTTTTATATTTTAAGAGCATAAACAAAATTTGTGATAGCATAATAAAAGTTTAGACACCTCTTGTTGGCATTAAGGGACATATATCATGTGACTATAAGGTAATTCAGTTCCAAAAATAAATATGATCATTTCAAAGATTTCAAAGTCTGAAATTCCTCAATGCTGAGTTATTTATGGTAAGGAATACTTCGTTTAGGGACGCTTACTATTGGGATTTCCTTCTAAAAGTGACATGTTAAGAAAAATAAGTAATTCTCCTTAGAAATAAATTTAACTACATGTGGTTACACAACAGTCACTCTAGCCAGCAAAAGGCAGACATTATCTTAGGAACTGGTGGTTCTCCTTTTGTCTCCTGTAACAAAATCATCCTGTCCATATTTGATAATACATAAGAGTGACGTGACTAAGATTGTCTCCTTGACAAAACCCAGCTCAGGCTCTACTGAACTCTCTTTGAGCTGGTCCTCCACTGGTGGACTTCTGTGTCTGTCTTTGCATTTTCCAACTTCAGAAAGAATCCTGCTAAGTTTAGCCAGAATCCCCCATCCTTGGCATCTGATCACCCTTAATATCTGATCAGGTTCCTCCTCATCCTCTTCCATCTCCCAGGTGATGTCTGACCACACCCGTATGCCTTCAGCAAGAATCTTACTAGGTTGCTTTAGCCAGAATCCCCCTTTATCTCTGATATTTATTTTTAGTAATCTGCCATCCACTGACCCTACCTGCTCCTTGGCCATAAATTCTCACTCTTCCTTTGACGTTGAGCCCTATCTTTCTCTCCAACTGCAAAACTCCACTGCAGTGGTCTCAACACCTTCTGTGATGGTCCTCCTGAATAAAGTCTGTCTTACTGTTCTTCAACAAGTGTCATGAGTAATTTTTTTCTTAAGAAGTGTTACATTAGACTGCAAACACCTAACTGTAAACAGTACGTGGGTCTCTAACGTGCCCAACTTCCTATTTTTGTGCCTTATCACCTTTTTCAGCCCAAAAGAGTGAAGATAAACTGACTCAGTAAAGTACTATGAACCAGTCAGTGTACAGTAAGTAGTAAGTAGTAGCTCTTTACCAGAAAAGAGGGAGAATGGGAGGGACTGAAAATAATTCCTAAGAGGGATATTAAAGCTAAAAGTATTCCCAAGCACTTAGGACATAATGCAATCTGGAATATATCTGAAGGCAAGTTTGAAAGGTAATCAATCTTTTAATTAAAGCAAATTGGAGTTATCACTGTTCTTTATTAATACTGTATGGTTTTTATGATAAAATGTTATTCACCTATTCAAAAAAAGAATTAAACACCTACTTTATGCAAAGTATTATGCAAAATTCAAAGATGGGAAAAAATTCCTTGTCCTCGAGGAACACATCATCAAGAATTAAAACATTATATATGGTGACAGGTGGTCAGACTTTTGGTCGTAAGCACCCAATGCAATATACAGATGGTGTATTATAGAACTGTACACTTGAAACATATTAACCAGTCTCTCCTCAATATATTTAATTAAAAAAGAAGTAAAATATTATCTATCAATTATATCTCAACAACACTGGGAAAAACAAAACAAAAATAAATAATATCAAAACAAAATACCACATGCACATATTATAAGAAAGATAAAAGTATGAAGGAAGTTAGGAGAAAGAAAAGATCTAATTTTTTCTGAAAACAAGCAAACATTTAACATTCACATCTGAATAAGTGATAATTAGCTTCACATCTTTTTCTAATTTGGCTTTTAAGATCCTTTTCATTATAAATGGAAAGATCTGTGTGTGAAATATTATGCCTCTGATTTGCCTTAAAATATCCCTGTAAAAATAAATAAAATAAAAAATATAGGTAGGGAAGATAAAATAAGAATGACAGAATCTTAAATTAGAAGATTGGTGAAGGGTTCAGGAGAATTTGATATACTAATGTATATTTCAAAATTTCTATAACAGAAAGTAGAAAACAAATTCTGTTTGAAAATAACCAAATCAATTAATGATGACTCTCTGAAACAGAATACTGATATATCAGAATAACAGAAAAACAACAGAAATGAAAAAATCATTTAAAAATGTCCTATGTGTAAAACAAAGGAAGTGTGAAATCAAGCTATAGTTTCATTAGCCCAAAACATAAATTCTAATGAAAATTTATGCAGGCCTTTAGACTATTAAGTTCATTAACTTATTCTGTTAATACATGTTAAACCCTAAATCATATGCATTATGTAGCAGTTAATTATTCTAAATAGACTTAGTTCATTATTTTTAATTAATATACTTTCACAAACCTGATTATAGTCAAAGAAAAATAAGTGTTACTGAAGTTCACATGAGCAAATTAAAAAAAAAAAGCAATGACAGAGCTCTGAAATACACATGTAAAAATACCCTCATAATCTTAAATATACCAAAAAAAATCCCCCTTGATTTTGTTTTATTCCTAGTATTTGTAACTTTAATATATCTAGAAGTTGCTCTCGCTGAGCAATCAATCTGCCAAACATTTATGCTCAAAAGTTACCAGTATGTTTTCAGACAAGTGCACTTACTTGCTGTTTCAATACTAAGTTCTTCACTCCTTCCATCACAAACTGTGATCCCGTATTCATGACTCGTGATAAGAGACTAGGGGCAAAAGAGGAACACATTAAGTACAAATTCTCTCTCCAATGTGTTATAGATAATATATTTGCCTGATTATACAACACATCCTGATGCCCTCTGTACCTACCATCTTTGTTTTCACTAACTAGAAGTGACCTGACAATTTCTACTGCTATGTTATTTAACAATGAAAAAATAATAAATACTGACTAGTCAATAAATTTTTAATAAAACATAAAAATAAAGAGCTGCCCTCAAAATAAATATTTTAATTGCTTAGCCTTAGCTGTAGTTTTTAGGCAAATTATAATCTGAAGAAAACTGCTTCTTTCCTGATTGCCTTAATGCTAAAACAGTAAAATTAAAGACAGTAAATTAAGTTGCTTTAGTAATTCAAAACATACTAACATAATGAAAATATATATGCCTATAAGAAAGATGAGTATGTTAAAGGTTATTATAGTCTCTTTATCATAGCAGCTAGAACCAATCTTGCACTGTATACTGTGTCCCCCACTATACATAAAATCTATCATATAAAATGTAAAGCACAACATATGTAGTGAATTTTGCCTCAATTCTGAGGACTATTTGTCTAAATTTTTCATATCAAAAACAGCACCAACAAATGACCTACCATATTAGGTGTATATTTGTGGCTCAGTCTCTCACTTGAGATTAAGGATGCTTTGTGAGATAGACTGGAAATCCTGTATTAGGTATCAGAAGGCTAGAGATACTCTTTTATTCAAGATTTTCTTGAATAAAATACATTTTATCAAAATCCCCAACTACAAAGTCCATAAGAAATTTTAAAAAATTAATATTCAATAAAATTTTCAGACATGAAACTGGGTAGTCTATTTATTACAAGTATTTTTCAAATATATTTTGTTTTTCCATGTCTTGTCTCTGTGGTCCTCTGAAGTGAAGAGATGAACAAGATGAAAATCCTTTCTTTAACAGAAACAATAGAAAGCAATCTTTGTTGGAACGGATGGTTCTCAGGCAACTCTGAGGGAGTGTGTTAACCTGCAGAACACACTGAAAGTGAAGCCAGATGGTTCATTTTGCCAAGCACTTACAAGGTCCTGCCTTTAGCCAAGTACTTTTGTGTTTGGAAGTTGTTTCATTAAAACTAGCAGCTCACGGTGAGGCTAGGATAAACCTGTTTTCCTCTGGGCCTCACTCTTTTGTTCTAAACTGAAAAAAATAAGCTAGGAATTTGAAACTAGTATGTTAGTAAAAGAGTAGTTAGAATTACCTTGTTCAGCTCCTCTGAAAAATCATGCATACTCTATAGGATTCTGTGGAGTCAGAATTCATACCCAGTCCTGGGGACTTTCTATTATTTAGCAGTATGCCCAGGTCTATCTTGAAGCTTGGTCTTAAATGTTTACCTTCAAGTCTATATTAGTTATCAACACTGATGGAAAAATAGCTTTAACTTTCATACATATCTTCTACAAGTGAAAAATGTAATCCTTTAAACAAGAGCTTTTGAAGACGATAGCTTATACATGTTAAATTCATATATTAACTTACATTGGAAAATGAGAATTTAAAGTAAGGAAGCCAAAGCCATGTTGACTTTAATTCTGTATCACAATGAATATATTCTGCATTCAAAGTGTCAGACAGTGTGTTTATAAGGCATGAAAATCTAATTATAGTCTGGACTTATCCAATGAAAATTATCTGAAAATACTTACCCCATTGGTTTAGTGGTAGTGTTGCCATAGCTGGCAGGAGCTGAGGCCATTTTGGCAATAGCCCTAGGAAATAAGAAAGTTATACTTAAGAGCTGATTATTGGAGATACATTCAGTATTGTGGTATTAAAATACCTATTGCTAACTAACTTTTATTATGCAGACATTTTCTGAAAAGAGAAATAATTTTGCAATTAATACAATGTTTCAGTACAATTAGCACAGAAACAATGATATAAACCTAGATTACATAATTTTTAATCATGTAAAATAATGTCCAAGTACAGTACAATTAGTACTGAAACACTGAGATGCTTTAAATAAACAATGCATCAATTTTCCAAATTTTATGATTTTTTAACCCCTTTTTTCTATCCAATCATTAACATGCAGTAGACTTGCTGCCTTAAAAGACCTATCATGTACTGATTACGTTCAGTCTTTCTACTTATTCCCAGTGACATGTCTTTGTTCATGCTGTTCTTTGGCAGGGTATAAACTTACTGCCTTCTCCTGCAACATAAATTGTACATTTCCTGTTAGGATTCAACTCAAAACCATTTCTTTGCTAATATTATTCCAATTCTACACCCTAATGATTTTTCCTTTTAGTTATATCCCATACCATACACTTAAATGCATATAGTGATTTATTTTCAAGTCTTTCTAAATGTCTAGAATCTAAATTATAGAAAACTTAAAGGCTAGGAAAAAATGGCACTTAGGTGTGTTTTTAAAAATATTTTCCCTCTGGAAATATGTTCACTCTAGAGATCAATAATTACTTTAAATGTAAATAGATTAAATGCTCTAATCAAAAGACACAGGGTAGCTGAATGGAAAAAAAAATAAGATCCTCACATATTCTGCCTACAAGAGACTCATTTCAGATTGAAAGACACACACAGACCCAAAGTAAAGGGATGGAGAAAGGTATTTCATGCAAGTAGAAAGGGGAAAAAAAACCTGGGGTAGCAATACTTATAGCAGACAAAATAGACTTTAAAACAGAGGCTATAACTACAAACAAAAAAGGACCCAGTAATCCCACTTCTGGTTATTTATCTGAAGAAACCCAAAACACTAATTCAAAAAGACATATGGACCCATATGATATGTTCATTGCAGCGCTGTTTACAATAGCCAAGATTTGGAAGCAACCTAAGCACCCATTGATAGATGACTGGATGAAGATGTGGTACATATGTACAATGGTATATTACTTGGCCATAAAAAGAATGAAATCGTACCATTTGTAGTAACATCATAAATGTACCTAGAGGGCGTTATGCTCAGTGAAGTAAGTCAGACAGAGAAAGACATGTATCATATGATTTCACTTCATGTGGAATCTCAACAACAAAATAAATGAACAGTCAAAACAGAAACAAACTCAAGATGCAGAGAACAAACTGCTGGTTGCCAGAAGGGAGGAGAGTTTGGGGGGCTGGGAGAAAAGGTGAAAGTGATTAAGAAGTACAAATTGGCAGTGACAAAACAGTCATCGGGATGTAAAGTACAGCATAGGGAATATGGTAAATAATATTGTAATCAGTATGTATGGTTCCAGATAGGTGCTACACTTATCGGGGGAGGGGAGATCACTTCATAAGTCATATAAATATGTAGTCACTATGCTGTACACATGAAACTAATATAACACTGAATGTCAACTGTAATTGAAAAAAGAAATATGAAATTAAAATAAAGAAAATAGCAAAAAAACTGTAATAATGATTTCTCAGTATTAAAAATATCTATAATATGCATATGATAGGATGTACACTGATGTTTACTTGTAGGCTCTGGATGGTGAGATTACAGGTAAATTTATACTTTTTTATACCTGTGTTTTCTAACATTTTCTTCAATAAACTGGTATAACTTTTATAATTGGAAAAAAGAAAGTTACAAATTAGAAATTAAAAATTTTGTAACCATTTAAAGGGATGCCCAAGACTATCTTTCCTCTTGTATTATTATACCAAATGTTTGATTAAGGAGTTCCTACGTAAGTCATAATTGAAAAACAGTGACAAATGCCACTTGGCCCAATGCTGAGGTGTACATGTCATATAAATTAGAATAGTTTTCAGTTTCTTTTTTAAAAAAAGATTTGTTGAATATTTTATTGTAAGAAAGTCAAATAAGAAAAAAAATGAAACAAACTAAAGTACAGATAATAAAAAGCACGCATAAACTCACAACTCAAAAATAACCACTGTTAGCAAATTGGCTTGTTGCTCTAGCTACACCTATTTTTTTGAAACAGCTGAGATCAGAAAGCGTATTCAGTCATGTAATCTTAAAACAATTGTTTTAAGAAATATTTTGAAAGTAATGTTTGTTATAGAATATTTGGAAAATAAAAATAAGAATCCAAAAGGAAAAAATTCTGTCATTCAAAGTTAGTCACTATTAACATTTAGGTGTATGTCATTTCAGCTATGTAATTATATGTATGTATGTATGTGTGTACACGTACACACACACACACACACACACACACACACACACACAGATGGATGATGAGATAATAGGGATCATACTGTGAAAAATGTCATCTAAGTTTTGGCTTAAATATCACCAACCCATAGACTGTCCTATCTCCTCAACAAATTTAACTATCACCCCCAAGTTAAGATCTTATCATTCAGCTTCATTTGCTTTGTATCACTTAATATGGTTTAACATCATTCTGTTCATTTGTGAGCTTATTTGTTGACTTACTACTCCCACAACACAAACAGAAATGCAATGAGAGCAGGGGCCTTGCATAGCATGTTCACTACTATATTCCTGATGCCTAGAGAAGTCCGTAGGCACAGAGAGAAAGGAAATAGTTATCAAATGAATGAAGGAATAGTGTGGTAAACTACTTTTTCACTTTACAATATAACATGGACCTTTCCCAATGTCATTAAATAAGTCTTCCAGGACATGGTTTTTAATGATTCAATTGCATTCTATCTTATGGAAATGCCATAATTCATTTACCAATCCTTCTGCTGGGCTTTTAGGTTGTTAATTTGCTTGTGTCCTTGAACAATATTTTCTAAATGTCTGCATTATGTTAATATGCATTTCTCTGATTACTAGTGGAATTAAAATTTTCTTTTAATGTTTTTGAGACATTTGACCCAAAACTTCACCCTTTGACTTTCCTCATTTTATCAGTGAAGAAAATATAAACATCTCTAAGAAAGAACATCATCGCTATTTTATATAATTTTAAGTTCTGGATAGGGTGGGCCAGATAAGATTATATCATTAAAGAAAGAAAAATATTAAGGCATTGTACAATTTTCTTAGTAACACTGCCATTTTCTTGGGAACTTAACTTTCATTGTACTCCCTTAAATGATTAAAAAAAACACAAAGGAAAATAAAACTTACTTCCATTGTTTGATATATTGCAAGGGATTAAGGTTGCATCCTGCATCAGTTAAAGCTTTTTTGTACTGCTCCAAATCAGCCTAAAATAAACAAAGAATATGACAAAAAAATTTTACTTGCATGAAAGAGAAGATGATTTTGTTTGATTTCATATGATTATTCAGAAAATTGACCAAAGGCATAAGTCTAAATTTGAGGCACCCAAGTGAATATCCAACTAAGCACCTGTGGCAAAAATTACCTTTGACAGGCTCTGAAATCACTTATAAAGCACAGTGCTTTGTCCTCCCTCAGTATGTCCCACAGAGAAGTTTGTTTCTCCACTGTTGAAACAGACTGCCTTTCCTCGGAATAAGCATTAAATGAAAGATGTGGCTTGACCAAGAATATTTCAAAATGAGAAACACAGGGGAATGACACTGACTGAGGGGACCTGCAGACTCAGGCTTTCCCATCTCACATTCACCCTAGTGGTCTCAATTCTTTAACTGAATAGAAGGTGTCTTACACTGTTTAATTGTTGTTTTCTCTTTCGTACTCTTTTTATTTCTTGATGAGTAAGTTAGTTGAATTTGTGTAATTTACGGAGCCTATCATCATAGTAACATTATAAAAATTTTATAAGACAGAAACTTTTAAGCTCATCTTTAACCAGAGATGTTTACTACTTTGCATTTTGGGAGCTATTGATCTGACATCAGTAGTCATAATTTGCCTCAAGCCTCTTAATGATCACTTAAACTTATGAAAAGAAAAAATCCTTACCAAAAATAAATGAAAATAAAATAATGTGGTCAAATTAAAAAGATCTTCAACTAAGTTTTAAAATCATATATTCTTAAGATAATATAAACAGGTTATTAGAAACCCCTAAGATATACAGGTACAGCCACGTTAATGACAGAGATATTCCTAAAAAGAAAGCTATACTTTCTGACTGAATTAATATCAAGGTCAATAGATATATTCCTAGGATAAGTAGAACTGGCCTAAAGAAAATAATGGATTTAGTTTACTGTTTTAACATGGCAAAGATTTTTTACCAAAAGAAGTCTTGCAGTATACCAGACATCAAAAATTAAATACTACCAGCAAAGGAAGAGTTTACAATAGCTATATCATTCTAGATGTCACCTCCAAGCTTTAAAAACTTATTGTTTATCCAGTAAAATTATACTGAGTTAACATTACTGAGAAAGAGTTAATGGGTCTCAAACCCCACAGTGAGACTGATACTAAAAACACTGCTTTCCTTCATTGTAAGTTAATTACCTGTACATATTTATATTTTTTTTCCTGTAAAGCAATTTATGGCTCATTACAGAAAAAGAAAATAAAATTACCCACAATCCACACTTCCAGTAAGAAAAAAAAATCTTCTAGAAAGAAAATGTCATTTTCCAATCATTCTTAGAAATTTACTAATATAAAAGTAGTTACTTTATTACAGTACCAAACATCTGAACTTCATTTTTATATGAACCATATGACATGAATCTGAAGTTTAATGTTATTAAATTAAATTTTCACAGAACTTTAAAACACAGGATATTTGCCTTCAAGCAATTCTTTCATATTCTATCATGAACATTAGTTTTAAAACAGTCTTAAAATACTACCAATTTTTTACTTTAGGTTTAAGATTAAATTCCTTGGAAGGTAAATGAGGATTAATAGCTATAGCTTAATTCAAGAAAGGGAACCATTACGATCATCACATCATGAGAAATGATGAAACCAACCTTTCAAAAAGCATAGCAAATTTCGTTAACTTAATTTAGAATAGCTGTTTTCCAGAAAAAAGAATTTTGGCCACTTCAATTCAGTTCACATTCCAACAACTTAAAAGTGGTCAGACATTTCATGAGTGGAGAGTTCTCCTGGTGACAATAATACTGCTGTAAAACTCAGGATTAAATAGAACCAGCCTTAACAAATTGTTTTTCTTTTAAAGAAAGGAATGAAGTAGTTATTTGGTCACAGTGATTTTTACTTCTATTTTTGAAACAAACAAGTTATTTTCCTTTCCTCCCAATAACTGAATACAGAGAACATACCTCAGAAGGTGCTTGCTGTCCGCTTATATAATAGATAAGAAACAACCTCATTTTATCTTCTGGAGTTCCCGCTACATAGGGGAAAACAGAATTTTAAAAAAACTTCATAATTCTGGTAAGGTTTAGACAGCATTTACAAGTCTATAAAAATTCAAGACAAATATAAATGTGAAAACAAAATAGGGTCCTTGATTAGATTACAGGCACTGAAAATACAGATATGAAAAAAGATTAAATGCTTTGAGATTAAAGGGATGGGATATAAAAGTGTCTTCAGGCTATCTTCTGAATTGTGTATCATGTTGATATTTACCTTTTAGCTATAAACTCCAAAACAAAGAAAGGTATAAGTAGGGTAATAATAAAATTCTAAAACAGGACATTAGTGAGATGGAAAGGGGATGTTAGTAAAAATTACGTCAGGACAACTGTATAAACAGTTGTATAAACAGGGGCTGTCCTGGGAAACGAGCAATATGGTCACCCTATGAATTAGGTTATGACACCTTGCTGGTTAAAATCAACTAGATGAGTATAAGGACATACTTCACAAACTGGGGTCACTAGATATACATGTCTCGTCTTTCTAAATGGTACATTACTTTCATAAGATTTGGGAAAATAATCCATTTATATTAAAACAAACACTGCTATACCATGCAGATGTATCTGTCTGGAATTTTAAGATAAAACAAATTTCAAAGAAATTTCTTGCTTGCAGCAGATGCTTTGAGCTACTACTCCTATTACTCAAAGCCCAAAACTGTCCAGAGAAACTAGTTTATTCTCCTCTCTGGTACTGGGTGTACTTCGGTGCACAGTGATAAAGGTCATAGGTAACTCGTCATAGGTTAACTCAATTTCATTCCTCAACAAATAATATACACTCTCACTTCAAACTGTGTCATTTTTTAACTTTAGGTTACACTCAAGAACTGAGAATTGTTATACTCTTTATAGAAAACTAAAAATTTTTTCAAAATATGACTGAAGAACTATCAATTTTTTATGACTTAAAGTCCAGACACCTATTTTCAAATTATCCTTACTCCCTATAAATGAAAAGAATGGTAATCAAGACCAATAATCGGTTCTCCAAAGTTTTTCTGTTTACAAACAAATAATGTATCTTGGACATTTTAAGTATTAAGCTATGAGACTCAGGGTCTTGTTTAAGTCCCAGGGGAAAAGTTGATAGTGTTTTTCACTTTATTAGGTAATTAGCCTGGTTGGATTCAGGGCAAAGTTTGCCTCACTTTCCTGTAGGTTGTGGCTCTGTCACTGATTCTATTTTCAAAACCTTTTTGTGTTACTGGGATCTGCCTCATTGCCTTGAGGCCAATACAGGAACTGGGAGGTAGGTCATCTAGCCCTTCAAATCTCAGTCCTTGGAATGCTGTTAGGATCACATTCACGCATGTGCAGTTCAGGGGTTAAGCCCAGGAATTCATAAACAACTTTATGGGCTTGCTTCCTTCCTCTGCAATCTCCCTGGTACTTCCCGGTTTCCTTGGCCCTGCCATGTTGGTACTCCAGCTAAAAAGCTTTGGCTTTAGTTACTGTTCCATTGTGGATTTCCTGCAACTGTGACTAAGCAGCTAGAGGAAAAAGAGAGAAAAAGCAATGGGTCTTGCTCTGAGTCTAGGCTCTTGGGACCAGGGTTCCTAAGAGGAGAAAAGGTAATTTTAGGGGCCCAGGGGTCCATTGCTTTTAATATCCTTAGCATCCAGCATAGCCTTTTCTAATAGTAGGCACTCACTCTGCTTAGCAAAGAAAGAACAGTTTCCACTCTGCTTCAAGTAGAAACATTTTATAGCTACAACAGTGTTAATAAATGCACTCAAACTTCTGCTAAGGTTTTTAAGAGTCATAGGATGTAAGGGTTGTAGAGCATCATGATCCTTAAAATGACACTAAGCACAGGGGCACCAAATGGAAATTGTAAAAATGTATCATTTACAAATGCAAGTACTGGAGTTCCCTGGTGGTGTAGTGGCTTAAGGCTTCGGCGCTGGCGCTGTCAGCGCTGCGGCCTGGGTTCGATTCCCAGTCAGGGAGCTACCCACATACCAAAAAGCAAAAAAAAAAAAAAAAAAAAAAAAAAAAAAAAAAAAAAAAAAAAAAAAAAAAAAAAAAAAAAAAAAAAAAAAAGAAAAAAATAAAGCAACTACTTTAGAGCCTGGATAGCTACAATCTTGTTTCTCTTGTAACACATAAATTTCTACAGTAACTGCTCTCTACTTTAAAGTCAGAGTTCCAGACTCATTTTATCCTTTCTCTTCCTCAGTCCTGGAATAAACCATTTCTCCAATGAGTCCTGGTATAAAATGGTAGTTATAAGCTAAAATGTTTACTATACTATTGGGGTATTGCTGTTCCCATATGTGTACACACATTTCTCTATACAAATACATAGCGAAAACACCAATACCTCCAATTCTAATCCAACATTACTGGAGCCATTCTAGTTTTCTCCCTTTCTATATGTACAACTTCCTCCTCTGACAATGGGAAACCTGGATCCCTTTATAATATCTGATGTATTTATTGATTTAACCAGTCCCCTATATGTAACAGTATCCTACCTCTGCTGCCATCTCCTTGCTTGCATGGAAGCTTCCTCACTCCACTTGGGCTCTGATTCCCTACAGTGGACCCACCCATACGCCTAGCCACATTTCTCACCCCATCTGGGCTGATGCTAGGCTGTTCCTGTGCAGCAATCTGTTAGAATGCTTACACCTGTGCTAGAGTTCCCACATGTGGACACTGTTCATTTCACTTTGACTTCAACACCTCATGACAGACAACCTAACCCTCCCATTACCAGACGCCCAGATGCATGTCTCATTCTGCTCAGGTTCCAACATGTTGTTCTGGGTTAAAGAGATTTCCAGACTTCCACTTTGCATAAATGCCTACTTTGCTCTGCCTTACTAAACTGAGAAAGGAAGGGGAAAGGAAAAAGAGGTTTTGTTTGCCTTTTTAGCAACACACTGATTTGCTTTATCTTTACTCAGAAGTTACTGTAAATAACAAAGAATCTCTGAAATAATGGACTTATATTTTACATTTTTTTCATTATCAAGTGCAAATACCTTCAAAATGTGATGTTCTCACTACAAATTTAGCAAAACTTAAGGCTTCACAAAAGTTTTTATGAACAGAACCTTTAATTACAAACAATTTAAACTTTTAAAAATGACTTTCCAATTTGAAACAAAGTCTAAAGTTCCTATCAAAACTCAAACTGATAAACCATGATCATTTGTTGAATGCCTGTGTGCAAAAACACGTAAGATGGAAAGAGCTTAAAAGCTTTCTATTCGTTTTGAGAAACAGTTGAGATTTGAATTGAAAACTATTCTGAAATGATCAATAAATGATTAAAGCTTAGAGATTTTTAGAAGCTAAAACCCTATGTAGATCCCATGATCATAATGGAAAGTAATCATTAGATTACATTTTCCAAGTACAATTAGTTTTAAGAAAATTAAACATACAAATATTTAGATAAATATAAAATATAAAATGACTTGAATAAAGAGTTTCCTTAAAAGTGAATTCCCTAAATATTTAAAATATAACTCAGTTTCAGATACATCTTTTTTGGAAACTCTTTAGAGTTAAACCAAAGTAGTTAGAAAATGCATCACTTAGACACCTGCTTTGAATGTTATATTTTCAAATCTTCCTGGAACCAGCAGAAATTGAGCTTCACATGTTTCACTTTAAATAAATGAATATAAAATGTGCTTAAAAACCATCAAAGTGAAGTTCAATGAAATAAAATGCAAATCATCCTTCCACTTTTTAAACTGCTATGCTACAAACTTCTCAACAGAAAATAGCTCATTTAATTATCTCATTAATAGCACAGATTGTCAGAAAAACATAATTCTATTCAGATTTTACTCCAGTTGAATATGCTGGATTCATGAGATGTGAAACTTACATTAACCTCAAATTTAGGTACATACCATCAGGGTCTGATATTATATCTAGAAGAGATTTATCCAGAGTAGTTTTGCTCATTATTTTTTCTTCATATTCAAAATATACATCTAATTTTCTTGCCTGTGGCAGAATAAATATTAGATTAGAATACTTCAAATAATACAAACATATTAAGATCCTCTCAGTTTACAAGTTTCTATTTTCTATGATCAATTTTGAAAACACACTTTCATTTACTAAAAGAATTTATTTTAAAATTTCTTAATTTTGATCATGCACTTAATGTGAAATACAATATTTTGTTTACCATATTTGACTTACAAATTCAAAATTAATTCTGCATGTCATATTTATAAGAGCAAAGATAAAAATCACACAAATCTCAATTATTGTATGATTTATTATAGTAACTAGCACATAAATACCAGGATTGTATTTCATGCAAATTAATGGTCATGTTATGGTTACTTTTTTAGTGTGCAAATCCACATATTTTTACCTTAACTGGACAGAAAGTTACCCTAATTAAATTATCAATAGTTTTTAAATAAAACTTTTTCCTTATTAATATTCTCACTTAATACTTTGATGTTTTAGATAATGGAAAAGTAGTCAAACTTAGCTTTTCTGTATAACACCTTTTCTAATTTAAAATTTGTTGATTAAAATTATCTAAATAAAACTAACATGTTAGGATCTTCCAAAGTAAATAAAAAGTATCATTACCAAGTATATATTAAATTATGCTTCAGGTAATACAAAAGAGAGAAAGAACATGCCTCCTACTGAAGGTGTTAACAATCTAAGAGGGAATAGGAACCAATTATGAAATACTCGTAAATTGCAATACTTAGACATACCAACAAAGAACCAAAATGTAAATATAGAACATAAATATATTAAGCTAAGCTGACAGAATGAAATAAATAGTTAACCAGTTGTGGAGAAGGAAGTGAGAAATTTTGAGTTGAATTTGAAAGTGATTTTGAGAAACAGACAGAGTGCATTTCAGTTAAAGGGATCACACCAAGCCATAATCGGACTGGAGAAATCTGAATGGTAGACTAAGGAGTGACTTCATATATGAGGCAAAAGGAAATCAGTTAGGATCCTTCAATTCCACTCCCTGCAGTGTCACAGAAGACCAGAGTTTTAAACAGATGAAATATTCAGTTTAAAAATCCAAACAACATAAAAAGGTATAGAGTCCTGTCCTCACCCCTGTTCTCTTCCACCCATCTCCACCTATTCCTATGAATATTTACTTTATTTTTTCTATAGTTTTTCACTTTATGCAAATGTAAGCAAACAGGGTGTACGTCCTAATATCCCTCCAATTTCCTGACACAAAATGTAACATACTATAAGCATATACTTCTTGCCCTTGCTTTCACTCAACAATATATCCTACATCATCAGTACATGGAGAATTTGCTTATCAATGAACTCTTGATAAGATTATAATAAACTCTACAAGAGTTATTATAATCTCTTTGGCCCCTCATCTTCTTCTGACTCCCTATTATAGGAGCTATTTTAGCTTTTGTATAAATCTACTTAGAATACCAAAACCAATAAGGTAAATTTCTAGGAATGGAAAAATATAATATTAAAAATGGATGAAACACACACAAAAGAGATCCTACTAAGGAAAGGGACCGTGGTATTGTTGTGGGAATGGAAAGAGACAGATACTTAATAATTAAAATAAAAACAGGTATGGAAAACAAAGTAGTGACACAAGTCAAAGATAATTCCTGGGGAACCAGATGATGGTAGCAGGTATCATGTTAATGTGAATGCTAGATTGGGAAAGGTTAATTATCTGTGGACTGAAGCCAGAGATGAAGCGGGTGGGATGTGATAAAGTAATGTGTTAAACTTACTTTCAGGCCCTCACAATCTGCTCCAGCCAACCTTTTTTGTTTCACCACAATATAGTAGGATCAGTCTGTCCAGTAACATCAAATAACTCACCGACCTTTTATTAAAAATTGTGTATGCTTTTAATTCTATAGGTTTAGGCTTTGGTTATTCTCTTAGCATTTTTAGAATATGTTTCTCCTCCGTATTCTACTTATTCTGGTGAATTCTACGTATTCTTCAAGTGAGACCAGCTTGTTTGCAACTCTTTAACAATCTCTGTTTTTCCCCTTCTTGCCTCTCCCCAGTCTCCTTCTTGGCTGGAAGAATTTACTACTCTCTTAAATGTGTACCAATAGCACTTTACATACCTCTCCATAGTAACAATATTACACTACGTTACTTTCTTTTGTTTACATGCTACTCTTCTAAAAATGTAAACTCCCTATAGTGTGTCTAATCAATTACTTAATCCTAAGAGTCTAATGTAGTACCTGGCTCATAACAAGTATTTGACAAAATATTTGTTCAATTTCTAAGCTTAAGAGCAGGACATATACAGATCAAGTAGTCATCTTTAAAAGTCATGGAAGTAGATTAACGAACTTCTAGAAGTCAAAAAATGTAAATAATCAACTCTTCAGTGATTTAACATAGAAAATCAAGTATGCTGAATGCCATAATGGAATCTAATGTCTGTACCTACATGAATCAGTGAAGAAATATGGTTCACTGATTAATGGAAGCTATAGACATTAGATTCAATTTGTTCTTGATGTATTAACTTACTCACATTTCAACTTCTAATAGGCAATGGAAACAAAATCCAAAAGCAACCTAGTTTAATTGCTAAGGGTAGGGAGTTTCTTTTGGAGGTGATGAACATGTTCTAAAATTACATTATGGTTGTGGTTGCACAACTCTGTGAATAAACTAAAAAACATTGAATTGTACATTTTTAATAGGTTAATTATGTGGTATGTGAATTTTACCTCAATAAAGCAGTTAAAACAAAAGTAATTTAGCATTTCAATACACTGACTGGGAGGGAGTCCCAGGAAGGAGGGAAAGGAGTAAGGAGAGATTTTCTAGTACTAGTATCTCTTCAGCATCTATTATGTATAAGGCACTGTTATTTGTAGCTATGGATTTCAAATGTTTTTAAACAGAGGACCTCAGGACCCCCTTTCTAAAACCAAATCTTCTGCAGAACTCTAAACATAAAATAATAGATACAAGTGACCCATTAGATGTCTCTATAGAGCTCTAGGCTACCAAAGAGTAGTGTTTCAAAACTACTTAGATTATCTTGTTTTAATTCTCAAAATAACACTACAAGATAGAAATTAGTCCTCTTTTAAAGATGCAGAAATGGACACACAGAAACATATATTTATTCAAGGTTACCAGAGCAGAAGTAGTAGAGAGTTGAGACTCAAATCCAGGTCAGACTCCAATGCACACCACAGATAAAGAGTAGGGGAAATTATATTTTCCTTAAGTACAATTTATTGCTTCCTTTGTATATGCTTTATGAAAAAAAGTATATTTGTAAATTAGTACATATTTGGGGTATTTTTTGGTAATACACATAATTTATGTATGTGGCAAAAGGTTATTTTGGCCAGAAATATTATCTACAGCTCCTTTTTCAATTTCTTAAAATAAGGGATAAATACTATAATAAGAGGAACAACTTCAGTAGTCTCAAAAACTGATTATTTTTATACAATATGAGTTCAAAGGAGAATACAATGTGGACAACAAGTTACATGAAAAACAATAATATAAAACAAAGTAGCAAAGTCAAGATAAAACAGATTTCTGGTAGCTTCTATAAATATCAAGGATAAATCATTAAGAAGGAAATTTTACCGAAAGCCAACTATGCATGGGATATAAATTGTATCTAGTGAATACAAATTCTAAGAGCCATGAATTTTCAAAATCCCTTTAGAAGGGCTAAGGGAGGACTCTGATTTTCAAAAAATTCTATTGTTTTTCTCCAAATTTCAGAGTTATCAGCAGACAAGCAGGCTGATGTTTTTCACGTTTCAGTACACTGCTGCAGCATTTAAATCAAATTAATATTTTATTAATACACACATACACAGAGCCTTTTTTGACTGGCGACAGCCTACTGGGTTTGAAAAGAACCAAAGAAGGGGCACTCTGAAAAACCAGCCTGTCCCTTCCCTCACAATAATGGAAAACTCTTATGAGTCATCTAGGATGTACAAGTACAGCTGACCTTTTAACAACAGGGGTTTGAAATGCATGGGTCTGCTTATATGTGGAGTTTTTCCAATAAATATATAGTTGGCCCTCCATATCCCCAGGTTTTACATCTGTGGATTCAATCAATCATGGACCAAAAGTGGTATTTTTTTATTTCAACTGGGATGTGAATGGTGCCCCTAACTCCCACGTTGTCCAAGGGTCAACTGCAGTAATACAAATTTTGCCTTTTGAAAATCATTACCTAAAAACATTTGCCATGTGACCAATACTGGACATAAAATGAATTCCCTTTCCCTTCTGGCAACTGAGGGATATTTTTCCTTCTCTTTACTGTTCCTCTTTCCATTCTAGCTATAGACAGTACCACTCTGGGACTCCCTACTCACTGCTAGCTATGATTCTCATTTCTCACCTCACTCAATGACTGGGTGATGACAAAGTCTACAGTAATATTTCTTGGCTTTCCTTCTTTTCCAAGCCCCAATTCTATCCCCTAACACTAGTTAACAGTGAAAGTAAAGGCAAGAAAAAAAAATCAAAGTTATACTTCCTTTTAATATTAAGAATCTAAATATCCTCTCCCCCTACTTCTAACAGGAGGGAGAGGGAATGATGATAAACCCTTCTGTGCTGCAATACAACATTAGGAATATTCCACATTCTGAATTTAAATAAGGTTTGTAGGACAGGGACCTATCTATTACATAATACCTACAGGAAAGTATATCCTAAGCTAAAATGAACTTAGAACTATACCTTCAGGATATAACCTAAACCTAAGTTGAAGATCATTTATTCCCTAGCCTTTCTTGTTCTTTCTTCTTCTGTTTAGCACCTATCATTTTTCAGGGCTGTATATGGATATCACATTCTCCAAGTGGGTAGCACCTGTATAATGTATTATAATAGTCTGTGTGGTGTGTAGATGTCACTGAAGTATAAGCTACTTGAAACTACTTGTTCATTATTGTATGCCTTGTGCCCTACAAGATGAATGGAATTCTCTAAAACTCAGTTGCTTTTTATAATATTACAAAATAGCATGCTAATATATTTCCAGTTATTTTTGGTGTGTATTTTGTTGCATTTCATACTGGTGGGTTTGAATGTGTCTGCCAACATGAAAAATTATGTTGCACAAAAAAAATGATGATCCATGGAATTATATTTGAAGGTGTTCTATATAACACAGATGGCTGAAAATATTTACTTTGGGGCACTTGCTCATTGAATGTCAGAGTGACTTAGAAATTCTGAATAAAAATCATCCTTATACCTCTACCTTACTTCTATATGCAGAGATGGAACAGTGCACACATATGAAAGAAACCAGGATAGGGTTTTTAATTTCTATTAATACAACAGTCTATCAACCTTACTATTTGCTTATCTCATTTCCAAATACACACATTTTACTCTCAACCAAAACCACTGAACTTCTAGCATTCTAGGCACAAATCAGAATATGTAACCTCAAATTTTCTGCCATCTAATTGCTTATCAAAAGCCCAAATGAAAAAAGTGGTAATATGTTAAAGAATGTGCAATTCTTTAATTCTTTCACTTCAGATAATAAAAGGCTATAAACTTAGACCTTGCTACCTTGGTAATTTGTAAAACTGCCCTCATTTAATAATATTTTAATATTATACCTTTAACTTTCATTATAGTTGCCATATGAAATCCATGATTATAACTCATATTACATCATCACATCAATTTACATAATGCCTGACATGAGCAATGTCTTTTTTTTTTTTTTTTTAAATTTTAATGGTTACATAATAATCCATAATTTTATTTTATTTTATTTTTTGCTTTTTGGTATGTGGGTAGCTCCCTGACTGGGAATCGAACCCAGGCCGCAGCGCTGACAGCGCCAGCGCCGAAGCCTTAAGCCACTGCACCACCAGGGAACTCCCCGAGCAATGTCTTTTTTTTGTAATATGAAGCCAAGGAACACTTTACTTAGCATAAAAAATCAAATTTTCCTTTCTGACATGAAGTTTTTTTTTTGTTTTTTTTGTTTTTTTTTAAACTTAATCACCACTCTCTCTTTTTTTATCTTGATTGCCAGACACTTCTAGGCCCAATTTGAAAATTATGATTTTAACTATATACCAACTATTCTGAGTTTCTTTTTCATTATTTTTGTAACTATTCATTATTTTGTGCTATTTAAGGAAGCTGCCTTAAACCTATTTTAGAATAAGGAAGCAACTCTTATCTGTAAATTTATCCTATATATAGACTATTAAAAATATTTAAATTCAGACTATAAATATATGTAATAAAAAATTTAGAATGTACATGGAGTAGTCTTTACAGATGACAAGCATTAAAAATACCAATACAGTAGACTCTTCATTAACAACTCAAGCAACCAGCACTTTCAAAAAACTGAAGAAAATAAACTACATTTATCTGGAATGGGTGCTGGTTAAATGAGAAGGTACTTACATTAATCTGACATCCATTTATCCCCATGGGTGCCAGTTAACTGAGAGTCCACTGTATTAGCAACCTTATTAAAATGAAATACTAAAAAACTGCTATATTTTGATATTTTGGGGGGAAAAAAGAGCTTTACATGGCATTTGTAATCTATTATAAGTTTTATTTTACTATGACTCTCAGAAGCATTTAGTTTTTTTTCTTAATTTATTATTTATTGTTAAACTTATCAGGGTGACATTTGTTATTAAAAATTACACAGGTTCCAGGTGTATAATTCTAAAATATATCATGTAAGTGTTGTGTTATGAGTTCATCACCCAAAGTCAGTTCTCTTTCCATCACTATATTTTTAAGACCTTGACCCTTCTCTCCCACTCCTCTCTCAGTAGAAGCATTTAGTTTTAATTTATACTACACCAATGTGTTGAACTCTTAAAAGATACATCCAGGAAAAGAAGAGCTAATTAAATCCAAAGCAAGCAGAAGAAAAGAAGTATTAAAACTCAGAACAGAAATCAATGAAATTAAAAATAAGAAATCAATAGAGAAAAAATCATGGGCGCCAAAAGCTGGTTCTTTGAAAAGATCAATAAAACTGATAAACTCTAGCCAGGTTAACTAACAAAAAAAAAAAAAAAGGGAACACAAATAACAGATAACAGAAATGAAAGAGGGGCCATCACTACTGATTCCATGATATTATAATCCAATTCCTTGAAATAAACAATCTACCAAAGCTCACTAAAGGAGAAAGAAACTAATTTGAAAGGGCCTATATTTATTAAATAAATTGATCGATAATTAATAATCTTCCAAAAAAGAAAGTCTGGATCGGTTGACTAGTGAATTCTATTAAATATTTAAAGGAATTGTACCAATTCTCTATAATGTCTTCCAGAAAATAAAATGCAAGTGAGAAACTGGATGCTCTCCTGCTAAGATCAGGAAGAAGGCAAGGATGCCCGCTCTCACATTCTTATTCAACATTATACCGAAAATCCTTGCTAATACAATAAACATAGCATGAAATAAAAGGTATATGTACACATTGGGAAGGAAGAAATAAAACCATCTTTGCAGATGACACAATTGTTAATGAAGGAAATTCTAAAGAAACACCATAAAATTTCTGGAACTAAAAGCAACTATAGCAAGGTTATATGATACAAGGGTAATATACAAACGTAAAAGGCTACATAAGAAAAACAGCAAGGACTTTTCACACTCCTTGTAAACATCATAGTGGAGGCCCTGGCTAATGCAGTAAGACCAAAAAAGTAAACAAAGTACATTTTATTAAAAAAAAAAAAAAAAAAGAAGAAATAAAACTGTCTTTGTTCACTAATGACATGCTTATATACATAGAAAACCCCAAAGAAACAACAAAAATTTCCAAAAATAAGTAATTACAGCAAGATTGCAGGATACAAGGTTAATATATAAAAGTCAATTGCTTTCCAATATACTAGCTATGAACAAGTGAAATTTGAAATTAAAAGAACTTTACTATTTCCATTAGTACTGAAAACATAGCTATAAATCTAACAAATTATGTATAAAATCTATGAGAAAAACAAATTTCTGATTAAAGAGATTGAAGAATAAATGGAGAGATAATCCACATTCATGAATAGGAAGGAAGACTCAATATTGTCAAGATGTCAGTTCTTCCCAAATTGATCTTCAGATTCATTTCCAAGCAAAATCATGGCATTAATTGAAAGGGCACATAATGCCCTTTCTATCTCTCATATACAATGACTTACATATAGTTATTGTTTCCTCTTCTTAGGTATCTGATGCTAAAGAGTACTTAATTCAGTTTGACTATGCAGGTGAAATAACAATTAATTAAAATAAAACTGTCTACAAATTACTTAAGTAATCCCAGAAGCCATTCCCCAACAACTAGCAAGTAGGAAAAAGTCATATTTGTATTAGAAATAAAATAAAAACTGCTAAAGAAAAGGTTTAATAGGTATGGATTACTCGACTAAACATAAGGATTCAATAATGACCCAAAATTAACTAACCAAGCCACTAAAATACTCAAAATACCAATAAACCTAAATAATATTTGCTAAAGTTGTTGCATACTGCTGTTTTTAACTTTCCTCTAAAATACTAATTAGTGGATAACTGCTCAGACTTATAAAAAGACATTAATTTCTTCTACTATTCCGCTTCAGAAAATGATCTAAGAAAATGTAGGAAGCAGCTAATCTAAACATCCCAAAAGGAGAAATGCACAAAACTGCAATAAAGATAAATACCAAAAGAAGTGTTCTGAGATCTCAGCATAAAAAGTTGTTAGTATCTGTGCTAATAAAAAAACATTTACTGCTTTTGTGAATAAATGTTTAGAAATAAATGAAGCTTACTTAGATGGTCAATAAATTCTGGTGAAAAGTCCAAGAGATCAGAGAAAGAAATACTACTTTAATTAACATTATAACCAGAGGTAGATGGTATAACATAATAATGTTATAAATAAACATTCCACTTAAAAGTAAATATTATAAAGTTAGGAATTTAATAATTAGGGAAAACTATCAGGAGATATTTCATAATTAGGAGTAATAAGAAATAATGAGAACTTATATTTAGTTTCGACAGGGAGAAGAACAATTCAAAAGAGATGGTCAACATTACAAGAGGACTCTCCTCAGAAAACATTCTTGTTTTTCTACACTAATAGAATTTCTCACATCAGGGTAGCTTTTAGAGTATGTGATTTATTAAACAACTACAATTTATATGTAAACATTTAGAATAAATATGCTTCTTTATTGATATTTAAAAACCTTCTGATGTTAACTGGGTTTCTTAGAACGAATCAAAGAGGAATACTGTATCCTAGAAATGACACTACTTTCTCTCTGTAAGTGACTGTTTTTTAAAGTAGTGTCTTTAAATCAGATCCTATTAGGAAAGGATGTCTCCCTTGAGTTACAGAAAAAAAAAAAAATAACAAACTATTTCAAAATGTGTAGCTTTTACATAAAAAAGTCACTTAACATCTGAAATGACAAATTAGTTTCTTATTATAAGATGCTCTGCCAGACATTTAGCCCTGGAAGAAAAATTTATTTTTAATAAAGACAGCCATATGACCAGCTCTTGAAGCAGAATTGTTTGGGTCAGGCATTGCAGCATACTAAAGTATCTCACACTAGTATCTCTAATAGCACAAATTGATTTTGAAAAAAACTCATACAAAATTATAAATAAGCATCATAAAGAATTCCATAAGTAAATTTTGCTTTAAAAACACTATTTTTCCACCTAGAGAGCTATAATATCCATCTTCCAGTTCCACACTTACTTCCAAAACTCACCCATCCCTCACACTCTTCAGTCCAGTCTCCACTTAAAACATAAATCACATCATGTCATTAATCTCCAAAGACTTCCCATCATACTAAATTCCCATTTCTGTTTACATGATAGTCTGTCACTCTTTCTTTCCCTCCTCATCATACATACATTACTTCTAGGTCCTCAAACACTAGGCCTTTACACTTTATTAGTCCTTCTGCCTGGAATGCTTGGCTCTGAGATTTTCATGAACTGGCTCCTTCTTATGATTCAGGTCTCAACTCCAACACCACCTCATCAAAGGTGATGTCCCTAACCACTTACTCCTAACCACTTAGAGTAGCCCTCTCATCCATTCTCTATCATCTCACAACCCTGTGTTTGCTGTTTTCACATCACCTAAAAGGCTGAAGTTATCTTGTTTTCTAATTGGTTTGTTTATTGTCACTACAATTTGCTCCAAGAAAACAGAGAACTTACCTGTCTTGTTTACTACAGAATTTACAGAATTGTGCATGGTGCAACACACACAGAGCCACTCAATAAAATGACTGAATAAGTAAATTACTTTAACCAGAATTTTCTCAAACTATAGCTCTAGTCTCTGACCTGGAGTACATTTATATACATTTGCAGCAGTATATTTGTAAAGTTTTATGAATAGGATGAAACTGTGCACTTTCCATAGGTACAAAAAAAAATAATCAGCTACTTTGGGCTACACAACTCAGTTTGGTAGTAGTGTGAACTGAAGTCAAAAAGTAAAATGTAAGAATCAATAAAAATACTACAGAAAACCTTATAATACAAAGGAAACCCACAGAACAGCTTAAATCTCAAAGCACACGTAGAACTATTTAAGAACTGTCATGACTTCTTAGAATTTGTTTTTAATTGTCTATATATTTGCATGTAGTACACTAGCATCCTGTCTGGCATACAGCAAGTACTCAAAAATGTTGAATGGATCTTAAGATCATTATAACATAATATAGCTAAAAAAGGAGACCAGAAATTAAAATTTGTTTTAGTGCAATACATTAAAAAAAAACTTTTTATATTAGATTCACAGCGTTTGCCTTGTAAGCAAGTCTTTTCTCTCCTCCTAAAAGAAATTCTCTACTTGGCTCTCTGTTGTATTTCATCTGATTACATATACAGGGCCTGACAGAAGTAACATCTAGCCCTGTATTATGATTTTGTTACAAAATCATAACCATACATGCTTATGATTTTGTAATAAAAGAGTTGCTCATAAAAAGGCGTTATTTGTGCTGGACCCTGTATTACCTCCACAGGAGACAAAGGTCTCAGGTTACGATATCTGAGCAGTCTTTTCCCACTTTACAGAGATGCTACATAGGAATGGGAAAATGTCATCAGCAGAATTACCTACAGGCTGAACAGAAATTATGCAGATTTAAATTCTATGCTGCACAATGCTCATTATCTGTCTATATTAGCTCCTTTCTAATGCTCTATGACTTTTTACATCATTAAAAAAGAAAAAGGTTTAAGTTCCCTTTCCATAAACCCAAGGTGTCAACATCTTTGACAGACAGCAAACATACTCAGCTTTTGTTTACACTGCTTTTTCAAACATATCATATTAATTAAATGGAAAGTAGGGCTCAGTAATAAGCACATTGTAGCATATGTTCAAGCCACTGGTATTCAGCTCCATGTTCAGAGAACATATAACTGTAGAATACTGAAGTACTCATTAAGTCAAGCTAATAAGAGATAATCATGAATAAAATGAGAAAAAAGAACTATAACAACATATAGAAGATCTAATATATTTGTTTCAAAATCACAATAGGAGACTGTTGCTTTAATGCTAAAAGACTCATCTAAAACTGAAAAGTTCAGAGAGTTCCCTGGTGGCATAGTGGCTTAAGGCTTCGGTGCTGGCGCTGTCAACGCTGCGGCCTGGGTTCGATTCCCAGCCAGGGAGCTACCCACATACAACTAAAAAGTTCAGAACTAATTTAAATAATGAAATGATGTTACTAATGGATATTTTAGATTAGGGGTGGCCAGTCTTTTGGCTTCCTTGGGCCACATTGGAAGAATTGCCTTGGGCCACACATAAAATACACTAATGATAGCTGATGAGGGCGGGGGAAAAGGTTGGAAAAAAAAATCTCACAATGTTTTTAAGAAAGTTTACAAACTTGGGCTGCATTCAAAGCCGTCCTGGGCTGCATGTAGCCCATGGGCAGTGGGTCAGACAAATTTGTTTTTAGATAGTACTATAGTAAAATGGATGTCTAAATCTGTATTACTGGTGGTTAAATACAGGTCTACTGTAACAATGTACAGACAGGATTAAGGCAGACATAAAGAATTATCACAGATTCTAACTTCTAGTGAATGTGTGACCTTGGGTACATCTTTAACCTTTCTGGATTATTAAGTTTCCTCATTTGCAAAAAGTGAAGGAAATAATGCTGCCTTCAATAATTATAGCTCATAATGTTACAGTTGAGAGCTCAATGAGATAATACGAAAGTATCTTACAAAGTATAAAAATTCTACATGAATAGAAGTTATCTTGTGGGGGGGATAAAAGTTAAATTTACCTTTATATGTTCTAAAACGGCAGTGGCAACATTTGTATGGAGATCAATAAGTCTTTTTTTTTCAAGAAGTTCTGGCAAAGAACTACAAGTATCAAAAAATTGAAAATTAACCATTAAATTTTCTAAGAAAATGATACAGACCTTAATAAAACCCACAACTGGATGTAACCTTTAAGGAAACTTAGAACAGTAAAACAGTTAACAAAATGACAAGTTAAACTATCAACTAAATACAATCTGTAGGCTTGAGCACATACAGTGTTTACCACTTTAACAGGTGTAATGTTTCTTAGTTATTATTCCACCATTTCACTTTCAGGTTTCAAAATTTGGAGGGTTAGAATAAAATCAGATTAGTGGAAATAAGATTGTACCTATATTTCTAAAACACCTTTTCTCCTTGATGGCATTTAAGGAATCCAAAAGGAACTGCTTAACCCTTAGTTAATAAAGTAATAGTAGCAATGATAACTTTAGTAACAACTCCCATTACTTTTTCACCAATACTATCTTCTCGGTAAAATTACCTGCATTATACAATTTTCCAACTAGTGAAAGAAGCAAATAATCTGCTTTATAAAGAGGAAACTCAATCAGCTTGAACATGTTAAAAACACAATTTTGTTCTTCAAACTTAAAAGGTATATGTTATTACCTACTATTTCCTATTATTAAAAATATTAACCAATTTTTAACACCCTAAATAAATCTTATCCACAGAAAAACTTCAAAGAGGATATGATGCCTACTTACCTCACAGCTGATGTTAATTTAGCAGTATTGTCAGAAAGCATACTTATAGCTCCTTCATCTTCCCCTTCCAGTCCCTGGGAAGAAAAAAGGGCCCCAGTAATTACTCAAAAATCCCAAGCCCAAGCATAAAAGTCAATATATATCTAAGTTCACTCATAATAAGATTCAGGTCACTCAGAATAACAATTTTCCTCCTTTAAGGATCAAGTAATTACATTTTGACAGTTACAGAAAAGTTCTAGCCATCAACAGCCTAATAAATGGTTGGGTAACTACAAAAAGGATCAGCTGACACAGGTCACACAGTAGCAAATAGTAGAGCTGAAATTTGAAGTTAGATCAAAATATAGTAGAATAAGCAGCACTGGTACATATGTTTCTTTACTTAGCCATATTATTCATTTTTTTCAAATCACAAATTCAACTCATTCATTAAAAAATTTTTGCTTTCCTCCTCAGAATTTAGATTTTGTTTAAAAAGATCTTTTATTTAAGTTGAGGTTTTTCTGTTGTTGTTGTTATTAAAACAATGAACGCTCTTAAAATTTTAGGAGAGGAAAAAAATGTTAACCTCTTTCTCCCTCCAGATGTCCTTCTACTTTCCTGTAATTCTAAGAAAGTGAACAGAACCTTACCATAATGCTTTTAAGTCGTTTAACCTCATCTTCTTGTGCTCTGTAAGATTCTAATTCTTGCTGAACTGATTCTGCAACTTCTGGGAATGGACTGAAACAGTATTGCATAGAAGAAATTATAAGTATGACATTAAAAGATGTATTTTTGTGTAAACTTTGAAATACATACAATAAGGATTTATTATTATAATAAATGTACCATTTGGATTTCAATATATTTTATATATACATATGCACACAGACATCTAGTATAAATACAACTGCATAGCCTTGTGATATCTACTTACAGCTGACCCTTGAACAACTCAGGTTTGCAATGTATGGATTTACTTATATGTGTTTTTTTTTTTTTTTTTTTTTTTTTTCCTCAAAACCTATATAGTTGGCCCGTAGTATCTGTGGTTTTCACATCCACAAATTCAACCAACTAAGGACAAAAACAGTATTTTCACATTCTCAACAGTGGTTGGTTAAGCCTGCAGATCCAAAGAACCAGTTAAGTTTTGGGGGAGTCAAAAGTCATATGCAGAGTTTTGACTGTGCAGAGGGGTCAGTGCCCCTAACCCTTGCATTGTTTAAGAGTCAACTGCATACTACAGATACTATTTCTTTAAAATGCGTATCATAATACTTATACATCTAAACAAATTTAAATTTTATTTCTATTCTTTTCATTAACCATATCACATTTTCTCTTCACCTATACGCTGTTAGAAAAAAAAGTGACTGAAAAACAAAGAAGTCATACTAGAATATATCACACATTAATTAACATACCATCTAAATTAACACAGTGTCAAAGGGTCCATGCAACTACAAAGGTGGTATTTAAAAAATATTACATGCCAGTAACTGTGAAATAAAATCTTTTAATTCTGTAAGTTTAGTACCCTAATACACTACTGGTAAAAACAGAACACAGGTCACAGTTTTGTTGGTCTAATAATGCCTGGTATCTTCTTCCAGGTAAGTACAGTTTGGCACTAATTACTATATATACTTCAGACACAACTGATCTGCAGTTCTGATAGAGAAAGTGTCAGTACTAATCTTGAATTCTGGATGAGTAATTCTAGATGAATATATGTTGACCAAGAAACAGTTTCTAACATGAGTTTTTTCATTTACAAGCTTAGAGAAGGCCAGGAGCTTTCTCTACTTTCAGAAAGAAAAGGTCATGTCTCAGCAGCTGAATCAAAAACCTCCCTCTTTTTTCTCAGTCCTGACACTTAACAATACTTTACTAATGATTAGCACATTTCATCCAATGAAGACTAACAGAAATGGCAGCAGTTCTGAAAGTATTTTGAAGAACACAGCCCAGCTTTATAAGACAATAGGAGTCACTAACCCCAGCTCCAGAGAGTCTATGTTGGCAAAAAATAGCAGTGAGCATGTAAAATGTGCTGGGTGAACTAGATGATCCTTAAAATCTATAGTATCTTTAGGTCTCAGAGCTAACAGACCATAATTACTGCTTACATTTATGGAGTGCTAACTCTGTGCCAAACATTCTACTAATAATTTTCTATTTTCTCATTTAATCCTCACTATAGTCTCAGTGGGTAAACACTATTAACAGTTAAGACCAAGACTTTGGATATGCCAGAACTGAGTTTTACCTCTGGTTTTTACCAATGAAAGCTAGTCAACTCTGTGGGCAAGTTACTTCTTTATCTTATCTCACTTAATCTTCGTAACAACCTTCTGAAATAGGGCAATAGTATACAAAAAAATTCAGCACAATGAAGCAAGTCTATCTTTTATCTTTCTTTCAACATAAAGGAGGCCAAAAAGAACAGCGATATCAAGGACAGAGACATATATAGATAGATAGACAGACAGAAATATTCAAAATATCTTATTTCTGTAACTGGTGATGAGCAGAGAAATAATATTTTTTTGGTTTGTTCAGAATGATTTCTCTAGTCATAATAACCACTAGATAACTTTTACTAACAGTTACTGAGCCCAAGACGTGCTGTAAACTTTAACAGGACATAGCAGTACATGGGATCTGTGTATCTGCCTACTATAAGTTACACAGCAAATTATTACAATTTTTTCACCTGTTATTTCTAATGTACCTTAAATAAATCTGGTTTTCAGGCTTAGGTAGTGTCTCCAGATACAGGTAGAACTGGATTTGTATGAAGGCAAACATGGAACAAAAAGGGAAAATCACACCTCAATGCTTCATTGTCACATAAACCCATTTTAATGAAAGGCAGAAATGGTCTTATAGAAGGTCAGTGAAGATAGCAACAAAATTTAGAAAGACTAAAACCCACAAAAATCATACAGTATGAGCTTAATGAAAGGAGGAGCAGAACCTATAAAACTACTAACAAAAAAAAAACAACAACAACTCAGGATTAAAGAAAGAAATAAGGCAATAAAGATGCATACCTACAGTTATTAAATTATAGCTATTTACTGTGTAGATGAACTACAGTGACCTTCTCGATGGTTTTTTAATCAAATACATTAAGTCAGATGACATCTTCACTTGTTTTTAAGAGGTGAATCTTTTACTTAATGATGTTTTTCTTACTTACCTTCCTTTATGTTTCTGCCAAAATTTATCAACTGGAGTTAAATCATAAGACTTCTTGTTTTTTCTCTTTGGTCTAGCACCAGCTGGAGAATTTTCCGCCCCTACAGATTCTTCCAAATTAACTCTGTTTAAGTGAAAGTCCTAGGAAAAAGTAATCCTGTTTTAAATAATAGTTTTCTGATTGTAAGAACCATAACATTTCCTACAACAAGGAAAATAACAGATTCTAGCTGCCTTTCCTAATATTTCCAAGGACAAAATACAGATCTAAAATTTAAAAGATTTCTTTCCAATGTTTTGTTACACACAAATGTACTATTAATTGTGTATTTTAATTAAAGTATGTATAGGATTAAAATTTCAAAAAATATATAAAAACCATGATAAGGTTCTTATGTATCCTTCTAGAAAAAACATTATTCATATGTCAGCATTATTCATATCCTTTTAATTTTACTTTAAAGAATGAAATTACATTATATATATTTTTACCTTTTCTCATTTCATAAAGTATTTTGGAGCTCTTTCTCTATCTGTATATATACATCTACTTTATCTTTATCAATGCCTACAAAGTAGTCAAATATTTGGCTGTATCTATTAATCTGTCTAGGTTTCTTGATGCTTAGTTGTTTCCAATAACAATCTTAACATTCTGATCTGTTATTTGATTGATGAATTGCATTTTTTAAAATTTCCAATAGAAGCTACAGTAATTGTAGCACTCCCTTTCATAAAAATTCTAAGCGTCAATCAGACCAGTCGTTGCTTAACTTTTCTGCCTTGAATTAATTTTACCTCTGTGGGGCTTGATGTTTTCTTTGCCCTTTCTCAAAAATCAAACATACAAAAAACAAAATAAAAATGAGTATCTTTTCTATCTTTTCCCCTTTGTTCTTGCATTAGACCTATAGGTTCCTTTATGTAACAGCAGTATTTTGTTTCAACTCTACTCTGAATAGTGAGCTAGTTAAAACATGGCACTCAATAAGTGAGTAAATGAATGATGAGCAAGAAACAAATATATGTAGACATTATCTCGCATGACTGTTATGCAATCATTTCAGTACTTAGATGTTTTTAATTAATGATTAAACTTCTAGGTCTTAGCAAATTCAGGTTATTAAATATAACTTAATCTCCTCTTGATAAAACAAGGTAATCAATACTGAGTCTATATCCTTAGACCATATTTTGTAACTTTCTCAAATAAATAATTAACAAATGCTTATTCCCTTGCCACTTCCCCATGACAAAAACAAAAATAAAAAACAAAACCACACAAGAGTGTAGAATATAAGTAACAACAGTACAGTATGTTATATTTCAACCTGTTAATATATTATGCTTTCCTACAGACTCTTCATATTATTATAGTGTAAACCTATCAGTAACCTTATTTAATTCTTTTTACTTTCTCATCCATATAACTTAATCTCACTTTGCACAACAAATCATCCATACAGGAAGAAAGAACAATGATATTGATATCTTCATCTGAGAAGGACACTTGTTTTTAAAAATTATCTAACAACACAAAAGATACTGAAGAAGAGAAATATTTTTAAATAGGTTTTAAACTAGAATTTCAAGTGAAGTACTATTTCCATGGTGATGACACAGCTCATAAAAACTAACTTATTAAGCAAAATTACTGCTCTAAAAATAGGACAGCTTATTTTTACTGAAATGTTGATGGAATACTTAAAATGATAAAGAAATAAAACATGTTAAGAGTTTTGAGAAATAATGGCAAAAACATTTCCATTGTTTGCATAATAGCCAGGCAAATAAGGAAAAGTAATTTCAGTCTTGAAACAGGGGAAATTAGAACATCCTGTACTGTACTCAATCATGTTAAAGAAACTGAACATTTATAAAAATAAAAGACAACAGAATTAGTTTTAACACGGTAGAATCTAATCTGTTTCCCCTGATATTCATACTGTCTTGACTTAGAAGACCAGACAATGGTATCCCAAACAACTAGATGTTTATAAATCCCATTGGGCAGTGCTAAAAACATGGGTAAGTCTTTAGCAGTCTTATTTGCATTTCACAAGTTAAAGCAGACCAGAAGAACCAGAGAGCGCTAACGTTAACAAAATGACATTTGGATAATATATAGGTAACATCTATTTATGCAGAATTAAGATTCATATTCACATGAGGAAAAAAAGCAATACTCGGAATAGAGAAACCTGTCAAATTGTACCCCACAGGAATACAATAAACCAAATACAGAAATGTAGGAAATTCTTTAGAAAAACAACTCAATTCCTTTACTCCAAAAATGGCAACAGAAAAGGAGTGGGAAGAGAGGAATTGTTGTAAACTGAGAATCTTAAAAGATATCAATGAATGCAATGTGCAGATATTGTTTGGATCCCTATTTGAACAAACCAATTATAAAGAAAATAGGAATGAATACGAAGATGGTTATTAGATATCACCAAAAGAAAATTACTAATTTTGTTGAGCAGGATAATAAAATTATGGGACTTTTCTTTTTTGAAAGATAATATGCTGAAGTATTTATTCATAGAGCATATAATGCCTGGGATAAGGAGCATAAGATGCATACTGTCTGGAAAGCTAAATGATGAACATGGAGGTTCATTATACTATTTTCTGACTTTGTGTTTTTACATGGAATATCCCCAATGAAAGTCTTAAAATTTTATTCATAACAATGAAACAGGATTTAAAGTACAACCCACAATTGTTTGCCCCTTGCCACAGTTATTGTGAAAGGACATGTTAAGATGGGGTCTCATTGCCCTGAATTCATGAATGACTGTCATGAGCAGAGTTCCCCTGGGTCATCCACATTGGACAAGGAACAAGAAATACTGTAAACAAAAAATAAATATTTGCGATTTTAATCCACAGAGGTTTGAGGATTGTTTCAGATTGAGCAGCACAACCTAAGCTGTTCTCAATCAGAAGCCAAGGTATGCTATACAGATTCCTCAAAGTCGGGTACACTTCGGAAAACATGTTTGCTCTTACTAAGGTAGAATGCCTTATAACTCCAGGAAGCATTAGCTGGAACCCACCCTGCTGACAATGTGCAAACATTTTCTACCAGTCTTTATGTGATAATCTCAACTCATAAGGAATTTAATCAATCTCTAAACTAGTAAAGAATTTGAGCCTTAATGATTTAGAAATGTAATTGTTACCACTAATCACAAGTGGCTATGGAGTACCTGGAATGTGGCTAGTCTGAATTGAGACGTGATGTCAGGACAAAATATATGTGTACAACAAGTTTGCAATATTAACTATATAAAAAAAGAATATAAGATACATTATTACAATAAATATCACCTCTTTTTCTTTGTAATGTGGCTACTAGAAAATCTAAAATTGCATCTCTAGGGTGTACTGTGTTTCTATTAAAATGTACAGAAGACAAAAAAAAGGAAAAGAAAAATCTAATTTAGAATATTCAAAAGACTTATTTAATTGCAAATCTTTGTAAAATGCTCCATCATACACACAGATAAAAAATGTCTCAAAACCTTACATACTAAGCAACTAGAATATAAGGAAAACAAACAAACAAAAATACCACAGTAGCACCTAAAGCTAGCTTAGTAAATATTAGATAATACTTTTCTTTCCCTTAAATTGAATCAAATTTTAACCCAAGTTCAGAAACAGCAATGAAAATGGAAATATACTGAAACACTACCATTTTAAAAAATGAAAGAAATCAAAGATGTCTTCTAGGTTTTTACATAGCCTACACATGCCTAGTAGAAACTTCCTATGAACAATTACAGTTTGTTTAGTTATGAACAATCTGTGCTTAAATGAGTCAAAGTTCACATTATACTTTTCAGTTTTAGGTAAATTCCTAAAACTATTCCAACAGACTGTTGTCCAAGAGGTTTTGTGTTAATAAAGTCTAGAGGACCATTACAACATCAACGTTTAAAGCACCAAACTTTGAACTACACTTTAGGCATCTGTTATACTGGAATCACACATCTTGAAGAAAATGAGTGCTTCTAAAATGCTTTTCTAGTAACTTTTTTAAAGTGTATATCAATTGGGAAATTCTTTTATTTTTCTTGAGTGGCAAGAAAAAAATAAATGTTATTAAAGTCCCTATGTATATTGTTATAAATTCTGATTTAAGGCTTCAAATAATAAGAGTCCATAGCAGAGGGTCAAAGGTGCAAAAAGGGCACCTAAGATTTGAAAATTCAAAGGCCAAGTAAAGGACAAGATACTAAGATGGAATAACATCCATCCCTTTGCTTAAGAATAACTATCATTACAGCTAAACAATCAAATCCATCCCTCCTGCAAGCAAGATATAATAAAAGGAATCATGACTTTCTAATTACTAATTTTGCATTTTATATCCCAAGAAAAGGAAAGGGCACTCCAAAATTTTTCACCTGAAGTGTGTAGTTCCTACATTAAACGTCAACAATCATCTTTCTGGCACACACGGAAGCTGTGTGAATTTTCATAGCTGTATCCAAGGTCTGATACAGAAATACTATCAGTGTTCCAGATTTTTAGGCAAAGATATTTAATATAAAAAGCAAGCTCCAATTTCAAGTTAATGTTCCTATTTAGAACTTCTACTCCATCTTGTGGAGGTAAGGGGTATAATTATTAAGAATTATAAAAGCTTGGAAGAAACTTCAGAAGCATCAGTTTTCAACAACCAAAAAAAGGCATTGTTACAATTTATCTCAGTTACAGTTTTTTCACACTTAAAAACTATATTAAAATTAATGAACAGGATTAAGTCAGTATAAGCTGTGTAGTTATTAAAATCAATCTCCTTAAAAAACTATTTTTGTAACACCTAAATATTCTAATAATGTTGCAGAGAAAAGACTACTTACAGCCTTACAGGATAATATAAAATCTGTGAACCTAGCCAAAAAAAGTCAACTACAGAGGTGCACTGCTCTATAATTCATGATAACAAAAATAAAACCAACAATAACTCAAATGTCCATAGGAATCCACTATTCTACCCAACATGCCAGCAGGTTTCACGTGTGCTTTGTTCATCTTGCACCCCAGTGACTAGAAATGTCTGGTACAGAGTAGGCACTTAATAAATATTTGTTGAATTGAATTTTTGGAGATACATGATTGCTAACTTCGTCTTCTGTAAAGTGAAGAAATTTAGAACAACAACAAAAAACCCTACTAGCTACTTTCATCATCTTGAAGTCTTAAAAGGATATTTTAATTTCAAAGAGTAGGAAATGAAAATTAGCATCTCACAAGGACACAAGGATAATAAAGGGTAAAGCACCAAAAAAAAAAAAAAAAAAAATTTAGTATAAAGGTATGTCATATAAGCTCATTTCATAGTCCTTATCCTTTTGATTCTCATTTCACTCTGGAACAGTAAAAATCTCAAGGACCAATATTAGCTTTGTCTGATTTGGGGTTCTACTCTAAGTTACATGTCCCAATTTTCTCTTCTGACGATGGGGACTCAGAACACATTCCTTTTACTGCAATTGTTTGTACATATGTCTTATCTCCTGCACTCAAAGCATCATGTACATTAATTTTCTCAGGGAATTCTTCAAGTTCAGGAATTAGAAAGGATCCCAGTATCTCAATGCTCTATACAGCCTCCATACAACACTGGCAAGAGTGAATAGGTAACCCCTGAACTGTATGTTCCAAGACCTTGTCCCTCTGTTCCACCCAATAGTCAGGGACCCACCAAGCAAATCTGAGACTATCAAAACTATCTCATCATCCCTGTATCAATCTTTATACTACCCCACTTCAGATGCCATCTCTCATTTTTACCTACTCCTGAAACATCTGTCATACCCTCTGGAACTCATACTTGGTCAGTAAAATCTCCTATTCTGAACATCTATTTCATGGTACCGTCTTGCTCTAACTGAATTCCAACTGGCTATCCCCCATAGCTTTCTTAACACTGTTTTGTTTTTTTTTAAAAGCTTGTTACCCACCTTAGATCACTAGATTCGGGATTGGCATAGGCTCTTCCTTGCTACTTCCACACTCTTGTCCTCTTTCTTACACCACCAGCTTTCAAACTCCCATCATCAGCCTGTAACGGCAATTCGCAAGTGGAGGCAATTTTGCCCCTCCCTACACCCTGCTTGTATGTGGCAATGTGTAAAGCCATTTTGGTTGTCACAACTGAGGGAGTGTTACTGGCATCCAGAGGATACACACCAGGAATGCTGCTAAACATCCTACAATGACAGGACAGCCCCCCATCCCACCCCCCAAAGAATTATTCAGTCCAAAATGTCAATAATGCCAAGGTTGAGAAATCCTGGTCTACAGCCAACCTCACTACATAGGTTTCAGTGCCCTTTCCTACAATACATCATCTATGTGTTGTATTATGTGTTTATCACCCAGAGTCAGTTCTCTTTCCATCACCATCTTATCTCCTGCATCAACGTTTCTCTTTTGATCATTCCTACGGACACACAACCATGCTATAATTTCTCTCATTTAAAAAATTTTTTTGAAAAAAAAAAAAAAATTTTTTTTGGGACCTCGCATCCCCTTCCAAAAATCACCCCTTTTTACAGCTCTCCTATACAGTAGAACTCTATTAAGGTTTGTCTATACTCACTCTTAGGCCTCTCCTTTCAATCTTTCTTAAATCCACTTCAATGTTTTGACCCCACACTATGAAAGTTGCTCTTACCAACGTCACTAATAAGCTTGACATTGCCACATGCAAAGTGACTTAGTCCTCAGCATTCGTACAAGTTGATTTCTCTTTGAAACATTTAAATTCACTCCTTCAAAATGTCACAGATTTAGCTCTCATACATCGCTGGCTGGTTCTTTCTGCTAGTTTCTATTCATCACTCAACTTCTAAACGCTGAAATGCCTCAGAATTCAGTTCTTGGACCTCTTCTCTCGTCTGTCTGTAATTACTGCCTTGGTGATCTCGTCTGATTTCTTGGCTTTAAATGCCATCTACATATGGACTACTCCAAAATTTAATGTTTCTCCTGAACTTCAGACTCATGTATTAACTACCTATTTGATTTGATATTTACAATGGCTTAATACATATCTCACATTTAACATGTCCAAACTCAACATCTGATCTTCCTCTTAAAACTGCTCTGTTCATTTCTTTCCCATCTCAATAAGTAACATCTGTCCCTTTATCAAGTTAAAAGTTTGGAGTGATCTTTGACTCTTCTCTTTTTAGTCAGATTCCACATCCAATTCATCAGCAAATCTTATACTCTACAGTCAATAGATTATTACAATCCTTACCATTTCCATCTCGGTATAAGCTACCATCATCTCTTGCTAAGATAACTGCAAGAGCCTTCTAATTGATCTTGACTTTTCCTAAAAAGACTGTTTTTAATACAGCAGCTAGAGTGATACTCTTAAAACCATGTATCACTCCTTTACTCAAAACTGCCTGTGACTGACTCCCCAGTGCTATACTGCTTCCTGCGTCCTCTTTAACGTCACCTCTTGCCTTACTTTGTTCTAGTCACCTTGGCTGCCTTGATATTGGGCATTCTTCTGTGTGGAATGATGTTCTCCTACATAGCTATATAATTCATTACATTACCTCCTTTAGATTTTTCCTCATGTGTCTCTTTTTCAGAGACATCTTCTCTATTTAAAATTGTAACCCTTTTCATTATTAATTTTCCTCCAGATTATTTTCTACACACACACACACACACACACGTGTGTGTGTATATATAAATATATATATATATAAACATTCTGAAATGTTATATGTATTTTTATTTTACTTATTGTCTCTCTCTCCCACTAGAATATAAGCTCCAGGAAGGAATACTTTCATTTGTTTTATTTACTGCTAAAACCAAGGTCTAGAATGTTGTGTCAGAGAGGAGGTACTCCAGTAGTGTTTCAAGTAAATTCCTGTCCTTCAGCCTCTCACTTGACCTCCTAAAACTAGCTTCCATGTTTCATTACTCAGTTTAATTTGGTGGTCCCTTGGATTCTTGCATTCTGTACTGAATCAGAATTGACTACTATTTCACTGACACTCAGAGTTGAGAATGGCATAGAACTCTAAAATAGAGAAGTGTGCAGAACTGCCAATTTCCATTAGTAATCCTGAAATCTGATTTATTAAAAAAAAACACTTTACGGCTAAGTCTGGGTTTTAAAGAAATAAACCATTAAATCAAAACCATCTATTGTGTATCTTTCATGTCCTTTTTATATGACATTTAGGCAATATTTGCAATGATGATACTACTATATGCAATAATTCCCAGAGGCCTGAGCTAGGAGTTAGTAAATTAGTGTGCTAGTTTTGGCAGAGCCAGCGATCTAGTTCAAATCCATTAACTTCTGTGTCTCAATTTTTTTATTAAATTGAAACTATTCTGGCCCTATCACATAGTGTCTTGCATAGAAATTATTTTTGTATATATTTTCTTTCCATAGCCTTTGCAGATTGGGGCTATGTTTTATTATCTCTGCATATCACTTGGTATACATGATATTTAGTAAATTAATATATGCATGAATACATACAGATTTTTGTTTTAAACATAAAATTACACACATGGAAATACTTCAGAAAACATGGTGTAATATAAAAATATTATTCATTTTTACCATAAAATGAGGCTTAGCTGATTCCTATGAGAGAAATTACAGCTTTTCCTCCCAGGGAGAACATTATTTATTTATTTATTTACTTAGTATACAAAAAGAAGTCATTCATTTTCTCCTATTCCTTTTCCCATTATAAAAAATACCACTGATTTATCCTATAGTTAAAGATCATAAATTTAGAACTTTAAATCTCAATGCTTCACTATTCTCCAGCATCCACCCACATCCAGTGAAACCAAAATTCACCACTTTTGTTCACATATCTCAGCTCCATCCTTCTCATGTGTTTCTGTAGCCATGATGTTAATTAAAAAAAATTTTTTTTTATTTAGGGGAGAGCGGGAACGCAGTCCCCCACTACCACAAATTATGCAGTCGCGTTTCCCACATTTGGGGAAATCGCAGGGGTCAGCACATCCGGAGTGCAATGGATAAGCCTCGCCCTGGGAAAACCACCTTTGTGATCATGGTATCTCCCCTGCCAGGTAAGTATGATGTTAATTTTAAATTAAGGGGCCCACTAAAGGTTACTACATTTCAGTAAAAAGTGGTATATTTAGCCTCTTACCAGTACATCATGCACCAAGGCTTGATATGTCCAAGTATGGTGTAAAGGAGTTGCCAAATCTATGTTTCTGTCAACAAGGACTAATAAAGGCCTTTGGAAGCTGCAAATATATTAAAAATATACATATAAATCTTGATACCAGTGTATACATCTAAATTTTTCTAACACTTTTCAGTATATGTCATTTTGATAGGAACAAAAGGTATGCAAATACTGACATTCCATAACACTGCTTTTGAAAAAACCTTCTAGTTTAGTCAAGTAAAGTTAATGCTTTGGATTACTTATAGGCCATGTATAATGCTAGATTATGAAACTTACTTAGGAAACTTTCTTAAATCTATACAAGTACTTTTACAGAGTAATCATTAGAGGTATTAAAGAATAAGTCACTTTTACCAGCTTCACATTTCACATTTTTGAAAAAAAACAGAAAAATGGAAAAGCCATTGTCAGCTTCAGAGAAAACGAAGAGTAGTATCTTATAAATTTACACAAATGTTTGTCAGTTTTATAAATTATAAATTACAATTTTTTTCTGTACACATAAAAGCAGACTCTAGAAAACAGCCTCAGAAAACCCTACCTCATTGTAATAAACTAAAATATCATGCCACGATGGTATCTAATTATATTATTTACTTACCAGACACTTCGTATGTTGTTTTACTCCATTATTACAATTAAGATGTGAAACAGACTATGCTTAAAGCAAACTGAAGCACAGTCCTTTGGTTACCATGTGTCTACTTAAGTTGTTGAGATTTGCTTTAGAGGCACTACTGTATCAGGAGTACATAACAATTTTCAAAAGACACTGCCATCTGATTATATTAACTATACATATTTTCTTCTGTAAGAGACCTCTGACCATTTTAGTAACTCATTACATCCTACTGGGTGTAAGACAGTGGACTCTCCCAACTGTGTTGATTATAAGACTAGCAATAAAACTGAGGAGTGGTACCTTTACCACCTACTATCATTTATTACTACAGAGCCAGGTAGAAGTCAAGGGAAGCAAGGTTTCTTAAGTTAGCACAATTGCCATTCGGAGCTGAGTAATTCCTCATTAGAGGGAATTGTCCTGTGCACTGCAGGATGTTCAGCCCACTAGACTCCAGCATCTACACAGTTGTGACAACCAAACACATCTCCAGATATTACCAAATTCTCGTTGAGGATCATTAGCCTACAGATGGATTCAAATGTATTTAACAACAATCCATCAAGGATGCTGACACATAATTAAAATAATTTAGAAATGCATCTAACAAATTAAAAATAAAACTATATCATAATAATGTGAATACGTTTTTAGAAACTATCCAAATAAAAATAGTGCCTTTATATTGGCACTATAAAAAGAGAAGTATTAAATGGTATGACACAGTGGTTGCTTCTGTTGAAAAAAATCATTATGTGAGAATCTGGTGTTCCTGCTCTACTTAATGACAAACACTATGAAGAATAAGACCACCAATGAAATTACAGAAAACAGAATTTAAAATAATGTGGGAGATGAGACAATTGAACAAAGAAGCGAACACAATGTTAGTGTTAACTTCAAATTGTGCCTAAGACTGTAGGAACCATCAAAATTGATTTGAAGTCTATGGAAAGTTTCCATGAAATTATTATTGTTCGTGAAAGGCAATTATACTGAATTTCAATTTACTCTCACAGGCTTCATTTATTAATTCACTTAAAGCAGGAGGTAAAAACTAATTTTCTAAAATAATGTCTATTCCCTTGAAATAATTCTCAGTCATCTATGTGGATTTCTTCACTTCTTCAATACTGTCCCATTATTTTTAATAATCAAATGCTATATGTACTGGTAATGTATAGGTTTTTTTTTAAGTATTTCTATTCAATAATAATTGAACAGCCAGTAACTTTGGCATTATCTATTCATGCTATACATGCTAACAAAGATGATTTGCGAGTTTAAGCTATTAGTATTTCAATGTAAAAACACAAACTAGTTAATAGATAAGAAATAATATATATAAGCATTACAAGTTTTTCACTTACTTTTTTTCATTACCAGGAAGCTTAATGAGAATATAAAGGAAATGGCTTTTGATCTTCAAAATTTTCTCTTATGATAAAAATGGAAAACAAAAATGTCTAACAAAAAAAGGTATGTCAAAAACAATTTGAGTCAAAACCCTGATCCTGATTACCTCATTTTTACAGAGAAACAAATTTCATTATAAGGGTATTCTTTCAGAGAAGAATAACAACCCAGAAAAACTCAACAAATGTTTCATTTTCAAGGACTATAAATATATTAACTGACATAATACCTGAACTGGCCAGCTCCAAGTGCGTCACCTGTAAAAAGACTGTTTCTTGCATCTCTTAGATTTTCCCGAAGTTTCTTGTCTAGTTTCTGAAAAAAGCAATTTTTACATTAACTCCTAAAGAGCAGTTCCACAGAACTCTATATAGGGTAATACATAATATATCTCAGTTTCATAACTAAGAAACTTGGAATTCCTTTACAAAACAGCAATTCTAAAATTTAAATATCTTAGGTTCTTTACTATTGGATATCAACATAACTTGGACTTGAAAAAACCAATGCCTTTTCTACCATGACTCAGGGCTGATTTCATTAATAATCACTTTTCCTTGACTACTTTTACTTTAGGTACAGGAAAACACTTTGCAGTAATGACCCGACCTCTCAGCCCAAGCATGAGTCTGTTGTACCAAGGAAGGTGTCCAAATAGTGGTGACTGCAAGAGGCTCCAGGATAGAAATGAAACATGTGAAAGAAAGCAGCCCTCTGTCAGTCAACGATTCCTTTGGGCTATTAAAACTAAAAATGGTGAGTGTATCTTCCTCCATCTTTCCATGCCATTTACTCTCTTTCCTCTTCAGCTATTCTGTAATTTTTCTAATCCCTTATTTATTTTTCAAACTTTAATGCAAATTTTTGAATGCTCAAGTTATACTGAATATTTTACTCCAATATACTGGGGTGGCAAAATGTACCTCACCATTTTAAAAATAGTTATGATTGTTAATAAATATTTGCTAAATAAAGTTAAATATTAAATGACTGGGGAGATGAAATTGTTATAAAATACTACTTGGGGAAACAAGGTTGAATGAAGATATTTTAGTAACAAAAAACGGGTGAGACAGCATATTGGAGAAAAAAATCATTTTACTTCATCACATAGACGTACACAATTGATTGCTTTTTATTTCTGGTATAATCCCAATGTTATAAAATAAAAGTATTTGCCTTCGGTGCTTATTATATAACCCATAGCAATCACATTGTTAAAATTAATAAAAATACTTGAGGTACTTATAGAAAACAATCGACACAGTATTATTTGTCCCCAGTGAGTATCTGCAGGAACTCACCACTGCTACCATTTCTGCTGCTGTTCCTCTTGAACATCTGATGATAGGAACAGCACCTATTACAACAATAGCAATGAATCCAGCTCTTAATAACTAAAATGGATACTTATAAAAACATCAGCACCAAAAATAAATACATAATTTCAAAAATGGACCTTCCCATTGATAAGGAAAACATCAGGGAGTGAGAAAAAGACTCTGTTTATATAGTGTTGGCCAATCAGTGTGACCAGATTTTTTTCTTCAAAGGATTGACTAAATCAGCATTTTGATTCCTTACATGCAGTTTCAAAGAGTAAGTTTACTCTCTACTTACAGGATTCACTTTAATTTGACTTAAAGGAAAAGAAGAGAGTTTAGCTAATTCAGCAGTCTATTATTGTTATTTTTTTGTTTATAATGACATGCAAGTTATATACTCATGTCATAAAAATTCAAATATTAGCAATGTATAAAGTTAACCCTCTTGATTCCAGCACCCTAATCTACATTAAGAATTACGTATGAATTCTTTTAGGTTATTTTCTACGCAAAGTCTACATAAGTACATGTGTAAAGTGTATAAAAAACGAAAATAGGTATTATATTGTAAATACTGTTCTTAAATTTGTTTTTCCTTTAACAACTTATTGCTGATAACCTTCTTTGTCAGATTGACAAAGTGTCTTCAATTTCTCCTTTAAAAAAAAAAAATCACTTTCTGTTATTCTACATAATAAAGATGGCTCTAACACTTCAGTGGTTTTCACTTATACTTTTCAATCTACCCTTATCTTGAAAATATAGCTTTAATCAAGCATTAATAACCTTAATGTCCACAAGCAAAATTTTGGAGGCTGTGTGGGAGGGCAAAATAGAAAAGATTAATTATGTCTGTTTAATGACCAAAAGTGTATACATGTGTTTTCTTTAAAAACAAACCCCCAAAATAGCCCCATTTGAGGGTTATGAGAACAATCAAAAGCAGGCAGAAAGTGAAGAAGGATACAACTCCTGAAAGAAGAGGTATACTTAAAAAGTAAGACAGACTTTTAACCAGCTTTCCTCCTGAGGGCACTTTCCAGTTTGTATGGCACACAGGAGAAAAGAGTCAAGCAGAAAACAGAAGATTTACTGAGCTGAGAAATCAAAGATTGGTGTTTAGGGCTGAAAATTACAAGGAAAAATTCCTGAGGAGGGAACCCACAAATTTGCACACAAATTCTCCTCAAACTTTTGTCTGTATCCTACACTATGTATAGTATCTCTCTCCCTTAATTTTCTCATTTGTGAAATGGAGAGAAATTTTTAGTAATCTAACAGAATCGTTTTGATTGAAAGGTTTCAGTGTCTATAAAATTAAAACTGCAATTAGAATATTTCTAAATAGATCCATTAGTAGTAGTAAAGCATAAAGTCATATATTAGATATTAAACACAATGTAGTTATAAGTAAATTTAAATGTTCCAAATCAATGTTTAAAATCTGAGAGTATAGTAGGTTATTATTATATATAAATTTAGTGTTTTGTAGAGTCTTGGGAGTTTACCCGAATAGTTACCAGGCATATAACATTCTACTTGGATGTGTATTTGAAATTTTTCTTAATAAAATATTAAAAGAAAATTAGCAGGCACATAGCTGAAGTCACTACCAAACCATTCAAACAATATATGGTATTAGAAAGTTGTAATTACCAAAGACATCTAAGGAGATAACTCAATAGATCTCCTATGTGCTAACTCAAAAGAAATAACTCCATCAAATTATTAGAAGAATTATGGTTTTATATAGTATAAAATGTATATTTTATCTCAACTCTGGAGAGAGAGCCTATAGAGATCTGGCTAGATAAAAGAGGATAATATTACAGTATAACATATTAAAATGAGTTGTTAAATAATTAATTTACTTTAAAGAAATATGCAGAAAGATTTGAAAACTTACCCAGTGTAACAAAAAAACAGAAGAGGCTGTCAACAATAGTATCCATAACAGTTTCCATTTCTGTGTCTGTGATATCTGGTCTGTTAATAGCTAAAATGATACAAGTAAAGAAAAAGAAGTGACCAAAATTTGTACTTTACCTTTATGAAAGTCTTAAAATTAATAAATTCCTAATCAATACATAGTTTGGTAACATTTATAATACTCAAACAAGTAAAAATTTTATGCTTTAAATTTTCAAGTATCCATTAAAAATTATACTACCTCAAAAAAGACCACCTCAATATCAGTAGTAATGAGTAGTATCAATATCATAGTAGTAACAGGAAAAAAACACCCATCACATAAACCATACAAAATTTTTGCCAGAGTAAATAGAAAAATAAATACTGTATTCCATAGTTTTATTCACTAACACGAGATGGACTCAAGAAATTTTTGATCTTCAGCTACTGCCAGAATGCAAATCAATTACAAGACCAACATCACCTATCATTTTCTTTTTTTTATAGTAAGTCATATGAATTTTTTTGGATCTACTCGATGGCATGTAAGTGGTTCCCAAACTTAGGGAGTAAAAGAATCACTCTAGGAATATGAAAAAGAAGTTTCTATGGAATCTACTAAAAATTACAGATTCTTAGCTCTTTCCCCCAGGGATTCAATTCAATAGATTTGAGATAATTCTAAGAAATCTGAGGTGCAATTTTGACCAGAAACTTAGGTAATGCTTGGGGCTACGTTTAAAAAACACACTGCTGTGAGAACTCTCCTTGACAGCCAAGGACACCGCCTTACTCATCTTCCTGTTTCTCACAATACTTAGGCCCAGTGTCTGCCAAGCAGATGCTCAGTAATGATTTGTTAAGAGTGCACTAAAATAGACCTATATAATATTTTTAATTTCTCAATACCCTGAATGTGAAAACAAACATTAAATTCAATTTAACCTGTGATTACCATGAGAAGAAAGTAGAATCTAACTGACTACATTAAAGTATGGTCCATGCAGACAGAGAACATAAAAATAGAGTTAAGCCAGGTATACAGAATCTGGGTGAGAAAACGTGCTGCTACTAGGTTGTGCACATTGTCATCTATCCAAATAGATGACTGAAATGGCAGGAGGTTACACTGTGAATTAAGTAAATTCAAGGACACCAATCAAGAAAAATACTCAGGTCATTTTGCCAATCACTGGTACAGGTAAAAACCTAGATGGAAGGTTCCACCTCTTTGGTCCTATACCTTAGTCCCACACTCTGAGAACTGACCTAAACAATGAAAAAAACTGTCTGTCTATAACCTCAACTCACTTACAGTAACTATCTGCTTTGTCTGAGATAGTAGCCTGAGTTTCACTGAGATAATCAATCTGCTTCCTTTATTGTATAACTTCCTAATCCATGGAAAATAGGTCATCAAATCCATGCATGGCATTAACATATTTGACTTATGTTTGGAATAATCTGTTTAAGATCAGTTAAAGCACCTGTAACATTTGAGGAATTGGCACAAAATTACACAATGGTTAAGAGCACCATCTTTGAAGTGAGTCCTTGGGTTTAGTAACCTGGTTCTGCCATTTTCTTAGCAAGTTACTTAAATATCTATGACTCAATTTCTTCATTTAGAATATGGAAATAATAATACCTACTTCAAATACCTACTTCACAAAGTTACTCTAAGGAGTAAATAAGCATATACTGTAAAGTGCTTATAAAACAATCCATTATTATTATAACTATACTATTGAGAATCTGGGCAATTAAAGATGTGATTATCCTTTATAATTAATAAATTAAATTTATACTTTAACAATTTCAGACTTATATATTTTTAAGTTGAGAGACAGTATAAGAAAATTAAATTATAAAAGTACTTGAGGGGGATTAGGCTTTGGTGCTCTCAACTCCATGGCCTGGGTTCGATTTGCAGCCAGGGAACAAACCCCCAACCCCACAAAACAAAAAACAAAAAACAAAAAAAGTGTTTAATAAAATTAGGCTCACTATAAATTTAATTATATTTTGAAATTATTTAAATATTTAGGCAGATTTTGCTGTTAAGATTTATAAATTTGCCTGGTCAGTCATGGGAAGTATTTAAAAAAGAAAACTTAATATACTGAATTTATAAAAGCAATTTAAACTATTAAAGGGAATTCAACTAACTAAGCTTGCTGAGTAAACTTGTTAAAAGGGATTATTTAGAATTTAGTCTGTTTAATTTGAGCTAATTGATCAAAGAAAAAGTAAAGGTGCTTGTTTTTATGTAATCAGATTTATAAATAACATAACAAAATTGGTAAGTTTAGCTTAAAGACTTATGAGAAACTAGGTTGTTTTCTTTTTTGTTTGTTTGTTTTTTGCTTTTTGGTATGTGGGCAGCTCCCTGGCTGGGAATCGAACCCAGGCTGCAGCGTTGACAGTGCCAGCGCTGAAGCCTTAAGCCACTACATCAGCAGGGAACTCCTGAGAAACTAGGTTTTAAACATGTAACTTGAGTAGCTAATTAATTTAAAACCTAATTAAATTAATTGTAAATAAACTTCTGTAAATAACTACTACTATGAAAACCTCTTTTATGGGCAATTCAGCAAATATACCCTTTTAGGAATGTGGTTTAATTTCAACGAGAAAGCATGCTGTGGTGTTCAGTTCAATGAAGCTATCTGGTTCAATGTTTTGTAATAGGATAACCACTGGCGTTTTGGGTAGAACAATTTTCTGTATGAGTATGATACATACACTGCTGAACATCTAGCATCCCTAGTCCCTGCTCACTATATGCTAGTAGCAGCCCTGACAACTGTGACAATCAAAAATTTTCTTACACATTTCTAAATGCTCCTGTAAGAACCACTGAAATTCCAGTCATCCCCAAACATCTCAACCCTTAAGTAGCAAATTAATGATTACGTCACTTAATTGGCCAATCAGATCTTCTATAGTCTGCAATTTTCTTTAAAATATTCGACATAACTAATCAATGGTGTACAATTTCTGTTAAGCAAGATGAGTAAGTTCTAGAGATCTGTTATACTTTATTGTACACTTTAAAAATAACCTTACTATTAAAATACAGTCTTACTTGCCATGAGTGACCTATTCATGCAACTTGCTGTGTGGTAACTAAAAGGTCAGAGAACTGGTACTTCACTGAGGTTACAAAAGAGGTTTATTAAATACTGTTTATATATGACAGAATTCAGTCCAAGATTTGTGCTCTCTTAGCGTGCTTTTAAAATCTTATATAGCTCTGCACTGCTGTAAACAAAGCTGATTTTGGAGTGCACTAAACATGTTCATTTTTCTTTACATTTTGTTAGCAATGAATAACAACATTCCTGTTTTTACATACCACGATATGAAACAAGCTCCTTATTTTGATTACATAATACAAACATATCATCTTCCAAAGTAATAAAATTGAGATATTGATCAAAAACCTAGAAACAAAAGAATAGGTTTACAAATCAATTCACAATATTTAAAGCACACTTAGTTTGATTTAATCTTCCAATGGAAAAATGGAAAACTTATAATCATATTTAATAACTAATAATTATACTATATAGCAGAATGCCTAATTGGGCAAGAATAAGGAGTTAATACTAAAAAGCAATAAAAATAAGCCTTGGGCAATAAATTATCAAGGAGGTAACATTTGCAGGAAAAAAAAGCTTAAGATGACAAACGTTTTTTAACAATTGTGGTTGGGGAGGGAATGGATATCAATTTTGAAGGGAAAACACAATTAAAATTTTTATAGTCATTTTAACCACACTTTCCTGAGAAATTCAGAGTAACAGTTTGTCTACATGAAAAATTATACTAGATCTTTGGCAGGAGAGGAGGGAGGGGAAGCTAAATATATGGTGATGGAAAGAGAAGTCACATTAGGTGGTGAACTTCTTATACAACAAGGTGACAATGCACTGTAGAATTGTACGCCTGGAACCTAAGTAATTCTTGCTAACAAATGTCACCCCAGTGAGTCTAACAATAAAAAAATAAATTTAAAAAAAAAAAAAAGTGCTGGGAGTTCCCTGATGGTGTAGTGCTTAAGGCTTCAGCGTTGGCGC